>CAJQUW010003071.1:0-274096 GCA_907163375.1 Prostheceraeus crozeri
TGAGGACGGCCCGGGAAATACTTGCTGTTTGGAAGCTGTTGGTGTAATGTTGTGAGATCGATTTTGGTGTAGAGTCTGAAGCGACGGAGAATGTTGACGATGGTGTAGCGATGGCGCTTCATGATGAAAGAATGAGTAAATTGAGCGATGTACCTTCCTTTTATACTTTTCCCAACTACCTTGATGAAATGTGAAGTTAGTATGAAGTTGGGAATGATAGAGTTGAATTCGCCGATTGTTGACGCGCAGCCAGATGCAATTTCCAATACGTGAATGTCTTTTCATATAGAAGTATTTCAAGTCCTTCATGATATGATGTAGAGATTGAAAATGACGATAAGATAAAGCAAACTCTCTTCTCACATTTCCAGTTGAATCTTTGAAATAGACGTTTCGATCATGATCCGTTTCAATACGTTGTAGGGAATCTAATTTCCAACTCATGATGTGTGGTAGTCATGTCTGATTAAGATTTGCATAGTAGGGCGATGAACTCACGACGAATAAATGTCATGATGGAGCGATGTATATATCTTCTATACTTCTCCCAATTGTATTTGCGAAATGAGAAACAGTTTGCGGAATGAGAATGGTAGATTTGAATTTCATTTCTGTAATGTTGAAGCCAAACTTGATCACCCAAGGAGATGAATCTTAATGTTTCAAAATATTCCAAATCCCTCATGATATCATTGAGGTTGACAAATTGTCGCCATGTTAATGTAATTCCTCTTGATGTATGACCATGAGAATTTTTGAAATGTACGTTTCCATCACGATCAACTCTGATATATTGTAGAGAGTCCAAAATCCAAGTCTTCATGATGTTATGCAAAGTTGCAGATCAGCAATATAAAAATGTCGTTTTATCATATTTTGCTTAGCAATGCGGCTACAAAGAGATTTACTAGTAATCGAGCCGCACTCTTTTCTACTCCCATTGATCATGCACAACAGCTAAATGGAAATTGGGAAGTGGGTGTCACTCAACTTGTTTATAGCAACTGTGTCTATACTTTTGATCATGAGGTGATGACTATTAATATGAGGCGTACAGCTGCTTATCAATGTGAAAAGGGTGCCGAGTATACATTCCACAGTGGCCAAAGAAAGATCTCTTATCATGTAAAAAGTTTATATATGATTTCTTGAATAAAGCGAGTAAACATATTGTCCAATTTACTCCGCACAATGATGATTATAATTATGTACATCATGTAGTTGAGAAAGATTGGATTGTTGGTTTAAGTCCAAGTTTAAGAAATGATTTAGGTTACCTCGCTAGCGCCTTAACAAGCTATGATAATTTTAACGTTAATTACCACATAAGTGGTCATAAACAGTTAATATATCGAGAGGAAGCTTATTATGTAGATCTTATTCCAAGAAATGAGAAGACGTTGGTGAAGAAGATTGTGATTAAGCCAAGAAAGACAAACATGACTCCTGAAACATTATTGAAGAAATTTAATTATCTCCTTCGAGTTGATGGCAAACAAGTGGCAACATTGACTTATATTAAATCATCTAATCATATTGCAATAAGCAAATTAAATGATGATGATCTAGTATTAGTTTGTTCAAAAGATTTTCATCAGTTCTTACGACATCGTTCTGCAGCTGTTCATGGAAAATCTGATATGCAACATTTACCATGTGAAAGGTCAAATCAATTTGATACAGAATGGACCTTATCTTTATACAGAAAGTGTGTAGAGCCTTTAGGTGGTATCTTACATGAAACAAGAGTGTTGATGCCTCGCATTATTACTTCGGTTAAATTGGTTGTAGATTATTTAAATGAAGTGATTAATGAGCAACATATTTCATTTTCTGAAAAAGAAGGTACTTTGTCTCTCACTATAAGTGTAAAAAGGTATTGAACTAATTATGGATAAAACTGTAATGGACATTTTGGGTTTTGATCAAAATATCTTTAAAAGTGGTACTGTAACCAAAGCTAGCGCAGACATGTCGCTATCGCGTCGTATTAACTATTTTCAGATATATTCCAATATTGGTGAAGATGTACGTGTGGGAGATGTTGAAGCTCCATTGCTAGCAATGATACCATACCAGCCAAAAAGCTGCAGTATTTTATCTGAGCATACTTTCAAGAAAGTGCATTATACAAAGCTGAAATCAAACTACATCCCACAAATTGATATTGCCATTTATGACGATGCTGGTGCGTTGATTCCTTTTCATAAAGATGCTGTGACAAGTATCACACTCCATTTCCGAATGAAGAGTTAATGCAAACGTATGCTAATATATTTTTCCAATGTGAATAATATGGAAAGTGAAAATAAGGACTCGTTTCTAATCTACTTGCCCAGTAATGCTTCTATGAATAAATTTCCCAAAAATAAACCATCAGACTATCGAGTAGAATTAAATCGGCCACTGCATTTAGAAGTGAATGGGAGGTTGGCGTTTCTAGTATTTGCTATGATAGCAATATTCAGAATGTGAATGATTTGGAAGAAATGATATTGACTCCTCGCACCCATGATGGAATAACGATGAATAATGCATTTCAGTTCCCATACATTTTAACATCAGATGGAAAGTGGAACTATGAATGGATTCAGATAAAATCAGATTCTTATGAACCATTTGGGAATGAGAAAATTATTAAGGCATTCAACAGTGGTAATACTTCCATCATGAAGAATAAAAATCAGAAAGCTTATGAATTTACTATCTATCATTGGAGTGGGAGACAGTTCCTCCGCTTTCATTCTTTTACTAAAGGTCTTACGCTGAGGTTGGATAATGAATTCTATCCACATCTTGGTTTTGGTCATGGACTACATCTAACATCAATTGCTACTGCAAATGTTAAAAAAGTTTATTCAAATCGAATCAACAAATTTCATTATAGATTTAAAATATTTGATGAAGATGTTGTAGAATGCGAAGAACGCATCATTTTGAAAAAGCGTGGTGTTCAACCTTTATCACTTATTGAGTTAGTAAAACGATGGAATGAGACTGTGGGTAAGAAGTATGGAGAGAAAATTATGGTGGACAAAAATAAGTTGGTCATTCAGAAATATAATGACAAACTTACAGTTTATTTCTCTCCAACCTTGCGTCATTTTGTAAGACATTATACACCTATTATTGGAAGCGGTGTGGTGTATGCTGCTCATGAATATCACACTAAAGCTGATTCAGTTAATGATGAATGGTGGGTGGACATCTATGGCGATCGCATCAAGAAAATTTACCAGTCTTATGAAGAATCTAAAGTTGCTATCAATATAATGCCGCGTCTATATCATACAGTTGAAAGCTTCATTCATGTAGTAAATCCTTATATACAACAGAAGTTGAAGCATGTGATGAAAAGTAAATATGATGTAAAGACACACCACATTTCGTTTTCAATTGAAAATCAACGCGTTGTTCTGAGACTGGGTGATGACATTCAATGTCAATTGAGTAAAAATTTGAAAAAACTCTTTGGTTTTTCAATGCTACAAACAGTGTTTGCTGCTGCGCATACGATTGGTATAGAAACACCAATGACACTTGATAAACATGAACAGCACCTTTACATTCAAAGTGATTTGATTCTACCTATTTCTGTTGGTGAGAAAAAAGAATACATTTTACGTGATTTCATTCATGATAAAGACGCTTCATATGGAATAGTCGAGAAGATGTTTGAATCTATTTTCTATCATCCCGTCGTCAAACAAACTATACCCTCTATTGCTATCAAAATTACCAATGGTTTACAAGAGTGCATCCATGTGAAAGATACTAAATCCCTCGTAACTTTAGTGTTTCGGAAAACAAAGTGAAGTCATTGTGATATGTTTATTGAAATAAAAATATGTATATGAAAAAGTCTTTTCACAGATATAGGGGGAATGAGCTAACTGTAGGCATATATTCACAAGGAAGAAACGATCTCATGCGATACATAAAACAACCATGTATATCTACAAAAAGCAACATCAAAATACTGAGTTAAAGTTGATTATGTCAATACATCTCTTGAATGTGGTAGCGTGAGTTTTATTCTTTTGGGTGGTGGTATGTTTGTGTCAGGATGTCCATGTGGAAGAGATGTGTTATGTCCTATCCAACACCTCTTATCCTCCCATGCTGAAAGTGCTCGTTTCTTGAACGTGTACGTTTTCACAGTATGAACTTGAGATTTTAAGATTGTCATATTGACAAACGTTATATTTTTATTTTTATAGGCCTTCTTATAGGAGCGATGTTTCATTTTATGAACAATTGATTTTGATATACCTTTAGCACGCTTAATACTATCTGCACATTCTTTTAATTTCATGGAATACATTTTAGGACGGAGGAGAATCATTTCATCTATTTCCTTTCCTGCTGTTTCATCCTTAAAACAACCAAGTTTGGCTTTATTCTGTATGGAATAGAGTGGATGAGTGGGATTGTAGTTAGATGTGTCGAAATATTTTTCTAATGACTTGCCTACTTCATTAAAATTTAAATCTTTTTGAGTGGTAATTCCTAAAAAGAAACTATCTGTATCACCACCCAGCAAGCGAACCTCTTTTACGAGAGGGCATGGTTTTAATATTTTGTAGAAGAGTTGATACATTTCAAGCTTGGAATAATCTAAAACGGCTTACCCAATATAGATGGGTTTGCACAACTCAACTTCTGATTTTATCATTTTAACACCTACAAGATCCTCATCGATGATGTCTCTATCAATGAAAAGAGGTGATGAGGTCAATTTGTGATATTTTTGTTCATCAACGACTAGTTTGTAGTTCATACGTTTTCTAACATCCTCCATGGTCTTTCCGAAAAGACTGTTATTCTTATATTTATAAAAATCCTTTTCAAAATTATTTTGGGCGAGTGCACGTTTTTGACTGTTACTATCTATGTAGGGTTTGAGGAAGGCTTTCTGTCTAAATTTGATAATGCGGTGAACTGACTTTAGAAGCATGCCCATTTCTAAATAGAATTTTAGTATGCAGAAGTGTACGAGATAATTTTTCTTATCATATTGGGTGAGTAAAAGTTTGCGGCATGGTTTGTACCTTGGCTGTCCACACTCTGTTAAGTTATTATGAAATTGTGACATGAATGGTGAAAACATATCTTCAGTCACTTCACCAGATTCAGGTGCGAGTGGGAAATCAGCAGTTTTATTTTTAATGCTATTTGGATAAATCAAATCCACTTCAAAATAATATCCCCAATCACCTTCATCTGGAATCTTCAGTATGTTTGAAGGGTTGGAGTAATACTCAAGCTCATCTTGATTTAGCCAACTAAACTCGGAATGAGGTAGTGGTTTAGACAGTGAACTGCCATATAAATTATTTTGGTCATAGTACTTTAGGTGGATATGATCATCACCTACTGTTTCAGATTTTATATGTTGTTTATTTACAAATGTGAGACCACCGCGTATTCCGCGCTCAAATATACTATACATCTCCGGGTCTTGTAAGAGATGAATGGTCTCATCAGTCATTTTAAAGGCTGATTTAAAGGACATGGCTGGTAGACTGACAAAGTGGACAGGATCTAATTTGTCTTCTTCTAATGCCACTCGTCGAAATTCCTGAAAGACATCAGCCAGCAAAATGACATCTAATTCTAAGTAAGCGATCATATAATCGCCAAACGTTTTACATTCAAATTTTAACCATGCCTCTTGAGCATGTTCATAATCTTCTACTGGACAATCTTCACCCGTCAAATCGTTTTGGAATTTGTCAATGGAAGGAAGGGTTGTTTCATTTAGTTTAGACATTGAGCTAAAATACGCATAAGGAAAGATCCCTTTGCGAGTGATGATTTCATCCGTTAAGTTTGGATAGTGTTTCTTCAAAGTTTGACTATGGGGAAGAAACTTGAGATTACGAACGAGAGAAGCTAGTGACGCTGACATGAATTGGAATAAATCTAAAAATTTTATTTCGAAGAAGACTGTCTTATTTTCTTTAGTTTTATCTACTGGTACTTTTGCTGTCATTGCCATGAATTTTTCTCTCGTTTGTGCTATTACATTAAACTGCCACGATTTCATCTGGCTCAACCCTCCTTTTATGAGCATATGACTGTCATAGCCCTTAAAGTTATGAAAAATGACGGGTAGTGCACGACGTCTCAACCTAAGTGAAAAGTTACATTTGGAGCAGAGTGCGTTTCTAAATTTACCAGTGATGTGATCATGATCACGCACTTTCTTAATTTTATCGTCATCAAACGTTTTATGACATTTAGGACAGGATGTGCAACTTTCAAATTTTTGTTTGTCTTCATCTGTCATATGTAGTGACTTACGCTGCAATTGGGAATCATATGATTGTTGAAATTTAGCAGCTTTATCGAGAAATTCTAGAAATTTTGAAATGCAATCTTCACCTTGCCAAGTATGCATTTTGTTTTGTCTATTCCTAAAGTGGTTATGCCATACTTCATAGCAGGATATGGCTGCTGGCTCGTGGATGATATCATCAATGTAGCATTCTATGTCTGCGTAAATGACACGCAGGGGACTTAATTCGTCACCATTATCCCTATGTGAAAATATTTTATCTTTGGGCATGCGTTCCATTTGTAATTTACCTCGCTTGCACCATTCATAGTGAGTTTCAAATTTATCTTTACTCCAAAAGGAGCGGATGCAGCGGTCGCATACAAAATGTTCACCTCTTTTAGAGTGCCCCAAGTGAGTGTACAAGCGAGAGATTTTGGGAATACCACAGTAGTGCCATTCCTCGCTATCATCTTGTTTTACTAATAAGAGGTTGACTACACGTTCATAACAAGTTGAACGTGAATTATAGCGGGCACCCTTCAACCCCTTCTCCCACACGTAAACGACAATTTTAATCTTATTATGTTTTTCGAACGTTTCTACATCTTTGATTTTCATGTTGTTACTATCACAACCTTCAAAGTCTAGTTCATCCTCCCACTGTCTATAGCTATAGGTATGATTTCGATTCGCGTTGATATCATTATAGTGAAGGATGGATAGGACTGCATATTTGAAACACTGTGATTTACAATCGACATTGATGACAGCTTTCTTATTATACAACGTTTTTGGTAGTCTAAATGTACCTCGAGCTGCATGACTTTCTAATAGTGAAATTTTGAATATGGCTGAGTCCACACCATCAAAAATGAGAGCGCTGTCGCGTTGATTGAATTTATCTACATTTGATTTTAAACATTGAATGTGAAAATTTAGCCAAGACTCGCAGTCTACAACTTCGGTTGCGGAAGAGGAAGGAACATGAAACTGTATTCTCTCCGTCACTTGACCCGTTTGAAAATCTATCTTAATATATTTTAGTTTAAGGTAGATGAGCGCCTTCATTCTAAAATTGTCTAAATTGTTGAAGAGCGCTTCGATAATGTTTGAATTTTGAAGGAGCCACTCAGGAAAATCTACTATTTGAGTATTGGACTCCATGCAGTAGTCGCGTACTAAATTATTATGTGAAACATTAATGAGGGAGATGGTAGAGGTACCGTTGGTGTAGTGATCATTTGCATGCGTGTGTTGAAGTCTGTGCGAAGATCGCTGAAAGTGACTATCAAAAGAAAGAGGGCACAAATCGCAAGGAAAGGAGATGTCATCGTCAGAATCAACTTCACCTCCGGAGATTGACGCCGCTTTGCGTTGACACACACGTTGTTTGATGTGTCGAAGGAGACTGTGCTTCCTTGTAAACATATGTCCGCAGTCGGCACATTCCCACTCGTTGCCTTGTCGCGAGAGTCCTGAGCTGGAACTCACATCACCTGAAAGAGAAATCATTCTTTCATCTCTGTTCAAGTCTCAGTGTATTGTTACAACCTACCTTGACTCAACAACTCTAAACTTTCCTCGAGAAGGGAGGGTGTTGGTGATGAAGTTGATGCCTGATATTGAGGAAGATGCTATTAGCCACACGTTTGAGGGAGATGAGTGAAGAAATTTTCAACTTACCATTTCAACGAAATTATGTTTAAGCTTGATACTTCAACAAGATAGAGACTTCACTCAAATAATACGTCTCAAATTTGGAATTTACTTGTACGCCTCAAATAATAACAGAATTCGCTAGACGACAGTTCACTTATGCGTCTCAAAGACAGAGTGAAATGACACAAATGTCACTTTGCATATATACTTTCATATTCATCATTCATTGGCTGTTCATTCTGATTGGTTGCTTGTTGATACTTAAGAATTAGAAAACATTTCAAAGTTATTATTCACAGTCAACATGACAAGCCCTCCGACAACACCAAACACAAAATTCTCTTCTCCATCCTCAACACCAAACGCTCCAACGAAGGTAGAGAAGGTGTTATTACCAGCGGACAACGAAGAGAGTGTATGTGAGAAGGAGTGTCCCGACTTAACAGGCGTGAGGTGGAAGTATCTCCAGTACGATACTGACGATGTGATGGAGATCACCAGCACCAAGTTCCTCCACCAATTATGGGAGTGGTACACCCCTAACTCCCAGCCACGAACTATGGAGGAGTGGGAGTATATTGACAAAGTGAGGCTCGCAGTGGAAGAACGATTAAAGCAAGTGAACTGTTTTTGTTATCTATGTGAAGCCAGACTCTGGGACGATATTGACGATGAAGACCTTTTGAAATACATGCCATAATAAATTTTTTATTTCATATTATCTTTTCTTTCATACTGACGTACTTGAACGAGGCTTCAGTGGATGATTTAACCATGTATACTTTTTCATTTGGAAATAGTAGCACGCTTAGTCTAACTTGTAAATCTTAAAACATTTCATATGGGCGATGATGATAGATGAAATAGTGTCAAATAAAATTAAGATAGCTTACACTTCTGATACAGGGATAGCAATCGACTGCGATCCATGTGTAAAGAGCCTGTTAGACTACGGATGGGCTTAAGTGGATGATTTAACCATGTATACTTTTTCATTTGGAAATAGTAGCACGCTTAGTCTAACTTGTAAATCTTAAAACATTTCATATGGACGATGATGGTAGATGAAATAGTGTCAAATAAAATTAAGATAGCTTACACTTCTGATACAGGGATAGCAATCGACTGCGATCCATGTGTAAAGAGCTTGTTAGAATACGGAAGAGAGAAGTGTGTTATGTTGCGTGTGGCGCGTGAGTGTCCTCCCATTTCATTCCATTCATCAATTCGTCTCATTGATAGAGACAGGTAGAACTCATGGTTCTCATAACGTATGCAATGGAAAGTTTTAGGCAACCTTCGACAGTTGGCTAAATGTCGCCCTGGCGCGAATGCATACTACGTTGAGACAGAGGCAATCACTTGCAAACATGACGCAGAGAGGTTTAACAAGATTGACCTTTGCCGAATGTCCCTTGCGGTATACATAGCTACGGGTTTCACCGTCGCCCTTTACAGGAACGCCCGTCGAAAGGAAGTATTACACCGAACTTCATTTGCAACGTTCAAGTTGACTGATAGCAGATTCAACTTAATGATAGTATTCGCCAGTCCGAAGACTGCCCAGGGCAAACCGCGAGGAGGTTCTATCATGTCTTGCCCCATGGTGGCCCTTAAGAGAGCCGATGGTTCGTTCTCGGGAGTGACGTGATGGGGTGGTGAAGGCGGGCAAAGATCTGCAATCAAAATGATATGTATTAGAATAGGATATAACATCTTATTTACTTTTCACTTACCAAGTTAGCCATCCTTTGGCAGTCTCGCGCGTTTCCGAATAGAGAATTTGTACAGATGGCCGCGCATTCTCAGGCTGGCGTGGAGGCATTTTTTCGTCGGATGACCATTGTAGCATAGGATGGACTCGTCGAGACTTTGATTCACGAGTACTTCGCCGGCCAAATGATTATCCCGAATAGGGATGTGAAATTCAAACAAACAATCCTCATTCACACGTTCCCACTCATCCCTCATGCGCTCCAACTTCTCATACGCCTGCCTCTCATCACCCTGCCGAGCCACAGTCCTCTCCAACTCAACATTCCTCGCTCTCAACACACTCATCTCCTTCATCATCTCCTCAAACTTCGCTTCTGCATCTCTCATTCTTCTCTCCGCAGCACTCGCCCTCTTCTCACACTCATCATTCTTCTCTTCCAACTCTCGCGTCTTATTCTTCAAATCAGTCACACTACGCCTCATTCTAATATTTTCATCCGCTACCTCCTTCGACTTCAGTTCCTTCTTTTTCAACTCATCCAACTCCTTCACAACTTCATCCTTCACTTTCTTCAAACTCTCATACTTATTAACCAACAAATCATGCGCCATCTGCTGCGAAACATGCCTCTTCTCTTCATCCTTCAACCACCTCGCCGACTGCACACGAATCCCACCACTCTTCACTTTTGGGGAAGATGAGCTCTTCGGGGGGTCGGTGATCACAATGTTTGACACCTCCGACGACGAAGAGCTCAACTTCCTCACACGCTTCCTCACACGCTCCCTATCTAAATCCACATCATCCTCATCATCACTCTCAAGCACTCTCTTTCGCCCAATCTCAGCCTCCAACGACGCAACCGCTCTCGCCAACTCATCATTCTCAACAACATTCTCAACCTTACCCTCTCGCTCGATCGCCAACATTCGCTCCCTCTCTTCCACAATCAACTGCGTAAATCTCAAATCACTCACTAAACCACCACTACAGTCAGCATGCACTCTGTAGAAACGCGCCTCATCCTCATCACCCTTCAGCACTCTACACTTCACACACGCAACCCTATTCAAGATAATCATGTGGCCGGTGCCCGCCTTCTTCACATGCGCCTTGGCGTCCGCACTGCGATTAATTCGCCCACATGAGCACATTTTGATGTGATATTTACGATTCTTATCGTTTGCCATGCCTGATTTATTGTTAACTGTAAGATAATGAAATTTGTATAAGTTTGGAATCATGTAGTACAGTCATATTCCTAAAGTATTACACTTAGTCAGGAATGATAGATTTGAGTGTAGTGAGTGGCACTCGATCCCGTCGACAGCCCGAAGGCCTTGTACTGATCACTAGGGAAGTGAGAGATCTTCCCCGATACCCGCTCTTTACAGCTGAAGACATCATTGTCACTGCCCCGAAGTGGTAACAGGAACGCCGAGTCAAAGGTAGTGATCAGTAGCTGGGATCTAACCCCTCAAAGCTGCCTTAGACTTAGTCAAATTTCAAATCTGATAGCAGATTTGAACTCAGGATACTTGAAAACCTTAGTCTATATGTTAAAACTTTGAAAAAACTGAAAATTAAGAATTTTTAAAAAATTCCGCATTTTACTACTCATACTACTTTTAAAAAAGTTTATTAGTAGTAAAGACACTATCAAACTCTATCATACAAACTTTGAAGTAAGAAGATAGCTTGCCTACTTCAAAAGATAGAGTCCTTTGAAACACCCGATATCGGGAGCTCAGAGCGACGACCGTCGCTTACCTCGTCTTTCGATGAAGTGATCAGACTTACGTTGTCGGGGGTTTATATATGCTCGGAAGAAAACTTAAAATGGCTCTATCTCCGAAAGTATTCATCGTAGCGACATGCGGTTTGTTGCAAACGATTCGTCTCATCATTCTCTATCATATGACACCTGAACCATTCTGATATAACCGCGGGAAGTTGGTCCGTCAGCACATGTCCATGTAACATGCCACAAGTGAAAAAATTCCTAAGTGTGAGAGCTCCAGTGTGGTGAAAATTTTGAAAATTTTCCAAAGTGTGGAATTTCGACCTGGGACCTTTACCAAAACATTTTTCATCAAATTTCACTGACCTCCCCCCCGTTCAGAGAAATTTGATGAAAAATGTTTTGGTGACGGTCCCAGGTCGAAATTCCACACTTTGGAAAATTTTCAAAATTTTACCCATACAAAGCCACTCTGACACTTAGGATTTTTTCAGGTAAGCGAGCTCCGACCTAAAATCTTGTAACCGCTCTAACTTTTGAACGAAGACAGATATGAACAAGCCGTTTCTTTCACTGAATTTGTCTCACTCTTAGCTTTCAAACGAGCTATGGCACGACAAAATCCGTCCACTGGAAGCCAAGATTGAAGCTAGCTGTGCAGAGGGGGGGAGGTCAGTGAAATTTGATGAAAAATGTTTTGGTGACGGTCCCAGGTCGAAATTCCACACTTTGGAAGATTTTCAAAATTTTACCCATACAAAGCCACTCTGACACTTAAGATTTTTTCAGGTGAGCGAGCTCCGACCTAAAATCTTGTAACAGCTCTAACTTTTGAACGACTGGTCCGATTGACTCGCAACAAAAAATGCTGTCGAGCAGTTTTTTCTCCTCTTTCAAACGAGTAGCCTTAAGACAAAATCCGTTCACTAGAACCAAAGTTAAAAGATTGCTGTCGGGAGGGGGGGGGAGGTCAGTGAAATTTGATGAAAAATGTTTTGGTGACGGTCCCAGGTCGAAATTCCACACTTTGGAAAATTTTCAAAATTTTACCCATACAAAGCCACTATGACACTTAGGATTTTTTAAGGTGAGCGAGCTCCGACCTAAAATCTTGTAACAGCTCTAACTTTTGAACGACTGGTCCGATTGACTCGCAACAAAAAATGTTGTCGAGCAGTTTTTTCTCCTCTTTCAAACGAGTAGCTGTAAGACAAAATCCGTCCACTAGAACCAAAGTTAGGAGATTGCTGTCGGGGGGGGTCAGTGAAATTTGATGAAAAATGTTTTGGTGACGGTCCCAGGTCGAAATTCCACACTTTGGAAAATTTTCAAAATTTTACCCATACAAAGCCACTCTGACACTTAGGATTTTTTAAGGTGAGCGAGCTCCGACCTAAAATCTTGTAACAGCTCTAACTTTTGAACGACTGGTCCGATTGACTCGCAACAAAAAATGTTGTCGAGCAGTTTTTTCTCCTCTTTCAAACGAGTAGCCTTAAGACAAAATCCGTTCACTAGAACCAAAGTTAGGAGATTGCTGTCGGGGGGGGTCAGTGAAATTTGATGAAAAATGTTTTGGTGACGGTTGCAGGTCGAAATTCCACACTTTGGAAAATTTTCAAAATTTTACCCATACAAAGCCACTCTGACACTTAGGATTTTTTCAGGTGAGCTACGACAGTCCACCCTCCCAACCTGGCCGGTACACCACGCCAGCCTGGCCGGCACACCACGCCAACCTAGACACCACATCACCGCGTTCTATACGACGGTCGGCCAGAGGGGGAGGGACGTCAGAACCAAAGCACCACGGCGGCCGACCACGACACTCTGCCGTTCCAGAGGGGGGGGGACGTCAGCGACGGCGGCCATCTTGCGCTATCCAGAAGTGGAGTTTTACTTACTACTACCAAGCGTACTACAATATCAAACAACATCTACGGAAACCTTCGTACAGATCAACAATGATAAAGTCAAATATTGGAGAAAACTTGATTGAACCTGAGGATGTGAAAAACAGATCGGAAGAGTATATTGGTGAATTATATGGGGACCCAAATTACAGTCCGAGACCTATCTCCGAGAATGCAGTACAGGAAGTTAACTCAATTCTCAATTCCGAAGTAGAGATGGCGATAAAAAGACCGAAAGTCGGAAAAAGCCCTGGAGTTGACGAGATCCCAGCTGAATTGATTAAAGGGCTTGAGCATGTTGGGACGATAACGATAACTCAAATGTGCAACAAAATCCTTGAATCTGGAATCTGGCCCGAAGATTTCACGAAAATCATTTTGATCCCCATTCCCAAAACTGTGCGTGCTACCGACTGCAAGAACTATAGAACAATCAGTCTGATTTCACATACATCAAAAGTACTTCTTGCCATTATCGAAAGAAGAATCACAACCAGAATAGAAGAACATCTTACTGAAGAGCAGTTTGGCTTCAGATCGAAACGAGGAACGAGAGATGCAATAACAGCAATCAGAACGCTAAGTGAAAGATATATCGAAGCCAATCGATCATTATTTGTTGCCATGATAGATTTTGAGAAAGCGTTTGACCGAGTCAATTGGAGTACCCTGTGGAACATTCTCGTCAGCATTGGAATAAATGAAACTGAAGTAAACATTATAGCACAGTTATACCAGCATCAGAAAGCAGTCATAAAAGTAGGTAATGATCTCACTGGAGAAGTCCCTATTCTGCGTGGAGTACGTCAAGGATGCATCATATCACCAATGCTCTTTAATGTGTATATACAATTCTTAGCTAACGAAGTAAATTCAAAAGTGGCAAATCACGGAGTCAATTTGTGTGGAAAAAGAACAACAGCGATTAGATATGCAGACGACCAGGCCATGTTATCTTCGAGCCTCAGAGGACTTCAAATCATAATGAACAGCTTAAATGACACTGCAGAAAAGTACGGCATGAAGATCAACACTAAGAAAACTAAAGTTATGATATTTTCGAAAACAAATTCGCCTTCTCCTTTCACAATGCGAGTGGGAAATGAAGTTCTGGAAAAAGTCGACAATTTCAAGTATTTAGGCTCAATTCTAACAAGTGACGGACGATGTACGAAAGAAATAAGGTCAAGAATCTCTCAAGCGAAACAGTCCTATTTCAAGAAAGTACAAGAAGTGACCACGACATCCAACAGCATTGAATTCAAGAAGCGTATGGTAAAGACCTACTGTTGGAGCACCCTTCTTTACGGTTGCGAGAGCTGGACACTCAGACATCGTGACGTCAAATACCTGGAGGCAGCAGAGATGTGGTTTTGGAGAAGAATTATGAACATCAAGTGGACTGACAGAGTAACAAATGATGAAATTTTGATGAAAGCAAATGAAAAACGATGCCTACTGAACACCATCACGAGTCGAAAAGGCAACTATGTGGGTCACCAACTCCGACACGATGGCATTCTCACCAAAATCCTTGAAACGAAGATCAACGGGAAGAGAACAAGAGGAAGAAAACGAGCGAGGTGGCTGGACGATCTCAAGTGGAAAGCCGGGGTGAATTCATATGGAGAATTGAAACGTCTGAGTGAAGATCGAGAAAAATGGAAGAAGTTTGTGACGAACATTTAAGCAATGACTTTGCAGTTATCTTTGACTTTGTTTCTTTCTTTCCTATTGTTGTATTGTGTGTGACCTACCACGTGGTAGACTACAAATATATATAGGGCTAAATTCACAAGAACTACTGCACTGGTTTATATAATTCCATTGTCACTTTGCATAAAGTAGTAAAGAATATTTCCGTCATTGATCAAAGATGCAAGCTATTGTTTGCATCGATTTCCACGCGCTGTTCAATTTCATAAAAGACAAAGTTTAAAATCAATCTTTATTGAAGAAATTTCCACGAATCATTAAGTTACATTGGCAAATGCTGGATTACAAGTCATCCAGGCTTGCGTGAATAATTTGAATTATGAAATAAATATTTCAATGTTAATCATTATAAATGGAATGTCCATTATCACAGTAAATTTCAGAATGTCATAATTTACATGAAGATTTGATGACATAACCATTTTCATGATAATATTAGCAGTAGATAATAGCTTTTGTACATATGCTTTTGCTAACTTGCATCATTATAATTTATTATAATATGTATAATGCATACAAATATAAATAAAAGTCGAATTTTGTCTATAAAATAATGTCATCAGTCATGCCCAGATGATCAATATATGGAGTGATCGAGCTCGTTTCAAGTCATTCCACACTGTATGATTCGCCAAAGATATCACAATATTGTGAGAAGTATTTTCTGGGATTTGATCTGTCTCTGATCCTTTGATTAATCGACCTTCTGATACTCTCCCAATCATACGAGTTGTACAAAGTATTCAATAAATCTAAAAAAGAAATCAATCCAGATAAGATAGATGAAAGTACCATGACATGTAATATTTATGAGTGCAAAAGTATGTGCGATAGAAGTTCTGGCATGAATCCTATATTGAAGGAGAATCATTTGTACTTTTATATCTGTTTACGAAGTCGCAACCATCGGTTCATGAGCCTGGCCGTACTTGGTAATGGCATGGACAACCTAAACGTGACCCGGCGAGTGAAGAAGCCCTCATACGACGTCTCAATGTATTGCTCAAAAACAGGGATGTCAAAAAAGCACATTTAATTGATTTCAGCGGAATTTTTGGCACGATAGCTCTATTTCGCCAAGGTTAACGTCAAAATAAGGAAACTTTGTTGAAAAACGTCATTTAATCTTATAGCTTTTGCTATTTATTTCTCAATCTTAAGAAATAACAATTGTAGTTACTACTTGAGTGGAGATCTAAAACTTATATAACAATGCTTGGAAAAGTTGAAATGCTTTTCATGAACTCAGCATGATATGCAGTAGTGTAGGCTAGGCCTAAAGTGATGTCAAGTCGATAAATGCCCAGACAAAGAGCGCTAACAAGGCACATATTTTATTACTCCCTAAATTTTTTAAATTCTTCTTTGTTGCACCTCGAAGGGGCATCCATGTTTGTAGTGTGTTTTATTATAAAATGATTATTCTTTTTATACCACCGATAAATCCAAGTTCGTGGTACACTAAATATATTAAGCTACTAGGCTGTATTACATGGGGATGAACGCGAACATGGCCGCACAATTGGAAACAAAGTTTTCGAAATAGCACAATAAGATAATAAAAATAATTTGTATACCATATGTTATCAAAGTTTGAAAGATTGGCCATAGGATGACATAGGATGTCAGATATAAGACTGAGCTTACGGCAATTCATATTGTGAAACATGAATTTTCTTATAGAAACAAGCAAGATTTGCAGTGGCTGTGAGCTTCAGGATGTTTGTCCAAACACTTTGGTTGGTCCTAATTACTTATTTATTAAAGTAATTTCTTTAAATATATCTCGCTTAGTAATGTTGAATCAATCAAAACACTGATTACATCTTTTGTTATCATCGCTTTCATTTGATATTTTTGTCTGAGAATCATTAGAATACGCCAACAATCCATGATGCAACCTAAGTATCCACCTTATTCAATGAAATTAGAAATTGTGATTTCAACGAAATGTTTTTAATTGATCAAGCCTTTTGTCTCTATTCTCCTTAGTTTCAGAACAGTTTCGAAGCAACTTTTCATTAGGGCTTATACACGAATGAAATTTGAAGCATGAGTTTTGCATAATAATTAGAGGACATACGCTGTAACTACTTCAGGATATTTCACAAAATGTTTTCTCCAAACGAAATATGCATGGCACAAATCTCAAGGTTTGTGAAAATGGAACCTACTGTTGTGTGATTCGAATTACAACAACAATTATGAAGACAGATCATTTTCATACCTATTAATGTCCACTGCTGATCACAGCTCTTATCAAGACTTGATACTTTCTAAGTTCTTCGTTCAATGTAACCTTAATCAGAAAAAAATGAAATGGAAAGAAAGAGAATAATGACAGCTAGATGGTTTAAATCACAAATATAATGAGTAAACGCAACATTGAAGCGAAGCAACTAGCAGATATCATGGTCTGGAATTCTCATGAAGTGGCAAGAGAATAAAAATCTTTGATTTTCCTTGAGGACATCAACACCTATCTAAAAAGGAAACGGTGGTCGCTGGAGAATAATTGTCGGTTATACGCAACAATGGTGGATGTGGTTGTGGCACAGGCTGGGCTTAGCAATCACACGTGTCTATATTTATAGCATTCCTAAATTCTTAATCTTAGAGAAAGCAAAGTATATGCATAGTATATGCAAAGTATATATACATCAGGAGGCATGCGTTTCTATCGCAAAATGGTTGCTATGAATATTCATAATGATTCTTATAATTCCTAGTTGCATCATTAGCAATAAATTCAGCGAATATTTTGACACTGTAAGTGAGAGCTAAACTAAATGATGTGCATTTCTCGCATATTCATGAAATTTGTCAACATCATTTACATTTTGTTTTACTGTGTCAAAAGAATGTCAAAATTACAAAGGAATGCCTATACGTAGGCATTGTTCTAGTATCTGAGTCATTTGATTAATATGAAGCATTTTGATAAATGCTCCTGTCAATAATTACCGAACAAATGATATTGTCTCGCTGGCAGATATGTCAAATGCAGGCCCTAATTTAGGAAGGAGGTTTTTATGAGCATAACATGAAATTTTGCTCACTTGCATCAGTAGTTCATTTCATATTTTGAACATCGTGGCTTTAGTTGAAAGAAGAGCATCGGTTATTGATACTAAACTACGTGCATACTTGTAGTAACCGAAATTATTGCTTTTGTTTAAATGTAGCACAATTTCAAATGATTGAGTACCGGCTGAATTAAAACATGTACCAACTTAGAGGCGTTTTTAAAATTTATAATTTTGTATCTTACGCTCAGGTCGCTTGTATACGATACACGGCTTCTAAATGATTGCTTAACTTACTGCAAAATAGCTTGAATTCATAACTTTACTTGACTGGATTTTACTTAATGGGATTTATGGTTCTCAGAAGTTACTGTTACAATTAAACCTACAATATATTACGCTATTACAAAAGCGGTCATTACAATACTACCATCTGTATATATCAAGATCGTTTACTATGTTGTGCAAGGATCATCCTTCTCACTCAAAGAATGTCAAAGAGAGAAAAGTGCCTCCATGTATAGGCATAGTATAGAATTTGACGAAGATTCATATTCTTTTCTGGAGCTAAGTAGTGATTCCTACAGTTTGTCCATTAGGTACTGTATGGTCTACCAATATAAATTCCACCTTAATCTTACTTCATACAGGCTCCGTAGAATGAACATTCCGCTCGGTCATTACCTCACAATTAGTACAGTAGAATTCGCATATATCGGCGCCTCAAGGGACAGACGAAAACCGCCGATATATGCGAACTCCCTGAATTTTGAAGTTTTGTGAAATCTACACGAGTTCTGAGATCATGCCATGCATCATACAATGTATATACGTGTATTGACTCATGAATTATTGCGTTGCTGTACTTAAATACATGTACATATTGACTTATTGTCCAACATGTACAGTACATGTACATGTAATTGTGTCTATGTAATCAATAGATATCTAAAAATTGTGCCTTTCTGAACTGATGCTTGCAACGTAAGTATCGCAAACCGGATATCACTATGTTTGTCAAAAACTGAGTATGCTTTTTGAATCAAGAAGATTGAGGCTTCTTCATGCCTACATGCTTACCTGCTATATGAAGCACAAAACAAAGAAGAGTATGCATAAATCAAGACGCTGCTAAGAGTCACGTGCAGGCGAAGCCAGCCAATCTAAGTCAATCAAGACGCTGCTAAGAGTCACGTGCAGGCGAAACCATAGAGATGGATGGGGTGGCGAGCCGCTTTCTGTCTAGAGAGAGGACATGCATCGAACTCAACAATGTTTTTGACGGTAGCTTGTGCTCCTTTGATGACGCAACAGTCACTAAGTCAGGTCTGACAATAGCATCGTAGGTGAAGGCGTTAACAATGCAATCATCACGTCGAATGAAAGACTAATTATGTGAGAATTATCAGTGAGATACAGTGGCAAGCCTATTTATCTTTCCTCGGCTGCTAGATTCTACAATTTTGATCAAACCCCCAAACATGATCGAGATGATTTGTAGAAGATCTAAATTTTCACATGCCACTAGAATAGTTAGAATCGGATAGTCCTAACTGGAATCTGCAGCCATCCGCGTCCACATATACTGTCATTCTAGTGACTCTTCTAGGCAAAACACATCGCTTGAGGATTTCCAGGAAATCCGCCGTTATAAACGAATATTTTTCTGTCAGGGACAGCGAAAATGCGCCGATATAGGCGAATCGCCGATATAGCCGAAGCCGATATAAGCGACCTCGATTATATAGAAAAGATAGGAAATTCTGCCGGGACAAAAAGAAACCGCCGATATAGCCGAAGCTGATATATGCGAATTCTACTGTATTTTTGCTATAAATCATTAGTTACAAGAACGAGAGGCAAGGAAAAAGGTGAATTGCACATCAACATGCTGAGATCTCGCGTTTTCTCCAAAAGAATGTAAAAATGAAGCTTGATATCTTTCG
Organism: Prostheceraeus crozeri; assembly: GCA_907163375.1. Lineage (NCBI taxonomy): Eukaryota > Metazoa > Platyhelminthes > Polycladida > Euryleptidae > Prostheceraeus > Prostheceraeus crozeri. The sequence continues at coordinate 20,002 of CAJQUW010003071.1, forward strand.
TTCAGAGACAATTGCATTTCAAATAAATAGTTAACTTTGTAAAGATTTTAGCGTCGATTGCAGTGCTATCACTTTCAATTTCATCATATCAAAACGAAAATAATGTTGCAACGACTTCTGACTACATTTCATATATCTGAGGCTTGAAAATCCATTTAAAGAAGAGATAGAGAAGTGCATACATGTGCACTTGATCAAATTATCATTAAGCTCAAGTTCCCTTTGTAAGGCAGGAAGAGGAATAATAACATAAGAACTATTGTACTTACGTTTCAATTCGTTGATGACTGTCGAAGTTTCCCTTCATCCGCTGTCCCTCTCAGCGGATACACAATTTTCCTCCTAAGAGATTCCAACGACACAAGTAGTAATAAAACGGCGAACACTCGACCGGCGCGCCCCCCTCTGGAACGACAGAGTGTCGTGGTCGGCCGCCGTGGTGCTTCGAGTTTGACTCCCCCCCTCTGGAACGACAGAGTGTCGTGGTGGACTTGGGCGACCGCCAGGATTTGTCTTGAGGCTATAGTGTGTGATGTTTTTCGTGCAATCTGCTGAATGTTGGGTTGTAAAATGGGCTGTTTCGAGTGGAAGGAGTGCTCGGATGTGAAAACGGAGGCCAGATTCGGATTCAGCGTGAAATTCTGCATCGGTATGGTGAGTTTGAACGCAATCGGAGAGAAAAAGTTTTCGCTGACGTCCCCCCCCTCGGCACCGACCTTCCAACTTTGCTTCCAGTGGACGGATTTTGTTGTGCTATAGCTCGTTTGAAAGCTAAGGGTGAGACAAACTCACTGAAAGAATCGGCTTGTTCATATCTGTCTTCGTTTAGATGTGAGACGCCATTTAAGATTTTGGGAGATTGGCGAAAAACGACAGAGTTAGAATTTTGGACGTTTTGGGCTGTAGCGCCAAAACGAAGCATCGGAGAGCAAAACGGATTTCAGATTTGGAATCAGCGTGAAATTCTGCATCTGTATGGTGAGTTTCAAGTCAATCGGAGAGAAAAAATTTTTCATCACAAAATTTTGCGATGGCTGCCTGCTGTAGAGCCAAAACGAAGCATCGGATGGGAAAACGGAGGCCAGATTTGGATTCAGCGTCAAATTCTACATTGAAATGGTATATTTCCAGCTCAATCGGACCTCCAGAATCGATGATAGAAGCGTTTTAAGTTTTTGGATGATGGGTATTACGTCATCAGCTGATCGCCACAAACTATATAAGCTGGGAACCGACAGAGACTTGACATTCATACGAGAGATTGTCAACGGTAAGTCGTCTCTCTGAGCTCCGATGATAGCTTCGGACATTCCAAATTCCGGGTTTCTGTAAGAAACCGACTTAGAAAATTTCATTGCTGATATCAGCTAAGGCGTCAGACTTAGAGGTTAGCCAGGAGATGGCCTTCGTCTCCAGGCCATAAAACACTCCAAAACTTTAAAGGCTTGTAACTTTGCTTCTACAAGTCCGTTTGACTTGATTCAAAAAAGGTTCGGTCGCTATTGACCTGCCCTAAGTGATAGATTACTTATAAAATTTCATAAGTAGTGTTAAAAAGTTGAAAAATTTAAATTCACTAGTTTTGGAGGTTTTCTGGGGTTTTCGACCCTGCTGAATTCAACTAAGACATTTATAAAGTTGTGGGAGGCGAGCCTCGGCTTGGAATTTGCAACCTTTGTAAACAATCCACTGGTTTTCATGTCAAAATCGGGGTCCGGATACCAACACAGTGATATGACGCACGCTCTGTCCGCGGGAGGTTGGATTTGTGGGCCGAGGCCTTGGAGTTGGGATAAGATCCCCTCTGAGTAATGCCTGTAACGGATTCAAAGGTTCGACACTTTCCACCAATCTCACAATTTAGCTGTATGATTATAAGGATGACTGCCAATGTCGCCTGTTAGTAATTCTATTTCATCCTTCCTTTGCAGATACATAAGGTACAAAATGGGAGGCAACTCAAAATTTTTATTTAAAAAGTGCTCTTGCGGAGAAATAAAGAGAGGTGGCGAATTCAAACGCCACATTAACAAGTATAAGAATACTCCTCACTTTCACGAGGAAAGAGCCGTTATTTCCGGCTGTACACATTGCCTGAAATTTTTAAAAGGCAAGGAGCATGAGGCATTTTACATCGCCCACGCCGAATGTCCGGTCAAAAAGGCTAACAATTATACAACATCAGACATCGGCAAAGTGACCGCGCCCTTCTTCAACGAAGAAACAGTCGATCTAGACGCAGCACTACAAGAGGCTATTGCAACAATTTTGGAACCTGTTGCTTCGGTCACTACCTCATCGACAGCAGAAGAGAAGGCCCCACTAAGCGATTTGGACAGCTCAGATGACTCCGATTCTGAGGAGGTCGTCATCACTAAAAACGCGGAAGAGATAGGAAAACCGACAAATCAGTCTTCCCCGAAAAAGAAAGTGATCGCACCTTCCCCAGTAAAGAAGGGGATTAAGCAGCAGATGAACAGCTGGAATAAGGATGAGCAGATCGCAAAAGTGAGCCAGGAATATGCACTCACGAAATTAAAAGATGAGCTCACTCGTTACAAAAACGAATGTTTGGCCCTTAGGGATGACAATTTCCACCTGAAGGGTCAGGTAGCCGAGATTCGGGCCCTCAAGACCCAAGTAATTAACTTAGAACCTTTCCGCGAAAGGGCGCTTGCCAGCGAAAAACGAGTTGAAGAGCAGGCGACGTACATAAAATCACTAAAAGCTCAGGAAGAGGTGTCAAATTTAAAAATCGAGCAACTAAAGACTAGCCTGACTGAGAGTCAGAAGAAAGAAGAGAGACGAACAACGCTCCACATTCCCATCATCAAGAGCAGAATCGTCGACAGCGTCATCCTTGAGAGTGAGGACTTGGATACCACATTCGAGTGCTACGATGGGGCGATGGCGGAGATGCGCTGCCTTCATCTCTCAATAAAACATGATGGTGACATCAAAGAATTACGCCACCGTTAGCGGAAACTGCCGGCCAAATACTTGCCTCAGCCACCACCATCGAAGGTTCAACGAACCGGTTGAATTGATTTATGGTAAGTTAATATCATCTCTATCACTTGAATATAATTTCATCTATTTTTCTTTCTATTTTCAGATACGACGAGAACGAACCATCGGCTCTCATAAGGGCCACCATGGGGCAAGACATGATAGAACGTCCACGCGGTTTGCCCTGGGCAGTCTTTAGACTGGCGAATACTATCATTAAGTTGAATCTGCTATCAGTCAACTTGAACGTTGCGTCGCCTTAGAGGGGTATATAAACCACTACCTCTCATTTCATTTCATTTCAATCATGGAGACGCTAAACGCTGCAGTCAACTCTCCTCGCGGACCGCAGTTAAGACCGCGAAATTTATTTAATGAATTTGCTAGAATAGAGGAGCAAGTCAGAGTTCACAACAATCTTGCTCAGATTGGCAATGCGATGACACCAAGTGTTGCCAATCCAATGGAATGGCGCTACATTCCACCCTCCACTCACATACCAACTAGCATTGAAGTCGACACTGCTGAGGTTGAACGGTTTCGACTCTCTCTCAGCAGAATCGGTATGGAGTAAGATTGCTGATGACGACTCCCGAGAACGAACCACCGGCTCTCTTAAGGGCCACCATGGGGCAAGACATGATAGAACCTCCACGCGGTTTGCCCTGGGCAGTCTTCGGACTGGCGAATACTATCATTAAGTTGAATCTGCTATCAGTCAACTTGAACGTTGCAAATGAAGTTCGGTGTAATACTTCCTTTCGACGGGCGTTCCTGTAAAGGGCGGCGGTGAAACCCGTAGCTATGTATACCGCAAGGGACATTCGGCAATGTTCAATCTTGTTAAACCTCTCTGCGTCATGTTTGCAAGTGATTGCCTCTGTCTCAACGTAGTATGCATTCGCGCCAGGGCGACATTTAGCCAACTGTCGAAGGTTGCCTAAAACTTTCCATTGCATACGTTATGAGAACCATGAGTTCTACCTGTCTCTATCAATGAGACGAATTGATGAATGGAATGAAATGGGAGGACACTCACGCGCCACACGCAACATAACACACTTCTCTCTTCCGTAGTCTAACAAGCTCTTTACACATGGATCGCAGTCGATTGCTATCCCTGTATCAGAAGTGTAAGCTATCTTAATTTTATTTGACACTATTTCATCTATCATCATCGCCCATATGAAATGTTATAAGATTTACAAGTTAGACTAAGCGTGCTACTATTTCCAAATGAAAAAGTATACATGGTTAAATCATCCACTGAAGCCCCATTCAAGTAAGTCAGTATGAAAGCAAAGATAATATGAAATAAAAATTTATTATGGCATGTATTTCAAAAGGTCTTCATCGTCAATATCGTCCCAGAGTCTGGCTTCACATAGATAACAAAAACAGTTCACTTGCTTTAATCGTTCTTCCGCTGCAAGCCTCACTTTGTCGATATCCTTCCACTCCGCCATAGTTCGTGGCTGGGAGTTAGGGGTGTACCACTCCCATAATTGGTGGAGGAATTTGGTGCTGGTGATCTCCATCACATCGTCAGTATCGTACTGGAGATACTTCCACCTCACGCCTGTTAAGTCGGGACACTCCTTCTCACATACACTCTCCTCTTCGTCATCCGCTGCTAATGACAACTTTCTGATATTGTCCAGCCGGTACACCTTCTCTACCTTTCCCTTCGTTGGAGCGTTTGGTGCAACGAGCGCCTTTGGTGTTGAGCATGGAGAAGAGAATTTTGTTTTGGTGTTGTCGGAGGGCTTGTCATGTTGACTGTGAATAATAACTTTGAAATGTTTTCTAATTCTTAAGTATCAACAAGCAACCAATCAGAATGAACAGCCAATGAATGATGAATATGAAAGTATATATGTAAAGTGACATTCGCGTCATTTCGCTCTGTCTTTGAGACGTATAAGTGAAGTGTTCTCTGGCGAATTCTATATTTGAGGCGTACAAGTGAACTGCTCTCTCGTGAATTCCAAATTTGAGTGAAGTCTCTATCTTGTTGAAGTATCAACCTTAAACATAATTTCGTTCAAATGGTAAGTTGAAAATTTCTTCACTCATCTCCCTCAAACGTGTGGCTAATAGCATCTTCCTCAATTTCAGGCATCAACTTCATCACCAACGCCCTCCCTTCTCGAGGAAAGTTTAGAGTTGTTGAGTCAAGGTAGGTTGTAACAATACACTGAGACTTGAACAGAGATGATAGAATGATTTCTCTTTCAGGTGATACCAGTTCCATCTCGAGCGAGTCCATGTCAACATTGTCGAGGGAATGCAACGATCGGGAATGTGCTGACTGTGGGCACATCTTCACGAGGAAGCGTGATCTCGTCCGACACATCAAGCGAGGTGTTTGTAGAACTAAGTCAGCATCAATCTCCGAAGGTGGGGATGATTCTGTTAACGATGTCTCCTTTTCTTGCGATTTATGCATTCAGTCTTTTGAGTCACATTTTGAACTATCTTCACATAGACTTCGACATACACACAGTGACGATAGTTACTCTATCCGACTCTCTGAAGTGTCGATAAATAATTTAGTGAGGAACTACCAGATGGAATCCTCAGAAACCATTACTGACTTTGAAGAATGGTTTCATCAAAATTCATCTTTGATTGGTGCGCTCTTCAACAATTTAGTCAATTTTAGAATGAAGGCGCTCATCTATCTCAAAATAAGATATGTAAAAATCGACCACCATACTGGTCAAATAGTAGAGAGGTTGGAGTTTCACATACCCTCCTCTCCTGCAACCGAAGTTGTAGACTGCGAGTCTTGAATAAATTTTCATATCCAAGGGTTAAAATTAAACATAGATAAATTTAACGAGCGTGATAATGGACCCGTTTTTGATGGTATTGAGACCGCCATGATTAAAATCACTCTATTAGAGAACTACTCTGGAACAGGCTCCTTTAAACTTCCGAAAAATTTAAGAAATAAAGCAGCAGTCATTTCTGTAGATTGCGAATCCCAATGTTTTAAGTATGCCGTCCTCTCCGTTCTCCACTATAATGATGTACAGTATAGCCGATACCGTAAGAGTAAGTATCAACAGTGGGAGAATGAATTAAAGTTTGATGACTGCAATAGTGAAGATATGAAAATTAAAGATATAGAAAAATTTGAAAAATTGAACAACATTAAAATAGTTCTCCATGTTTGGGAAAAGGGATTGAAGGGTGTCCGCTACAACTCGCGTTCGAGTTGTTATGACCACGTTGTCAACCTTTTATTAGTAAGACAGGATGATAGTGAGGAATGGCACTACTGCGGTATTCCCAAAATTTCTCGCTTATACCACCACCTAAGAAATTCTAGCTCATCAGAGATTTATTACTGTGACAGATGCATTCAGAACTTTAGGAGTAAAAACAAATTTGAAACTCATTACGAATGGTGTAAGCGAGGTAAACTACAAATGGAGCGCATGCCCAAAGATAAGGAGTTTTCATATAGAGAGAATGGCGATGAACTAAGTCCTCTTCGTGTCATCTATGCCGACATCGAATGCTATATCGATGATAACACCCATCGAGCAGCAGCCATTTCCTGCTATGAAGTATGGCATGACCATTTCCAAAATAGAAAAAATAAAATGCACGTCTGGCAAGGTGAGGATTGTATTTACCAATTCCTACAATTCCTCGAACAGGCTGTAAAATTTCAACAAAAGTATGATGGTGAACTCTATCGCAGATCATTGCATATGACAGCAGATGATCAAGCAAAATTTGATAGTTGCAACGTTTGCCTCAAATGTAGGAAAACATTTGATGATGATAAGATTAAGAAAGTGCGCGACCATGATCACATCACTGGTAAATTTAGAAACGCACTATGTTCAAAATGCAATTTTTCACTTAGGATGAAACGGCGTACATTACCCGTCATTTTCCATAATTTCAAGGGCTACGACAGCCATATGATAATAAAAGGAGGTTTAGGTCAAATGAAAGAGTGGAAGCTTGATGTAATAGCACAAACGAGAGAGAAGTTTATGGCCATGACAGCAAAAGTTCCTGTTGATAAAACTAAAGAAAATAAGACGGTCTATTTTGATATAAAATTTTTAGATTCCTACCAATTTATGACTGCATCACTGGCCTCTCTCGTACAAAATCTAAAGTCTCTTCCACTAACACAAAATCTGAAGAAACAATATCCAAATCTAACCGATGAAGTCATCACACGGAAAGGAGTCTTTCCATATGCATATTTTGATACGATTAGTAAACTCGGCGAGACTTCTCTTCCGCCCATAGATAAATTTAAAAATGATTTGAGCGGCGCAGAATGTAAGACCGAAGATTATGATCATGCACAAGATGCATGGATAAAATTTGACTGCCATACATTTGGCGAATATATGATTGCCTACCTTAAGTTAGATGTATTTTTGCTGGCTGATGTATTTCAGGAGTTTCGACGAGTGGCATTAGAAGAAGATAAGTTAGATCCCGTCCACTTTGTCAGTCTGCCAGCCATGTCATTTAAGTCTGCTTTTAAAATGACTGGTGAGACCATTCATCTCTTACAAGATCCAGAGATGTATAATTTATTTGAGCGAGGAATTCGCGGTGGTCTCACATTTGTAAATAAACAAAGGTTAAAATCAAAATTAGTAGGCGATGATCAGACTCATCTTAAGTATTATGACCAAAATAATTTATATGGTAGTTCATTATCCAAACCACTCCCTCACTCTGAGTTTAACTGGTTAGATGATAGTGAAATTCAGCATCTCTCCAACCCTTCTAACATACTAGCAATTCCAGATGAAGGTGATTGGGGATATTATTTTGAGATAGATCTAATCTATCCAAATAATATTAAACATAAAACCGTAGATTTTCCACTCGCACTCGAATCAGGTGAAGTGACCAAAGATATGTTTTCCGACTTTATGAAACAATTTCATAAAGATTTAGAATCATGTGGTCAACCCGACTATAAGCCTTGCCGCAAACTTTTACTCACCCAGTACGATAAGGAAAACTATCTAGTTCACTTTAGCATCTTAAAATTTTATTTAGAAATGGGCATGATTTTAAAAAGAGTTCACCGCATTATTAAATTTAGACAGAAAGCCTTCCTCAAACCATATATTGATAGCAACAGCCACAAACGTGCACTAGCCCAAAATAATTTTGAAAAAGATTTTTATAAGTACAAGAATAATAGTCTATTTGGTAAGACGATGGAGGATGTTAGAAAACGTGTAAACTGTAAACTAGTCAATGATGTTACAAAATTTAAGAAATTGGTATCATCACCTCTATTCATCGATAGAGACATTATCGATGAGGACCTTGTAGGTGTTAAAATGATAAAATCTGAAGTTGAGTTGTGCAAGCCCATCTATATTGACCAAGCTGTACTAGATTACTCTAAGCTTGAAATGTACCAACTCTTTTATAAAATACTAAAACCATGTCCTCTCGTAAAAGAGGTTCGTTTGTTGGGTGGTGATACAGATAGTTTCTTCTTAGGTATTACCACTCAAAAAGATTTAAATTTCAATGAAGTAGGAAAATCTTTAGAAAGATATTTTGATACATCAAATTATCCTACTGATCACCCACTCTACTCCATCAAAAATAAGGCAAAACTTGGCTGCTTTAAGGATGAGACAGCAGGGAAGGAAATAGATGAAATGATTCTCCTCCGCCCAAAAATGTACAGTATGAAATTAAGGGATAGCGACGATAGTATTAAGCGTGCTAAAGGCATATCAAGGTCATTGGTCTCTAACATGAAACATAAAAATTTCAGGAAAGCCTATAGAAATAAAAATATAACGTTTGTCAATATGACAATCTTAAAATCTAAGTCGCATGAGATCAAAACTCATACTTTTAGGAAACGGGCGCTTTCAGCATGGGAGGATAAGAGGTGCTGGTTAGAACATAACATATCTCTTCCACATGGACATCCTGACACAAACATACCACCACCCAAAAGAATTAAACTCACACTACCACATTCAGGAGACGTCTTAGCATAATCATCCTTAACTTAGTATTTTCATGTTGATTTCTGTAGATAAACATTGCTGTTTTATGTATCGCTTTAGATCGTTTCTTCCTTGTGAATATATGCCTACAGTCAGCCCATTCCCCTATATCTGTGAAAAGACTTTTTCATACACATATTTTTATTTCAATAAACATATCACAATGACTTCACTTTGTTTTCCGAAACACTAAAGTTACGAGGGATTTAGTATCTTTCACATGGATGCACTCTTGTAAACCATTGGTAATTTTGATAGCAATAGAGGGTATAGTTTGTTTGACGACGGGATGATAGAAAATAGATTCAAACATCTTCTCGACTATTCCATATGAAGCGTCTTTATCATGAATGAAATCACGTAAAATGTATTCTTTTTTCTCACCAACAGAGATAGGTAGAATCAAATCACTTTGAATGTAAAGGTGCTGTTCATGTTTATCAAGTGTCATTGGTGTTTCTATACCAATCGTATGCGCAGCAGCAAACACTGTTTGTAGCATTGAAAAACCAAAGAGTTTTTTCAAATTTTTACTCAATTGACATTGAATTTCATCACCCAGTTTCAGAACAACGCGTTGATTTTCAATTGAAAACGAAATGTGGTGTGTCTTTACATCATATCTACTTTTCATCACATGCTTCAACTTCTGTTGTATATAAGGATTTACTACATGAATGAAACTTTCAACTGTATGATATAGACGCGGCATTATATTGATAGCAACTTTAGATTCTTGATAAGACTGGTAAATTTTCTTGATGCGATCGCCATAGATGTCCACCCACTATTCATCATTAACTGAATCAGCTTTAGTGTGATATTCATGAGAAGCATACACCACACCGCTTCCAATAATAGGTGTATAATGTCTTACAAAATGACGCAAGGTTGGAGAGAAATAAACTGTAAGTTTGTCATTATATTTCTGAATGACCAACTTATTTTTGTCCACCATAATTTTCTCTCCATACTTCTTACCCACAGTCTCATTCCATCGTTTTACTAACTCAATAAGTGATAAAGGTTGAACACCACGCTTTTTCAAAATGATGCGTTCTTCGCATTCTACAACATCTTCATCAAATATTTTAAATTTATAATGAAATTTATTGATTCGATTTGAATAAATTTCCCAAAAATTAACCATCAGACTATCGAGTAGAATTAAATCGCCCACTACATTTAGAAGGTGAATGGGAGGTTGGCGTTTCTAGTATTTGCTATGATAGCAATATTCAGAATGTGAATGATGTGGAAGAAATGATATTGACTCCTCGCACCCATAATGGAATAACGATGAATAATGCATTCCAGTTCCCATACAATTTAACATCAGATGGAAAGTGGAACTATGAATGGATTCAGACAAAATCAGATTATTATGGTCCATTTGGGAATGAGAAAATTATTAAGGCATTCAATAGTGGTAATACTTCCATCATGAAGAATAAGGATCAGAAAGTTTATGAGTTTACTATCTATCATTGGAGTGGGAGACAGTTCCTTCGCCTTCATTCTTTTACTAAAGGTCTTACACTGAGGTTGGATAATGAATTCTATCCGCATCTCGGTTTTGGCCATGGACTACATCTAACATCAATTGCTACTGCAAATGTTAGAAAAGTTTATTCAAATCGAATCAATAAATTTCATCATAAATTTAAAATATTTGATGAAGATGTTGTAGAATGTGAAGAACGCATCATTTTGAAAAAGCGTGGTGTTCAACCTTTATCACTTATTGAGTTAGTAAAACGATGGAATGAGACTGTGGGTAAGAAGTATGGAGAGAAAATTATGGTGGACAAAAATAAGTTGGTCATTCAGAAATATAATGACAAACTTACAGTTTATTTCTCTCCAACCTTGCGTCATTTTGTAAGACATTATACACCTATTATTGGAAGCGGTGTGGTGTATGCTTCTCATGAATATCACACTAAAGCTGATTCAGTTAATGATGAATAGTGGGTGGACATCTATGGCGATCGCATCAAGAAAATTTACCAGTCTTATCAAGAATCTAAAGTTGCTATCAATATAATGCCGCGTCTATATCATACAGTTGAAAGTTTCATTCATGTAGTAAATCCTTATATACAACAGAAGTTGAAGCATGTGATGAAAAGTAAATATGATGTAAAGACACACCACATTTCGTTTTCAATTGAAAATCAACGCGTTGTTCTGAAACTGGGTGATGAAATTCAATGTCAATTGAGTAAAAATTTGAAAAAACTCTTTGGTTTTTCAATGCTACAAACAGTGTTTGCTGCTGCGCATACGATTGGTATAGAAACACCAATGACACTTGATAAACATGAACAGCACCTTTACATTCAAAGTGATTTGATTCTACCTATCTCTGTTGGTGAGAAAAAAGAATACATTTTACGTGATTTCATTCATGATAAAGACGCTTCATATGGAATAGTCGAGAAGATGTTTGAATCTATTTTCTATCATCCCGTCGTCAAACAAACTATACCCTCTATTGCTATCAAAATTACCAATGGTTTACAAGAGTGCATCCATGTGAAAGATACTAAATCCCTCGTAACTTTAGTGTTTCGGAAAACAAAGTGAAGTCATTGTGATATGTTTATTGAAATAAAAATATGTGTATGAAAAAGTCTTTTCACAGATATAGGGGAATGGGATGACTGTAGGCATATATTCACAAGGAAGAAACGATCTAAAGCGATACATAAAACAGCAATGTTTATCTACAGAAATCAACATGAAAATACTAAGTTAAGGATGATTATGCTAAGACGTCTCCTGAATGTGGTAGTGTGAGTTTAATTCTTTTGGGTGGTGGTATGTTTGTGTCAGGATGTCCATGTGGAAGAGATATGTTATGTTCTAACCAGCACCTCTTATCCTCCCATGCTGAAAGCGCCCGTTTCCTAAAAGTATGAGTTTTGATCTCATGCGACTTAGATTTTAAGATTGTCATATTGACAAACGTTATATTTTTATTTCTATAGGCTTTCCTGAAATTTTTATGTTTCATGTTAGAGACCAATGACCTTGATATGCCTTTAGCACGCTTAATACTATCGTCGCTATCCCTTAATTTCATACTGTACATTTTTGGGCGGAGGAGAATCATTTCATCTATTTCCTTCCCTGCTGTCTCATCCTTAAAGCAGCCAAGTTTTGCCTTATTTTTGATGGAGTAGAGTGGGTGATCAGTAGGATAATTTGATGTATCAAAATATCTTTCTAAAGATTTTCCTACTTCATTGAAATTTAAATCTTTTTGAGTGGTAATACCTAAGAAGAAACTATCTGTATCACCACCCAACAAACGAACCTCTTTTACGAGAGGACATGGTTTTAGTATTTTATAAAAGAGTTGGTACATTTCAAGCTTAGAGTAATCTAGTACAGCTTGGTCAATATAGATGGGCTTGCACAACTCAACTTCAGATTTTATCATTTTAACACCTACAAGGTCCTCATCGATAATGTCTCTATCGATGAATAGAGGTGATGATACCAATTTCTTAAATTTTGTAACATCATTGACTAGTTTATAGTTTACATGTTTTCTAACATCCTCCATCCTCTTACTAAATAGACTATTATTCTTATACTTATAAAAATCTTTTTCAAAATTATTTTGGGCTAGTGCACGTTTGTGGCTGTTGCTATCAATATATGGTTTGAGGAAGGCTTTCTGTCTAAATTTAATAATGCGGTGAACTCTTTTTAAAATCATGCCCATTTCTAAATAAAATTTTAAGATGCTAAAGTGAACTAGATAGTTTTCCTTATCATACTGGGTGAGTAAAAGTTTGCGGCAAGGCTTATAGTCGGGTTGACCGCATGATTCTAAATCTTTATGAAATTGTTTCATAAAGTCGGAAAACATATCTTTGGTCACTTCACCTGATTCGGGTGCGAGTGGAAAATCTACGGTTTTATGTTTAATATTATTTGGATAGATTAGATCTATCTCAAAATAATATCCCCAATCACCTTCATCTGGAATTGCTAGTATGTTAGAAGGGTTGGAGAGATGCTGAATTTCACTATCATCTAACCAGTTAAACTCAGAGTGAGGGAGTGGTTTGGATGGTGAACTACCATATAAATTATTTTGGTCATAATACTTAAGATGAGTCTGATCATCGCCTACTAATTTTGATTTTAACCTTTGTTTATTTACAAATGTGAGACCACCGCGAATTCCTCGCTCAAATAAATTATACATCTCTGGATCTTGTAAGAGATGAATGGTCTCACCAGTCATTTTAAAAGCAGACTTAAATGACATGGCTGGCAGACTGACAAAGTGGACGGGATCTAACTTATCTTCTTCTAATGCCACTCGTCGAAACTCCTGAAATACATCAGCCAGCAAAAATACATCTAACTTAAGGTAGGCAATCATATATTCGCCAAATGTATGGCAGTCAAATTTTATCCATGCATCTTGTGCATGATCATAATCTTCGGTCTTACATTCTGCGCCGCTCAAATCATTTTTAAATTTATCTATGGGCGGAAGAGAAGTCTCGCCGAGTTTACTAATCGTATCAAAATATGCATATGGAAAGACTCCTTTCCGTGTGATGACTTCATCGGTTAGATTTGGATATTGTTTCTTCAGATTTTGTGTTAGTGGAAGAGACTTTAGATTTTGTACGAGAGAGGCCAGTGATGCAGTCATAAATTGGTAGGAATCTAAAAATTTTATATCAAAATAGACCGTCTTATTTTCTTTAGTTTTATCAACAGGCACTTTTGCTGTCATGGCCATAAACTTCTCTCTCGTTTGTGCTATTACATCAAGCTTCCACTCTTTCATTTGACCTAAACCTCCTTTTATTATCATATGGCTGTCGTAGCCCTTGAAATTATGGAAAATGACGGGTAATGTACGCCGTTTCATCCTAAGTGAAAAATTGCATTTTGAACATAGTGCGTTTCTAAATTTACCAGTGATGTGATCATGGTCGCGCACTTTCTTAATCTTATCATCATCAAATGTTTTCCTACATTTGAGGCAAACGTTGCAACTATCAAATTTTGCTTGATCATCTGCTGTCATATGCAATGATCTGCGATAGAGTTCACCATCATACTTTTGTTGAAATTTTACAGCCTGTTCGAGGAATTGTAGGAATTGGTAAATACAATCCTCACCTTGCCAGACGTGCATTTTATTTTTTCTATTTTGGAAATGGTCATGCCATACTTCATAGCAGGAAATGGCTGCTGCTCGATGGGTGTTATCATCGATATAGCATTCGATGTCGGCATAGATGACACGAAGAGGACTTAGTTCATCGCCATTCTCTCTATATGAAAACTCCTTATCTTTGGGCATGCGCTCCATTTGTAGTTTACCTCGCTTACACCATTCGTAATGAGTTTCAAATTTGTTTTTACTCCTAAAGTTCTGAATGCATCTGTCACAGTAATAAATCTCTGATGAGCTAGAATTTCTTAGGTGGTGGTATAAGCGAGAAATTTTGGGAATACCGCAGTAGTGCCATTCCTCACTATCATCCTGTCTTACTAATAAAAGGTTGACAACGTGGTCATAACAACTCGAACGCGAGTTGTAGCGGACACCCTTCAATCCCTTTTCCCAAACATGGAGAACTATTTTAATGTTGTTCAATTTTTCAAATTTTTCTATATCTTTAATTTTCATATCTTCACTATTGCAGTCATCAAACTTTAATTCATTCTCCCACTGTTGATACTTACTCTTACGGTATCGGCTATACTGTACATCATTATAGTGGAGAACGGAGAGGACGGCATACTTAAAACATTGGGATTCGCAATCTGACTGCTGCTTTATTTCTTAAATTTTTCGGAAGTTTAAAGGAGCCTGTTCCAGAGTAGTTCTCTAATAGAGTGATTTTAATCATGGCGGTCTCAATACCATCAAAAACGGGTCCATTATCACGCTCGTTAAATTTATCTATGTTTAATTTTAACCCTTGGATATGAAAATTTATTCAAGACTCGCAGTCTACAACTTCGGTTGCAGGAGAGGAGGGTATGTGAAACTCCAACCTCTCTACTATTTGACCAGTATGGTGGTCGATTTTTACATATCTTATTTTGAGATAGATGAGCGCCTTCATTCTAAAATTGACTAAATTGTTGAAGAGCGCACCAATCAAAGATGAATTTTGATGAAACCATTCTTCAAAGTCAGTAATGGTTTCTGAGGATTCCATCTGGTAGTTCCTCACTAAATTATTTATCGACACTTCAGAGAGTCGGATAGAGTAACTATCGTCACTGTGTGTATGTCGAAGTCTATGTGAAGATAGTTCAAAATGTGACTCAAAAGACTGAATGCATAAATCGCAAGAAAAGGAGACATCGTTAACAGAATCATCCCACCTTCGGAGATTGATGCTGACTTAGTTCTACAAACACCTCGCTTGATGTGTCGGACGAGATCACGCTTCCTCGTGAAGATGTGCCCACAGTCAGCACATTCCCGATCGTTGCATTCCCTCGACAATGTTGACATGGACTCGCTCGAGATGGAACTGGTATCACCTGAAAGAGAAATCATTCTATCATCTCTGTTCAAGTCTCAGTGTATTGTTACAACCTACCTTGACTCAACAACTCTAAACTTTCCTCGAGAAGGGAGGGCGTTGGTGATGAAGTTGATGCCTGATATTGAGGAAGATGCTATTAGCCACACGTTTGAGGGAGATGAGTGAAGAAATTTTCAACTTACCATTTGAACGAAATTATGTTTAAGGTTGATACTTCAACAAGATAGAGACTTCACTCAAATTTGGAATTCACGAGAGAGCAGTTCACTTGTACGCCTCAAATATAGAATTCGCCAGAGAACACTTCACTTATACGTCTCAAAGACAGAGCGAAATGACGCGAATGTCACTTTACATATATACTTTCATATTCATCATTCATTGGCTGTTCATTCTGATTGGTTGCTTGTTGATACTTAAGAATTAGAAAACATTTCAAAGTTATTATTCACAGTCAACATGACAAGCCCTCCGACAACACCAAACACAAAATTCTCTTCTCCATGCTCAACACCAAAGGCGCTCGTTGCACCAAACGCTCCAACGAAGGGAAAGGTAGAGAAGGTGTACCGACTGGACAATATCAGAAAGTTGTCATTACCAGCGGATGAGGAAGAGGAGAGTGTATGTGAGAAGGAGTGTCCCGACTTAACAGGCGTGAGGTGGAAGTATCTCCAGTACGATACTGACGATGTGATGGAGATCACCAGCACCAAATTCCTCCACCAATTATGGGAGTGGTACACCCCCTAACTCCCAGCCACGAACTATGGCGGAGTGGAAGGATATCGACAAAGTGAGGCTTGCAGCGGAAGAACGATTAAAGCAAGTGAACTGTTTTTGTTATCTATGTGAAGCCAGACTCTGGGACGATATTGACGATGAAGACCTTTTGAAATACATGCCATAATAAATTTTTATTTCATATTATCTTTGCTTTCATACTGACTTACTTGAATGGGGCTTCAGTGGATGATTTAACCATGTATACTTTTTCATTTGGAAATAGTAGCACGCTTAGTCTAACTTGTAAATCTTATAACATTTCATATGGGCGATGATGATAGATGAAATAGTGTCAAATAAAATTAAGATAGCTTACACTTCTGATACAGGGATAGCAATCGACTGCGATCCATGTGTAAAGAGCTTGTTAGACTACGGAAGAGAGAAGTGTGTTATGTTGCGTGTGGCGCGTGAGTGTCCTCCCATTTCATTCCATTCATCAATTCGTCTCATTGATAGAGACAGGTAGAACTCATGGTTCTCATAACGTATGCAATGGAAAGTTTTAGGCAACCTTCGACAGTTGGCTAAATGTCGCCCTGGCGCGAATGCATACTACGTTGAGACAGAGGCAATCACTTGCAAACATGACGCAGAGAGGTTTAACAAGATTGACCATTGCCGAATGTCCCTTGCGGTATACATAGCTACGGGTTTCACCGCCACCCTTTACAGGAACGCCCGTCGAAAGGAAGTATTACACCGAACTTCATTTGCAACGTTCAAGTTGACTGATAGCAGATTCAACTTAATGATAGTATTCGCCAGTCCGAAGACTGCCCAGGCAAACCGCGTGGAGGTTCTATCATGTCTTGCCCCATGGTGGCCCTTAAGAGAGCCGGTGGTTCGTTCTCGGGAGTCGTCATCAGCAATCTTACTCCATACCGATTCTGCTGAGAGAGAGTCGAAACCGTTCAACCTCAGCAGTGTCGACTTCAATGCTAGTTGGTATGTGAGTGGAGGGTGGAATGTAGCGCCATTCCATTGGATTGGCAACACTTGCTGTCATCGCATTGCCAATCTGAGCAAGATTGTTGTGAACTCTGACTTGCTCCTCTATTCTAGCAAATTCATTAAATAAATTTCGCGGTCTTAACTGCGGTCCGCGAGGAGAGTTGACTGCAGCGTTTGGTGTCTCCATGATTGAAATGAAATGAAATGAGAGGTAGTGGTTTATATACCCCTCTAAGGCGACGCAACGTTCAAGTTGACTGATAGCAGATTCAACTTAATGATAGTATTCGCCAGTCTAAAGACTGCCCAGGGCAAACCGCGTGGACGTTCTATCATGTCTTGCCCATGGTGGCCCTTATGAGAGCCGTTGGTTCGTTCTCGTCGTATCTGAAAATAGAAAGAAAAATAGATGAAATTATATTCAAGTGATAGAGATGATATTAACTTACCATAAATCAATTCAACCGGTTCGTTGAACCTTCGATGGTGGTGGCTGAGGCAAGTATTTGGCCGGCAGTTTCCGCTAACGGTGGCGTAATTCTTTGATGTCACCATCATGTTTTATTGAGAGATGAAGGCAGCGCATCTCCGCCATCGCCCCATCGTAGCACTCGAATGTGGTATCCAAGTCCTCACTCTCAAGGATGACGCTGTCGACGATTCTGCTCTTGATGATGGGAATGTGGAGCGTTGTTCGTCTCTCTTCTTTCTTCTGACTCTCAGTCAGGCTAGTCTTTAGTTGCTCGATTTTTAAATTTGACACCTCTTCCTGAGCTTTTAGTGATTTTATGTACGTCGCCTGCTCTTCAACTCGTTTTTCGCTGGCAAGCGCCCTTTCGCGGAAAGGTTCTAAGTTAATTACTTGGGTCTTGAGGGCCCGAATCTCGGCTACCTGACCCTTCAGGTGGAAATTGTCATCCCTAAGGGCCAAACATTCGTTTTTGTAACGAGTGAGCTCATCTTTTAATTTCGTGAGTGCATATTCCTGGCTCACTTTTGCGATCTGCTCATCCTTATTCCAGCTGTTCATCTGCTGCTTAATCCCCTTCTTTACTGGGGAAGGTGCGATCACTTTCTTTTTCGGGGAAGACTGATTTGTCGGTTTTCCTATCTCTTCCGCGTTTTTAGTGATGACGACCTCCTCAGAATCGGAGTCATCTGAGCTGTCCAAATCGCTTAGTGGGGCCTTCTCTTCTGCTGTCGATGAGGTAGTGACCGAAGCAACAGGTTCCAAAATTGTTGCAATAGCCTCTTGTAGTGCTGCGTCTAGATCGACTGTTTCTTCGTTGAAGAAGGGCGCGGTCACTTTGCCGATGTCTGATGTTGTATAATTGTTAGCCTTTTTGACCGGACATTCGGCGTGGGCGATGTAAAATGCCTCATGCTCCTTGCCTTTTAAAAATTTCAGGCAATGTGTACAGCCGGAAATAACGGCTCTTTCCTCGTGAAAGTGAGGAGTATTCTTATACTTGTTAATGTGGCGTTTGAATTCGCCACCTCTCTTTATTTCTCCGCAAGAGCACTTTTTAAATAAAAATTTTGAGTTGCCTCCCATTTTGTACCTTATGTATCTGCAAAGGAAGGATGAAATAGAATTACTAACAGGCGACATTGGCAGTCATCCTTATAATCATACAGCTAAATTGTGAGATTGGTGGAAAGTGTCGAACCTTTGAATCCGTTACAGGCATTACTCAGAGGGGATCTTATCCCAACTCCAAGGCCTCGGCCCACAAATCCAACCTCCCGCGGACAGAGCGTGCGTCATATCACTGTGTTGGTATCCGGACCCCGATTTTGACATGAAAACCAGTGGATTGTTTACAAAGGTTGCAAATTCCAAGCCGAAGCTCGCCTCCCACAACTTTATAAATGTCTTAGTTGAATTCAGCAGGGTCGAAAACCCCAGAAAACCTCCAAAACTAGTGAATTTAAATTTTTCAACTTTTTAACACTACTTATGAAATTTTATAAGTAATCTATCACTTAGGGCAGGTCAATAGCGACCGAACCTTTTTTGAATCAAGTCAAACGGACTTGTAGAAGCAAAGTTACAAGCCTTTAAAGTTTTGGAGTCTTTTATGGCCTGGAGACGAAGGCCATCTCCTGGCTAACCTCTAAGTCTGACGCCTTAGCTGATATCAGCAATGAAATTTTCTAAGTCGGTTTCTTACAGAAACCCGGAATTTGGAATGTCCGAAGCTATCATCGGAGCTCAGAGAGACGACTTACCGTTGACAATCTCTCGTATGAATGTCAAGTCTCTGTCGGTTCCCAGCTTATATAGTTTGTGGCGATCAGCTGATGACGTAATACCCATCATCCAAAAACTTAAAACGCTTCTATCATCGATTCTGGAGGTCCGATTGAGCTGGAAATATACCATTTCCATGTAGAATTTGACGCTGAATCCAAATCTGGCCTCCGTTTTCCTATCCGATGCTTCGTTTTGGCTGTACAGCAGGCAGCCATCGCAAAAATTCTAACTCGTTTTTTCGACAATCTCCCAAAATCTTAAATGGCGTCTCACATCTAAACGAAGACAGATATGAACAAGGCGATTCTTTCAGTGAATTTGTCTCACTCTTAGCTTTCAAACGAGCTATGGCACGACTAAATCTGTCCACTGAAAGCCAAGATCGAAGCTAGCTCTCCAGAGAGGGGGAGGTCAGCGAAACTTTTTCTCTCCGATTGACTTGAAACTCACCATGTCGATAGAGAATTTCATGCTGATTCCAAATCTGAAATCCGTTTTGCTCTCCGATGCTTCGTTTTGGCGCTACAGCCCAAAACGTCCAAAATTCTAACTCTGTCGTTTTTCGCCAATCTCCCAAAATCTTAAATGGCGTCTCACATCTAAACGAAGACAGATATGAACAAGCCGATTCTTTCAGTGAGTTTGTCTCACTCTTAGCTTTCAAACGAGCTGTAGCACAACAAAATCCGTCCACTGGAAGCAAAGTTGGAAGGTCGGTGCCGAGGGGGGGGGACGTCAGCGAAAATTTTTCTCTCAGATTGCGTTCAAACTCACCATACCGATGCAGAATTTCACGCTGAATCCGAATCTGGTCTCCGTTTTCACATCCGAGCACTCCTTTCACTCGAAACAGCCCATTTTACAACCCAACATTCAGCAGATTGCACGAATCCTGGCGGTCGCCCAAGTCCACCACGACACTCTGTCGTTCCAGAGGGGGGGAGTCAGACTCGAAGCACCACGGCGGCCGACCACGACACTCTGTCGTTCCAGAGGGGGGGGACGTCAGCGACGGCGGCCATCTTGCGCGGTCCAGAAGTGGAGTTTTACTTACTACTGACACAAGGTTGGTTAACATCTTCCACGCCATCTGCCTCTCGTCATTGGCGTGTAGGTTATCTAGGTTGATCTCACTTCCATCGTGATTCTTGATGATCTCCAAAGGCAATTCAATAAAAAAATTGACCTCTGTCATCTCTATCTTAATATTCCAAAATATAGAGACATTTTCAAGTATTAATGAGAAAGCAATCAAAGTCATGTGAGGTCGATCTTCCATCACGGATAAGATAGCCTTAGGCTTTTACGTCAATATGACAACTATTCCAGTGACAGAGTGTACACAGAAGCTTTCACCTGATCCGCATTGTAGTTTTTCACCGTACCTAATTAATGTGCCTCCTCGGAGGCATCTTTGAAAGGAAGATCATTATTACATTTTAGCTTTATTATTGAAACAAAATAGAACGGACAGTGTTTCAGACGTAAATTTATATGTAAAGACATCAACTGATTAGGCATTTTGTTTATTTAAGATCAATGAAACTGATATTGCTGTAATTAGAATTACACATGCCTACATGTTTGTCGAGTGACCCAACGACAAAATATTTCTGAAATGGAAGTTTTACATAGATCATGGATGGCTGCAAAATAGAGAAAATTAAGAAGTCGATGGTTTATAATAGAAGGAAGTCTTCATAGAACTCTTTTGTGAGGTTTAAGCACCTATATAATTATTTCAGATATCAAAGACTGCCTCCTGGGGACATTTTGATACTTTTCAAATTTCAACTTTTCAGTGTTAAGGTACATCAATATTCTAAATCTTAATCATTGGAAAACGACGATAATTACCAATATTGGATGAAGCTCTCTCAGTTCGTTGAACAGCTCAATGAAAATCATTGTAGCCTGCTTCAAAAACCACTTATCAATATTATACTCCATGAACTCAATATTGAACTCCATTACATGCAATAAAGTTCAAAGCTTCTCAATGTATTTGATTTTCAACACCCATTTTCTCTAGTTGCAACTTTTTTATAAACAATCATGTTTCTTGATGTATTTGCTAGCAGTCACGAGTTTCTGAAGCGCATTGATTGCGCTAAATGCAGAGAAGCTATGAAAATATAAGCACGTTGTGGATGAAGCACAACGTAATCTAGGGCCTACATTGACAGCAGTAAAGCTGCAATCAAATTATTTATCAAATACTGCATTGCTGGTAGATCTAAGATTTGTCAATCTATTAAGTAATTATGTAGCAATAAGCTATGGGCATGCATCCGTATCACTGCAAGATGATTATCATACACGTATTATGTATGATATCATATATGTACACACGTATCATAATATGTACATGTACATAATGCATATAGACCTTTTGCCTAGCTATACGCAGGCTACAACTTCATGAAAATTAAATTGAAAGTTAGTGTGATCAAAAAGAATTAACGGAGGAAGTTTTTATAGAATCACCTCATTCATTTCTTGGGCCTTTGCAGTGCTTCATTCATCTCAGAAACAGTCCTGACGAGCTGATGGAAATGGCATCTTTCCTGAGAGGTACGATTTTCCCCAATCAATTTTGAAAAAGTTTACCAACATTCGCGTTGGATTTGATTATATCCTACATCCCTTGATTTCTTCTGATTTGTCAAATGAAATCCTTCTTCGCATCCTTCATTCCTTCTAGATCTTTCTTCGAGAAATATGCTTTTGCATGGTAGGAGTTGCTCATACAAAAAGCTCAAAATTGATGGTACGGAATGCATGCATGGTTCCTCATGTCCTTCATGCATCTTTGGCGTCCTCAAATCTAATTGACCCTGTCGGCACTTCCTTGTTAACATCGATTCCACGGGAATGTTTAAAGTATTAGCAACCACATTTGATATTAAATTTTATCATGGCTGTGAGTTTGTGGAGGTTCTCCTATTAAGCTGGTTGAAAAGGTCAATATGAACTGGCTGTCCTTCAAATCTTTCAATGTCACAGCCAGTATCTCGAGATCACCCAATGTCACAGTTGCAAAGTATCCCTCTTCAGATTCCTCTCGCTGAGTATTTCTTCAATGTATATTTTAATCGTATATTTTAATGTATATTATAATTATTTTTGCTCCAGATCTTTCACATTGCATGAAATTAATCCTCTATTGTAAAGCAAGATTCACGTTATCCCAAACGGTGTCTGTGTGATAATTAAAAGTGCTAACAAAATGGCACAATTGCCACTGGTGGCAAAGGAATGTTCAAAATCCGCGGACGAAACTCGTATTACTTTAATCGAAATAATGATGAAATCAATAGTTTTAGAACGAATTTATTGGTACTTAAGCTAGTGGAAGCGCTCAAATTATGAGG
Organism: Prostheceraeus crozeri; assembly: GCA_907163375.1. Taxonomy (NCBI): domain Eukaryota; kingdom Metazoa; phylum Platyhelminthes; order Polycladida; family Euryleptidae; genus Prostheceraeus; species Prostheceraeus crozeri. The sequence continues at coordinate 42,962 of CAJQUW010003071.1, forward strand.
CCTATCAAAAAATCCAAAATTTCAAAATTTCCAAAATTTTCCATAATTTTCCAATTTTTTCCATAATTTTCCAAGGAAAATCTTGATTCAAAATTTTCCGGAAAATTTTCATCACTAGCCACCAGTGGCTTAAGTGCCATTTTGATAGCATTTTTAATTAACACACAGACACAGTTTGGGATAACGTGAATCTTGCTTTACAATAGGGGTGTATTTTCATGCAATGTGAAAGATCTGGAGCAAAAATAATGTACTTCATTTTGGAGTTTGCTTATTAGCTTGAAAGTTAAGTTTTATTATGCAGCGTTGATCAGTGATTCAAATTCTTCATGTGTTGATGAACAAGTGAAGTAACACAGTCCATGCAGCATAATTCATGAGCGACCATATTGGAAGACATAAAAACTGTAAACTCGTGAGATATTTGGTCACTAAAGATATCTGTGATGAGTAAAAGAATATCTATGATAGCCTCTAACTTCTAGCCTTCCGACATCTTCGTTGAGGATACACAACCTCCATTTCTATATAGTTCAGATGGTTCAGTTCCAATTCGATTTCAGATCTGCCGAAAATGAATTTCAGATATGATCCACATGAATATCCAGTTGAATTTAAGATCTTTTCAAAGTTGAGCTTGTGACAGATATCTGAAATTCAGCTAGAGAAATCTGAAATCCATCCAATGTCTGAAGTTCATTTGGAAAGATCTGAAATAGACATGGAAAAGGTGCAGTTGGTTACAAAAGTTGACATACAGGGATGATAGAGAAGTTTTCGGTCTTTGAATATTACAGGGTCTTTTCAAACGACTATAATAAGTCTCCAAAACAAAGGGAAAAACGTCAATCACCAAAAAAGAAATTTCAAAATTTTCCAATGGAACATTTTCCATTTGCATCACTATAGTGGGGTGCCTGCCGAGAGACACCCCAAACATAGACTAGCGATGTTCAAAATTGGCATAGGACAACGGTTAAGTACTGTCATCCCTAAGTACGTTGTAAAAAATCAAAATTTGCTCTGTGGACCCTGAAAAGAGTTCGCTATATCCGAGGCATTTTATCTAGACATAATAGGAATGTCCGTGCCTGCAAGAGGAGTACGTTATAACCGAGTCCGTTATAAGTGGGTTCTACTGTATGAAGCAAGTTGGATTTCAAAAGGAATGAACTGTTATTAAGCATCCTATAACTAAGCGGAAATTAAGCTGTCGATTATCAAGGGAGTTTCATGATCTGTATTATGATGGAGGTCATAAAAAAGTCACCATAATTCGTGCGCTAACTGAAATTTCAAGTTTTTAATTCAATTTTCACCGGCATGATTTTATGATTCGCTATAAATTAATATTTCATTTCTTGTATCTGAATAGTGATATGTGGAACCATATTTGCATCTTTCAAAGTTGATTGAAATCATTGTCTTTGATCATGTGATTTTGCTGTCAGTGGCGGGATTACAGCTATGATATGATCATGCTTAAGAAAATACTCTCGAGGTTGAGCATGAAAGTAAAACCCATCGAATTGCTAATTTAACAAACATTAAATCTCCAAGGCTGTCATGAAAATCTGTGAAATACCATCCCGGTGGGAAATGAACCTGCGGCCCGCCTTCGGCTCGATGGTGGCCATCGGGGAACTTTCGGCCACTTACAATGTGCATCAAGAACATTCACAAGCTAAAACATGATCATTTTTTATCGAAATATGTACAATAGTGAATCAAAAAGACATGATAAATGAGTTTCGGCTGACTTTCGGCCAACAAGTTATTGGCCATACTATCTGTGTAGCTTTCGAATTGGCCGACAGTTTCCGGAAAATTAATGATATTTGTATTCAACTATTAATTTCAGAATATAGATGTTGCTTGAAGAGACACACATGCGATTTATTGAATCAGAAAGAGAATTTCACATTTTTCAATGAAAAATATTCATATAATAGTCGGTTTTGACACCCGTCGTAAGTTCATTAATTTGACCCCAATATATATTATTTAAGTGACACAAATTCATGCAGATATATTAATGGGACAATGTATTTCATTTATGATGCATATGGCTCAGATTTCATATGAATTATGAACGGAATCACCAGCAATGGTAATATAATTGCACTGCAAAATTGTCAAAAAAAATTGAAACTTTCATTTCTTTAACTGAGGTAAAAATATGTTAAGGTACACACTGCGCTTAACTTGAAAAATTCACGTGTCCTCCTTTCTTATTTTTCTATCTGCTATTTCTTATCGTTGATATTATGTCTTCGGGCAGTAATCGTAGAAGGCGAGCGCGCTTGGCGACGGATAAACTTCTCGGTGACATTTCAGGTGATGTAATTAACCTGTGTTTTGTGGGTGTTGACAAGTATTTCGATGGAGTGATAAGTCTGCTCTCATGATCTTCGATTTCAGAAAATCGTGGAGGTCGTCAATAGATCTTGTAGTCACCTCAATGTGATGAAGTTCTGTAAAGAAGCGGAGCATAATTATATAGTTAGTTCTACTGAAAGTTCTTCTCGAGAAATCGCCGAGAAGAATAATGAATTGAGTATTTCAGACATGGCATATTAATCATTCGCTTTATGAAATGTCAAAAGTTAATCGGTTAATAAGTTAATAAAGGTTAATACTGAAATACTGTTAATAACTGAAAACTTTGAGTTTCTTTTACCTAAGTGGGAATTTCTCCACTTTGGTCCATCTGGATTCTGGGTAGCATGTGAGAATTTTCTCGATCGCTAGGATATGTGATTTACGTTTTATTTTTCCACCTCCTAATTTTTGGGGGTTTTTTGTCATAACTTAGTTAAACGTACGTAGGACTGACTTCTGCCTCCCTGATTCTGCACCTTCGTATTTGTAAGGAACTCCACATCGAGCCTTGAATGACGAAAAGTGGCATGTAGGTTAATTTCATTTAAGAGTGCAAGATTGTCTGCTCTGTCGACACGCTGAACTTCCTACTTGAAATATGGTTTCCACAAAGTCCGTTATAAAATTGTTTTTGACTCTCTCGGACTGCAAATGGACATGGGTGCCTTAAGAAATCAAATAGGCGTCATAGAAGCGAAAATATCCGAATTTTCCTCAGCTTCATGACTGAAGGTCTATTCAATGACGTTTATGGCGCAGACCAATATTCAACAATTCCAGTAAATTCTTTGTTTGATCGAAGGGAGATTTATCTTCTCCATGACTGACATAAATGCTACTTGAGTGCTGTTTATTCGGTTGAAGAATTCGAAATTCGACTGCCATTGATCGATTCCCAGACATTTTAAAGAAAATCATGACTCCTCTTGTTTAAAAATAATCGAAATCTTGGAAATTACTAAATTTCAATTCACTAGTAGAAACAGCGAAGCATCAAGAGAATAATCAAAAACAAACGAATTCCAAAAAAAAACAGCATCTTTGTCCTCTTTTTTGCCCATTTTGCACTTCTAAGTTTATCCTCCTATCTTTACATGCTTAGTTCCTGTGACACCATGTTGCAGCTATGGCCCACTCAAAGTCCAGATTTCTGTTATCGAGAACGTCCGGCAGATTTTGAAGAAAAGGATTTTTCAAAGGAGTCCAGTGACTCCAGAGGACCTTAGGAGAGAAGCTGTTGAAGAATGGAACAACATTTCGCGAGAAATAATTAGATCGCAAGGATAGTGAATGCTAGAGGGTGGTCTTGCGAAATATTGAGTCGAGCAAAACTATTATAGATAACTTCTGTAAATATGATGAATATGCCTTCTTTCACCATGTTGTCTCTTTCATTTGCAGTCGATATTTTATAGGCAAAAACTTTCGGACAACCAATTGTTGCGATTAATTTTGTTTTGATGCCATTTCCGTAGGTTAAAATTGAAGTAATGCACTTTCGCATTGGTAGAAGTGTATCGTGAAATAAAATTCTACAGATAGGGATGAAAGCAATGTATGAGTGTATGATAAGCAATTAGTAATCTTCGATGCGTGGCGCAAGAACTTATGAATGGCTGTGTATTATAATGAAACCTTTATTTCACTGCCAACTTTATCTTGCCTTATTCAGGAATGATTCGCATTTTAGAAATGTGAGAAAGGTTTAGAAATCTGGCTCACAGTCAGGAATGTGAGAAAACGTGAAAGAACAGTGCAAGATGTTCGAGAAAATGTGAGAAATGCAGCGTATTGAGAAAATGTGGATGCAGTTCTCTCTGAACACACAAAATACATCATATACAAACATTGTATCAGAGCTGATAGAAAAGCTTTTACATTCACCTATTTTTCATTACAGGTCATCAGCAATTCAAAGTTGATCGGCTGCAAACCCATTCATCTCCTACTTCGACTCGTTACATGGACGTGCTTGAAGCCTCAGAATCACCGGCAAGCCCAGGTAATTCAGATAGCATCACAAAATAGGATCCAATGATGAAGAAATAGGAATACTGTCATGTTCTGTCAAATATCACTCACCGAATAACCTATATCTGAAGGGGTCTCACTGGCTAGAAAATCAAATAAGCCAAACCTTTGCAGTAGCATTAAATATTATAAAAATGTGAAGAATCGTTTTGATTTGATCAATCTTTTAGGTATGCTGCATAGCTGCCGCAATCAAAGTAAAATACATAGGCGCTAATGTTTCTAAAATTTCTTCGAAAATGTAATTTTTTGAGACAGTTTTGCCCTCTATCAAACAGATCAAAAATCATTGAGCCTATGCTGCAGAAATGATCGTAATCCCAGATCAGTTAATTGAGACTGAAAACCTCGTCAACTTGTGCTCTCTTGTATGATATGATAAGTCTAGCTTGTTGAATGCAAATAAATTAAGAAATTTGCTTTTTAAGAGCAACATGAGGTCGTTCAAGAATCGCACAATCGCGTTTTCGAAACTTTGAACCGCCTCCTCCGTGATCAAATATATAATTCTAATATCAAATATATATATGTTTATATGATAACTCACATAAGTGAATAATTGAAGGGCGCAGTAATCTTGATTGCCCATGTAATAGGATAGAAATGCCCACGTTGGCAAATTTCATGCTTAATCTTCTTTAGAAGCAGCAATTGCTGCATGTGAGAGCATTTTCCCGTCCTGACACATGATCAATGGCATTTTGGTTTATGGATCATATTTCCTCGCATTTCAGTTTACACGTCATTCATTCGCGTACTTAATTTACTTTATGCGGCATATTCATTGCTGAACTTAAACCGACCCGTTGGAAATTGCACGCCACAATTTGCGATTGCACGTCGTCCTATTCAGCTCTAGAACGCTGAGTCTTGACCACTTCGTTATGTTATTGATGTATTGGGTTCTTGGTCTTCCTGTGCGACGACTGCCAACCATGCCGCCTTGTAAAACCACACGTCAGTTGGCATCCTCCTTCTTCATGTGCATAATTGTGTATAATTTTTAACACATGTAACACACAGTTTGTCAATGAAAGACTTTCTATCATATTTCCAATTCGTTGAAACACGTTAAACAATTCATAGCAGCTGCAAGTATGACATGTAGTGAGTGCACGCAGTGGCATTGAATGCTCCACAATAATTATGCGAGAATCATAGAGATTGCAGAGTCGCAGAATAGACTCAATTGATCAATTGAAACTCAAAAATTCCTGATCAACTGCAGACGTTTTGTCCTACAAGGGCTCGTCAGCTTTGCATCAATTCATCTAATGCTTGATGCTTGTGCTATTTCTATCAAGATAAATAGACAATTGAACCACATAGTGAGTATATCAATTGAGTAGAATAGCAACTCAGCATTAATTGAAGTTTCGATTTTATTGAATGAACTCGAGTGAAGACCGGTCCCACACCACATGTGAGATGTGCAAATTTTCACACTTTTAGAGAAATTTATACGGATTTGACTGATTTTGATAGTAATACAGTAGGAATAATAGTATTTTGCATGTCTTCCGAGTCATAGCAGCCTTGGAGAGGTAGTGCTTGTTAAATTATCAATTCGATGGGTAACTATATGCTACCTTAATGATTAGCCTTATCAATAAGAGTATTCTTTTAAGCGTAGTCATATCATAAACTACCCACTAAAAGAGCAGAACGTCATAATCAAATACAGTCACCACAATTAACTTTCAAATATTTAGGTGGGTCCACAAAATTATTCATATTCAAGAAATAAAACATGAATTTAGTAAATCATAAAATCATACCGATGAAAATGTGAACGAAAAATTTGAAATTTCAGCCAAGACTCAATAAAATCTCAACTTTTCCATGAAGACATGCATTATGATAAGCATCCAACCGCTTTGAAAACCTTTACCAAGAATTTACCGTTCACCAGCTTTTACATTCGTTACCCACCTCAGAAAGTTCTAAGTCGTCGATAACTCTAAATTGAGATGAAAATATTTTGTCATTTTTGAAAATGAATTACAGTACATGTGCACCTTACGAAGTCACATGAAAGTCGTTTTATCATATTTATAAAACAGTTTCGACAAAAAGAACGACATAACAGCGAATCTAAAAGTGAATACACACGCGAGAAATAATAATTCACCTTCTTATTTTTATCAGAACAATGCAAGAAGGTTATTTTTATGCAGAACATGCAGAACAATGTTAATCAGTTGCCCAAACCATTGCACTAGATGTAAGAATGATATTGTATCAACATTTCTGAGAAGAAACATGCATACATTCTCACAGATTTCCAAAATCTGTGTGTTCAAACCCGAAAAAACCAAGTTCGGGTTTTCTCGGGTTTATGATGACAGCGGCAATCCGACCCGACTTCAAACTTGTCCTACCCGAGCCCGACCCGCGTACAGAGCAGCCTGTTGTGCAGTCCTTCAGCTTGTTCAGCCATTCTAGATATTTTCAGCTAGTTAAGGCCATTTCGAGCCGTACTGACTAGCCCTTGTGAGGCGAAACTTGGCGTCAGCGGCTGATAAGGAATATTTGTGTCTAAATTGTTTAAATCTAAAGACGTCTTTTTATACTGTCTATTATAATAATTCAAGATATATGTACCTATGTTGCTCAGACATCTCGATAGGCATCTCAGTCATGTATCAAAAACGCGAACGGCATTATAAATGCAAAGTAGGAAGGCCGGTCTGGTCAGAAATTAATTTTAATGAATTAAGTTTCCTTCCTTTGGTGAAGTCTAAGACTTATAGCCCGCATTTTCAAGCATGCTATTTAGTATGGAAAATATGATATTTCATGCTTTGATACTCAAGAACGCGTTTGGTAAGGAATGGTATATAGGCAATTTTCCTAAAAAAATGACCTGCAAGTGCATGTAATGCCAAGGCAAAATTTAAATTTACAGTGAGCATATACAGTTAGCACATATAGCCATTAGCATATACAGCCAGCAAATACAAGTAGGGGATCATTTGCGCTCATACAGGTAAAGGAAGAGTCGAAAAACTCGTTCTCAGCAATTCGTTTAAACAATGTAAAGGGACGGACTCCAAGCGTCGATTACACACTGGACCCAATTTAGTGCGCAATTTGCGCTCACTTGCAGCAACGACTTATTTTTCAAGTTGTAAATGTGTATTTTGTACATATCGACCTCGAGATTGTGATTGTTCGCCAATATCGAATCCTAAGATCGCCAGAAGTTGTTCACACTTGCTGCATAGAGAAAATCAAATCCCAATTTTTAGCGAAGACACCGGATCCTGAGATTTCTATGTGTGGATGCTGGAGTTAGAGACACTGTATTGATTATCTTCAGTTTCGACAAAGAGCGGAGGTTTCTGAATCGGGATTGGCAAAATGTAAGATTTTTGCATTGGTATTTTAAATCTTTTTCTTAAAACCATCTGAGACCATTTTCAGTGCGCAGTGACAGAAGCTTCTGTCATCTAATGGTCGACGCTATCTTTTAACAACTACTTTTTCGGAATCAAATTTACTGTGCTTCAATGCGGCCATGTGAGAAGTATATTTTCGAGTTATAGTGCGGCGTTGTCTTTTTCCGATCCCAGTTCCTTTCGGGAATGAATTTCACCAAATTATACCCTCAGAGGTTGTATTATAATGAAACCTTTATTTCACTGCCAACTTTATCTTGCCTAATTCAGGAATGATTCGCATTTTAGAAATGTGAGAAAGGTTTAGAAATCTGGCTCACAGTCAGGAATGTGAGAAAACGTGAAAGAACAGTGCAAGATGTTCGAGAAAATGTGAGAAATGCAGCGTATTGAGAAAATGTGGATGCAGTTCTCTCTGAACACACAAAATACATCATATACAAACATTGTATCAGAGCTGATAGAAAAGCTTTTACATTCACCTATTTTTCATTACAGGTCATCAGCAATTCAAAGTTGATCGGCTGCAAACCCATTCATCTCCTACTTCGACTCGTTACATGGACGTGCTTGAAGCCTCAGAATCACCGGCAAGCCCAGGTAATTCAGATAGCATCACAAAATAGGATCCAATGATGAAGAAATAGGAATACTGTCATGTTCTGTTAAATGTCGCATTCGAAAAGTTGTAAAGTTTAATGATGCAGTGCAAGCACACCGTTTTCTCGGTGAAAACGGTCAAAAGTGTGGCTGCAGCAAAACAAATTGCAGTGTCTTCCTACATTTTGTTCAAACATTTTTGGTCTTAAATGAGACACTGATATTTTTAAAGCAAATGCCCGAGTTTTTCATCAAAATAAGATCTGTTTCATTTTCAAGTTCGTGAAGCGAATGAATTGCTAAATTGTTTGGGTTTTTGTAATTTGTATGTGCGACATTTTTATGGTTGTCGAACCTATCATCAACTGTTGGACTTATTTGAATATGTATCAGAAAAACATTTCCAAAAGATTGATAAACTACAGTCATGGTTTAGTAAATTTGTTTCTTGTTTCTCATGCATCTTCATTTCATCACCGGACCAGAGTATAGGTTCCTTTATTTTGAACGTAGCAGCACTGAATTTTACCGTCAAATCTTCTAATCTCATTCAATATCTGTTTTTCGCCCACGTGGTCTCCGGCGTATAATAGAACAGATAAATCCCAGAAGGCGACTAGCGAAGGATTGGTACACTGGAATTAGTCGGTATTTGAATCTGTGTAGTGTGGTGCTTACTTTACTGAATCGAGGATTTAAGCTAGTTGGGTCCTGTTATCATGACCAGAGATCATTTTTAGAGATGCTACGACTTCCTGTATTGAGGGATAGGTGGTTTTCAGAGACAACCCTCTGTTTGAGGGTTCGAAGGTTGCACAATTAGCATGGAATTTTGCAGAGAAATAGCATTTTCAAAAGCTAACGTCAGCTCCAATCTTAGCAACTATTCATTAACTTCTTTAGTCAAACTTAGAGAAACTAAAAGTTTCGTACTGACTGAAATTATATTCTGAATTCTCTTTAATTTATTCGAACTTTCCGGGAATCATTTTCAACCACATGTTCTATAGTGAGGTTTTGTTAATGACGGAAAATTTATTCGGTACGTGACGATAATTTCCAGTCCATCACTTGTCTGACTGTTTTTCTTACAGAAATCCCACTTTTTCTGAACCCGACCCACCCTGCTTCTAACTTAGCTAAGTGACAGAAAGTCCTGAAAAATATTGTTTGACCTTATCATATTCTCCATATACATGTATTGAACTAAGACATAGACAAGACATGAATATTTTAATCATAATTTTTCAGTTGACCATCTGTACTTTCTTCTGATACCTACATTTTGTATTTTTTGACATGATCTGAAACGAAGCGCTGATTTTATTCATAATTTCATTTTTCTCTTGCCAAACTGCTTCTCGTTCGCTTTGGTTACTGAAGTACATTACTGTCAAGACTACATATGCTGTATTTATTTATTAACATTCACACTCTGCATCTGTAGATTCTTAGTTTTAGTTGCGAAACCAATGCCCTATTTTTAATGTGTCATAAGATCTATGTACCTATGTCAATTTAACATTAACACATTAATCGCACTTCATTTCGTAGTGTTTTGTTAAATATTCTTTGAATCTATATAATCGTTTTGAGAGAATTTGGATTTTAACAGTATTGTTGAAGCTAGGGGTGCACCGAACGTTCGGTTCGGCCGAACCCCGGTTTTCGTGATGTTTCGGTACTTCGGCTAAACCTGGTCCGAGGTTCGGCCGAACTACCGAACCTTATTGTATCAACTGAAATTTTTCTGTCCTGAATATTTTTCTTCGGGGTTTATTCTATCCAAGAATTTACAATCTTGATTTATTACATTCCATCACTTACAGGCTTGAGTTAATTTTTTGAATCTCGGAGAGTATTAGGTTCGGAATTTTGATTTAAGTAGTTTTGTACTCAATCATTTACAGACGACTGAAGCGTTGGCCTGCGATAGAGTGAAACCTAGAGGCAAGAAAAGGAACGTTGAAACTGCATTAACATGTATTGGAAACATAAATTGAATTGACAAAACGAATAACGGTCACGAACGAAGTTCATTGTGTGTTCTGATGTAAAAACACCATCTCGCCCGTAGATGGAAGCAGGCGGGAGCGGCGGTCCTCCCAAATCGTTCCCGCCTCCGAAAACATTCTTTCTGAGTACACCAATGAGCACAGACTGGAGAGATGCTTCCACAGTCTTCACTCTATCATTACTACTGTGTCACACGTCACTTAGTCATCGGCTTTGCGTTGCTGAATATTGTAATCCAATCGTGCGAAATTTAAAAGCATGATTATGTATTTTCGACTTAGCAATTCGTATGATAATAATAGGTACAGTTGCCCATGGAATGTCTAGAGAAGATGGTTCATGCATTATTTCGAGATACTCAGAAGAAAATGTCAATAGGCTCGGCCGGTTCTGTTCGGCCAGGTTCGGCCGAATATCAAAAATCGAGGTTCGGTGCACTTATGGTTGAAACCATTTATTTCGATGTCTAATATTGCTATGTATATTAACTTAGCCTTTCTGCTCTCATTATTTGCAAGTGTATGATTTTTATTCAAAATGCAATAAACGATTTCTTGTTATGTCTTGTCTTAGATATTCTGGTGATAATTCTAGAGGTAGGCTGCTCCTAGCAACCATTGCTAGTGCCCCAATAGTATAAATATACTCGTACTTAGAGACTGAAAAATATCTGTTTAACTGTCTAAAACAATGACGAATTTTTTCAGATGTCGGTGGCATGGTGATCAATGACCCAGACGATTCGGGTTCATCAAGTTCAGAGACGGAAGAAAGTGACGACCTTGTTTCTCCGGATGTATCTGATTGCGAGATAGATGATTGCCCCACAACTCTAGCAGATGATTTACTCGAACTTTATAATCGACATAATATTTCCAGAACAGCAATGCAATCTCTGTTGGACACCCTGAACAAGCACAATATGTCCGGTGTCCCCAAATCAGTTTACCTTCTGCGAAAGTATGGTCCTCAACGACGGCAAGTTACTGCTCAGGAATTGGAGTCAGGATTATTTTCCTATTTGGGGATAAAAGAAAACTTGAAGCTGTTCCTTGAACGGAAGTATGCTCTTGATGAACTGCCAGGTCTTAGTAACACCAGTGAACTTGTGCTACAAGTGAAAATCAATATAGATGGTCTTCCTCTTTATCGGAGCTCATCAACTGTACTATGGCCGATACTTATGTCCTTCGGAAGTGATCGAAAACCTTTCCCGATCGCCATTCATCTTGGCAAACATAAGCCTATGCTGGAACCATTTCTGACTGACTTGGTGGAAGAAATCAAAGAGCTGAGAATTGTGGGAATGAAATTTAACAACAGTTTAGTTAAAATTGGTGAAATAGCTTTCGTTTGTGATGCTCCAGCAAGAGCCTTCTTACAAGGTGTTCTTGGACACTCATCTAAGAAGGGATGTTGCTACTGCAATTCTGAGGGCATGTTTAAGACTGATCGAGTTGTTTATATGGTGAAAGTTGGTCAACCACGCACTGATGAACGTTATCTGCAAATGGAAGAGAACAATCAACTGAGCGTTTCGCTACTTAGTGCCGTTGTGGGCACTAATTGAAATCCCATTTCCCAGTCGACGAATTACACTGCATCTATTTGGGAGTATTCCGTCGAATGTGTCATTTTTATTTCTCTAAAGTGAAGAATATGTATATTCAATGCAGAGTTAGGAGGAAAGAGATAATGTTGCTGTCGCACGATATTACTGAATACAGAAAGTTCACTCCTAGTGAATTTCAGAGACAATTGAGACCAATCCAGGAAAACCTTGTTCACTACAAAGGAATTGAATTTCGATCCCTACTACTATATTTTGGTCCATTTTTGTTCAAAAAGTATCTGACCAAGCATGCATATGATCATTTCATGTTACTTCATTTTGCATGTTATGTACAGTATAATCCCGTTATAACGTACACCGGATATAACGTACACTCGGTTATAACGGACACATAAAATATTCCCGACAAAATTTCCTATCTGACCCATATTAAAACACCTTGGTTATAGCGTACAGGGCTATAACGTACAATTGGATATAACGGACACAAATTTCACTCCGATGGAAATTTAACGTACAAGTCCGCTTGTACTTATCTCATAGTTCCTGACAGTAGTAGATTTTCTCAGCAATATTTCTTTGTAGAAGTGTTAGAAGTACAACCAACCAATGAAATTCTCGCCAGAAAATTTGAAATTATCGAGAGATTCGCCATGTTGATATCAGAGCAAACTTTTATATCTCAGCGTTCAAGCATGTCTCGCAAGCGTCAATCACTCTCTTTTGAAATGAAAAGGTCCATCTGTGAGCAGATAGAAAAGAAGTCGAAGACTCAAGCGGAGCTAGCCCGATGCTACGGCTTGTCGAGAGCAACAATAAACACGATATGGTCGCAACGGGAAAAGTACAAAACGAGCTGTTTCAGTGATAAAACGAAGAAAATGCGGAAAGGAATCTATGAAGATGTTGAACAGGCGCTAATGACATGGCTTATATACAAGCATGATCTTTGGGTGCACCGGTAACGGGACCGCTGCTCAAGGAGAAGGCCAATCAATTAGCTGCACAACTCGGACAAACTGACTTCAAGTGCAGTGACGGGTGGTTTGACAGATTCAAGGCCCGACATGATATGACTTTTCGAATCGTCAGTGCAGAATCAAACGATGCTCCACAAGCTGCTATTGATGACTGGCAGAAGAAATTGCCTCCGATCCTGGCTGGCTTTGATCCATGCGATGTTTTCAACGCAGACGAAACGGCCCTTTTCTTTCAACTGCTTCCAAGTAAAACTTTTACCTACAAAGGTGATCCATGCCATGGAGGGAAAAATAGCAAGCAACGTTTGACTCTGATGATTGGCACAAACATGGATGGATCTGAGAAACTCCCCATTTTGGCTATAGGAAAGTCAGCCAAGCCTCGTTGTTTTCAAAACGTCAAAAAGCTGCCAGTGACTTACCGAAACAATAAGAAGGCATGGATGACGAGCACGTTATTCCGAGAATGGATTGAGAATCTTGACAATTACTTCGGCAAGAAAAAGCGGCGCATTCTACTCATCGTTGACAATTGTTCCTCGCATGATCCTGCTCTTTCTACTTCCCTGAAGAACATTGATCTCAAATTTCTACCCCCAAATTGCACAAGTCACCTCCAGCCATGTGACCTTGGCATCATAAAAAATCTGAAAGTTCATTACCGACGTCGTCTTTCACGGAAACTATTGGAGGCCATCGAAAACAATGAAGCGGACAATTTCCATGTGGACATTCTTCAGTGTTTGCGGTGGATCCGAACTGTGTGGGAAAATGAAGTAAGTCAGACAACGATAGCTAACTGCTTCCACAAAGCTGGATTCACTAGGGAGAAGGAAGTTGAAGAAATCAATGTAGACCCTCTTGAAGCTGAGGATGCTTTAAGAGATCTTGGAGACATTTTCGAACGCATGCGTAGCTTTGACTTTGTGGTTTCTGGCTCCGCCGAAGACTTCGCCAGTGCTGATGACATTGTCTACACGACTCAAGCGCTGTCTGACAGAGAGATAGCGCGAAGTATAAGAAACGATCAGGATATGTGTGAGTCCAGCAGTGATGAAGACGAAGTAAGTGCATCTTTGCCACCACCGACTTCGACTGAAGCGAAGGAAGCAATTTCTACTCTTCAGCGCTACCTTGAGTTCGCTGGAGCTAGTGACGAATTATTCCTATCATTAAGCAAAGTAGACAGCTACGTACATCATTTGGCACACAAAAAGCAGACTCTTGTAACTTCCTTCTTTAAACCACTGTGAATATTTAGCTATAAGAGGCTAAAGCCTAGCCAAAGTTTGCATATGAAGTTGATTATGACACCTGTAATTTGTAGACCTATTTGCAATTTGTGCTGCCAGTGATTTGCTATGACTTATGCTTTAAGATTATGATTTATATGCATGTCTCTAATAATGATTATTTAAGTGTTTTCTGTGTCAAATTACTTGTTCTGATCATGCCACATCAAAAAGTAAGTGTATAGAGGCAGTCTAGATAACAAAATATGGGAAAATGCCTTACCCTGGATATAACGTACATCGGATATAACGGACATTTTTTTTATTCCCGTGAGTGTACGTTATAGCGGGATTATACTGTATTCTCATCAGAAAGATTTTCTCATTTATACAGCCATGCCCATCGCTGTTTGGAAATATTCGTAAGTCGTTACGCGAAGTTTTTTGGAGAATTGTCAATTTCCCACAATGTTCACATGCTACTTCACATAAATGAATTTGTCGTGAAATATGGATCCTTAAGTAAATTTTCGACTTTTCGTTTTGAAAGCTATCTCGGCCGCTTGAAGCGCCGCATCAAAGTTACAAGATTTGTTTTTCCCCATGTGATTGAACAGCTAAGGAACCTTCGTGACTGTGTTGATAAGAACCCTACCATAAAGTTCACAGATTCTAGTCCAAACAACGTCGCAGTGATTGGTGAACAGGTAGTACTTGTGGATGGAGTCTCCTCTGATGGCACAGTGGTGGGAGCGATCATGATCTTCAGAAGAGACTTGTTCGATTATCCTTACAAGTCAAGTTGCCTTGGCATAGGTTATTTTGCTCTATCACGCAGAAGAACGAAAGGGCATCCCACTAACAAGGCCATATGCTTTCCTCTGGAAAATGAGTATGTTGTGTTCCCGTTAGTTTAATACAAGAAGGACTGAGAAATTGGGTTCCCTGCACGACATAGTAAAGGCAATCAGTACCGGTATTGCTGATAAATAATAATTGCTTTGAATGTTTGATCTCAGTTATATATAGAATTTTAATGGTCGAAAACAGCTACTCCGTCCTTCATCAAAGGCCCTTACTTTTCTATTGTTGATCGTGCATTTGTATCAAGGTGTCCACTGTACGTTAATTTTGAAAAAGTATGAAAATATGCGTGAATTAAAAGTCTACGTGAATTTTAAAACCTATGAAAATGTATGTGAATTGTGAAGAAATTATGAAAATGTAGTGAAAATGTATTTTTTCAAGAATTGTGATGATGTGCGCAAATTGTATAGTACATTTAAAAATTATGAAAATGATCGTGAATTTTAAAAAATTATGAGAAGTTGTGCTATCATGAGTAATGTGATAATGTTGCAAGTGGTGCGCGAATTTATTTCGTGGACACGAATTGTATACGTAAATTATTTTCGGCAGATAGGGTGAGTACCCTGATTTATTGTCTCTAACTATGTGATTGTCTCTAATCAGCAATTAAACAAATATATGAATATTTTCTATTAACTATCAGCGATGATATTCTTAATTTTCTGTGGCTCATGTACCTTCAGCTCAGTGTTATATAAATGTTTGTTTTGTTGATTTTAGGATTGCTTCCTATTATCAGGGTTGCCACTCTTCCGGCTTTAACCTGATTTCCGGTTTTTTTAGAATAAATTAAGTACATGTATAGTGAGAAAATGTTTTGCCAAGGAACAAATAATTTGGATTTTGAACTATTTTAGATTTTGAAGGGGCCCTTTTAAGATTGCGAGTGGGCCCTTTTGAGATTGTGTAGTGGCACTTTAAGATCGTGAGGGGGCCTTTTGAGATTTTGAAGGGGCCCTTTTGAGATTGCGAGTGGGCCCTTTTGAGATTGTGTAGTGGCACTTTAAGATCGTGAGGGGGCCTTTTGGGATTGTGGAGGGGCCCTTTTAAGATCGTGAATGGGCCCTTTTGAGATTTTGAAGGGGCCCTTTTGAGATTGCGAGTGGGCCCTTTTGAGATTGTGTAGTGGCACTTTAAGATCGTGAGGGGGCCTTTTGGGATTGTGGAGGGGCCCTTTTAAGATCGTGAATGGGCCCTTTTGAGATTTTGAAGGGGCCCTTTTAAGATCGTGAGGGGGCCCTTTTGAGATCGTGAGGGGCCCTTTTGAGATTGTGATGGGGACCTTTTGAGACTTCGAAGGGACCCTTTTAAGATCGTGATGATGCCCGTTTGAGATTGTGAACGGGTCTTTTTGAGAATGTGAACGAGACCATCTAAGATCGTGAAGGGGCCATATCTAGATTTTAAAAGGGACCCATAAGATTTTGTGAAACAGCTCTTTGAGATTGTGAACGGCAACTGTCTTAGTTTTTGAAGAGCTCTTTTTAGATATGAATAGACCTCTTGAGATTGTAAAGGGTCTACAGAATTGAGACCGGGACCCTTAAAGATAAGAGCATGTGGGGCCTTTTTAGATTATGTAGGGCTCTTTAAAACTGTGAATGGGACGAAGCAGATTGTGAAGAGACCTTAAAGACCCTGCAATTTTTAAGAGTGGTCAAATTCAATGCAGATGCTTTATAAAAATCCGCTTGACTCTTGAGCAGAAGATTCTTCTACAAGGAAGTCTGTGATCCTTTCGTCAATCCTAAGAAACTGGACAAACGCAAGTTATCAAGGTTTTGAAATAAGAAATAAATTTACGTGGGAATGCTTGACGAAAAAGTTGTAATGCGTAATTATGGAGTCTGTTATGAATTGAGTTCTGATTGCTTTGATGCTCTACAGAACGTTCATTTCAAGAGGCGTCTTCCAGAAAAATATGAAATAAAAATCTACTAAAGCGTTTCGGGAATGCAGGGGAGTGACGAAAGAATAATTTGTACGGTCACTTGTTGCAAAAGCGGCTAAATTTCCGCAAAGACACAGTGAAAATTGAAATCTCGCAAACAACCGCAGGAGTGATGAGGATTTCTTTTTGTGTTGATTTTGCGTTTACTTATGCCATGGCGACTCAACCTTTATCAAATAGCTGTCATAATCTTGTTTGAATGCCAAAAGCTGTTCTTAGATGTAATTGTTTTTTATTATGTTTGAAGTACAAGAGGTGAGAGCAAGCTTTGAAACAATTAAGTAAAATCATCTATAGGCCTACATGTAGATTATTCGATAATATACAGTCTTTATATCAGCTGAAATCGTCAATCGTTCAATAACTTAACGCTGATTTTGCACTGGTGGCAGGTAGAGGGGTCTTTGTAGTGCACTCTGTCTAACCTTCGAAAACGGTTCTCCTGAAAGTAGTAACTGTTCGAGTCACGTATTCTAGTGCACCTTGTTGAAACTGATGACTGAATAAGCATCATTAATGATTTTATAAATTTACTTGCTAACTGTGAGGATTCAGAAGCATCTTTATTAGAATAGACCCAACTTCTGCTTGAACGCCTTCAAAATTTACCTGGTTGTGTGATATCGAATGATCGTAAGTTTCTTACTTTGAGAGGGTCCACGACTACGTGATTTAGGAAGCCCATTCCGATGTGACTTTCCGCTTTTTATTTTTGATAAGAGTGGCAGCCCTGTATTATGAAAATTGCACGTAGACACTTAATATTGCTGTACATGTTCCAAAGAAATTTTGGATGTTTAGAGTTTTTATCTCTTGTAATACATTATTGTGAATATTCAAGTTTGGTTAATTTTTGTTGACGTTTCGTATAACTAGTTTGCAGCCAATGCAATCGATGATTTATTGATAGATAATTATGTATTGAGCTATGAGAAATTTCTTCGCATAGATAGAAAATCCTCACATTGTTAATAGAAGTATGCAGTTATTGCAGTCCTTCAGGAAATAGTACGTAAAAGTTACCTATTGATTATACAAATAGGAATTGTTTGTCACTGCAGTCCTACAAAAATAAGTAATACGTCAAGTCTATATTTTCCAAGGAGATTTGTCTATGACCTGCAAATTTTGATTAAATTAGCTTAGCATCCTGGCTCAACAGGGTCTCATGAATAACACAGTTAAGGATCTCAAACTCAAAATATTGTCGGGAAAAAATTTCCTGGATTTCCCGATAAACCCCAATGAGAAGTTTCATTTATCCTTTATCACAGCTGAATAACACAGAGCATCGTTGATTTTTTGTTGAACTTGAATTAGAGACTTAAGTTATCACGCGTGTATTAATGCTGTTTGATAGCTCGATGAAAAGTCTTTTATAGTTTACGGTTTTATTTTCAGATGAATGTCATCACAGATGTTGACGAAACGCAGGAGCCAGAGTTCTCCGAACTGAAATTCGGAGTGGTCTACTTTAAATTTGACAAGCAAGTCCGTATTTATGGACTGAATGAAATTGCTGGTTGGAGTGAAACATCATATATAAAGTTGAAGCAGTACGAGAAAGTGATCCTGGAAGCGGATTATCAATTCAAAAATTATGATGTACGTTGCTATCCTTATCGATTTAAACATTCGGTAAAAAAGTAGCTGGAATAAAATTGAGTACGCCTTCATCGTAGACAGCATACCAAACCTGCGACTTGGCGACAAGTGAGGGTATGAGAGTGACAAATCGTCTCACAATGTTTCTCGTACAACCTGTGCGCATCATCACGTCAACCAACTATTCAAATCTGAGGCACCTGATGATATGCGTGAAATATTGTGAGAAAATGTGTCGCTTTCACACCATCACTTGTCGTTAACTTGTAGTTTTGGCTAACTGAAATAAGTTTGAGTTATTTGAATGACAAGTAATTACCATCATATTCAAATTTTTGCCAGCATCAATATTTCAGTATCTGAATTACACACTGTCCTATGATGCCTATCTGTAATGCGCTTTATTTTTATGAATTTACATCTACAATTTTATGATTGACGTAAATTCCCGTTCTATATTTAGATACCATGATTGATCATGATTTTTAAATAAATGTTACTTCAGTAATCAATTTCTTAAATAAGTTAAAAGTCTTGATAGTTATCTTTATTTTATTTCAGGTCAGAATCATTCAAGTCGGTACCAACAAGATGGATCTGAAAGATGTCTTTTATTTTGCAAGTAATTTGAAGAAGCTTGGCTACAGAATTGGAAGCATAGTATCACATTTCAAACCTATTCGGAATGGAAATAAGAGACAGATACTGCCGCCAATGACGGTATGTATTACATCTGCATGCTTCAAATTTATCTTTGATATTTGTTGTATGAAAATTTCCGCAGGTTTTCCAAAGACACAAAGAAACATCCACGGACTACACAGACGATGCAAGGTCTCAGCAGCTGAGCTCCAAACCAGATGTACGCTTATTCGCATGGTCGTTATTTGTGGTTAGTAATATGATTCGTAATATGATGAACTCAGTATATCTTGGAATATTAATGATGTACGTACGAAGTGCCTTTGATTTCACTTGCCGAAGTTATAGGTCACCTTACCACTCCTTTTCTAAAGTGGCTACTGTTTCAATTGTTCATCAGCATGTTAGGATTTGCGTTGTTTCATATGAACCGAGGAGAAAGTTTCATGTGCAGCTGATATTGTTTTGTAGCAAACCCTAAACGTGAGTGATGAGGAGGAGCTTCTTTTGCCTCTGCCCATGGAAGTCATGCCGACCACGTCATATGAAGCCGCGCCTGTTCCTGCCCCCTGTATAACACCCTGTTCTGCCTCCTCCGTACCACCCACTACACCACTTTCTGTCACCGAAAGACCCATTGCACCGCTTTCCGCCTCCTCCGAATCTTCGGCTACCCCCAACATTCCCCAACGGCGTCAAGGATCATCACCTCGGGACAAATATGCAATTGAGGTCAGAAGGATTATGACAAGACTGACGGAAGCTGCTGAATCTCAGGGAATTGATGTAACAACCTCCAATCCCCTAGGTTAGTGATTTATTTCATGTTTCACTTCACTTAAAAACCGCACGTTATTTAGACTACTTATAGATTTACAACAACAGAAAAGCTAATGTGTAAAATCGGTCCCATTCATTTTCAAACGGATCGATGCTTTTGCTGTATCTCCTCCATTAATAGAAGCCTCCATAGACAATAGGAAAAAATGTTCTCGTTATCAGTTCGCAGCATTTTGATTGTTTTTATTAAATGAAATTAGCCGAAGCTGCTTATATACACCTCTTTTTGAAACTCAATGCTTCGCCAACCGACCGCATGAAGAGATAATGACACAGCATCAGGAAGTTGGATAACCCACTCAAGCGCAATGTCTAATTCGAAAGTGTAGTCACAATTTATACAGCAAAAGCCACTTTATATTTACACATGAACACACATGTTTATGTAGGGCCTACTGGGTGATCAGGTCGGACTGGCGAAATCGATTTTGCCATCTTACAATTTTGTGCGTTGAAAGACTTATCTGTTACCTATTATTTAATTTATTTTACTCAGCAATGATTTTTAAGTATTTCTTCACTGATTATATAATTAGTAGAGAATTTTTTAATTATTTTGAAGAAAACTAAAGTCATGGACATCCGAAAGCAAAACTCTCCAGTCTTAATCAGAACTATTAAACCGAGTGACTCAATCACCATACTTGGTGTCATTTCCATAAGTCCTTGAAGTGGGATGACCATGTCAGATATGTGACAAGAAGGGCAGCAGTTCATCTTCTGAAATTGCTTAGCCGTAATCCCAGTGTCAATATGCATGTCCTGATGCTAATTTATCAGCAACTCATCTTGAGCATTATAGAGTATAACAGCCCACTTATGATTTGTATAAAAGCGAAGGATACACAAGTATATACTTGAGAATCTGCAAAAACGGTGCCACAGAATAATTTGCGGAAAATGTTCTACAAACTGCATGAGAACCTTGTCTGACCGATGCAAAGACAGATCGTTGAAACTGTTCTCAGAATCATTAACTCCTGGCCACCCGCTGCACGATATGGTCCCTCCTGACTCGTTTATGCGTCTCACACAGCACTGCCATTGATGAAAACGGAAAGAAGGTCTACTACTTTTTTCCTCTGTGTAGCAAATTTGACAATGAAAATTTGAAACGGTTGTCTTGAAATATTGATTTATTGTACTTTTTTTGTAACTTGTTTTCGTACTTCATATGAAATGCATGTTGTAACGGAAGATTTTCATTGAAAGAAATAATCTCATTATTACTATTATTCTTACTACTAATTGCGTGGAAATTAAAAAAGACTAAGATTTTATATTATTGGTTTTGGCTCTACCTATTGACTTCACTTTCACGTATTTCTATTCTGCATCATTGAACATGTTACATGTATTATGAAACAGATGTGATTGTCAGTTTACGAATAAACGCTACTCGCTACTATTCGTCGGCAATCATTTCTGGGTGATAGAGAAATTATTCGATTTAAAGTGAAATTCGGTTGGACGAAGATTCTGGAGCAGCTGCAAAAACCTATTCACATTCAATGTTTTGATAAATATTAATGTTTGAATTTCAATATTATTAGTTATGATATTCATACTAGAGAAAGTGCTTCTAAAACACGAATAGATGGAAATTGACAACATTTCGAGGATTCTGCAGATTGTATTTGACTTATCTGAATAATGTTTGCGCTCGTATTTTCCGGTTGTGCAGCAGTTCGGTGGACGTGACCGGGCACTTCATGTGGACATGAGATTTAGCAAATTAAATGCAGTGCTACATTTTCATAATGGAATTCATTTTATAGGCGTTCCCCACAAGTTAACTTGGAGACATCTACAATATAATACCAATCATATTTCAAGACATGCAAGTTCATCAACAGGAAGTTGTATCACTGATGCATTAGAAAATTGCATGCTACATACCGTATCTACGTTACATTTAGGTCATCATGATCGGTGGTATCCTCAGCAGAAAAGAGGAAGCTTGACGAAAAGGGGCCGCAATGTGAGAGCTTGGGCTGGACATGCGTCCCCTTCGCTATTTCCGTCTTTGGTGAATTAGGGGAGCATGCCATCGAAACGGTCGACCATATTGCAACTCGTTTGGCGAAGCAAACTGAAATTTCTTTTGGTGAAGCCAAGTCCACCGCATATTGACTCGCCTAAGTATTGCGCTCATGAAAGCTAATGCACGGGCATTAATTTCACGGTCGGCATTAGGCCAACAAGTTTCATAGGATTTTTATTCTTAGATTTGCTTGCCAGATTTTTTTTCTGCATTTCGCAAATGACTTTTTAGCCTATATTACTAGCAATCTTTGTTATTGTTTATTATTCCCAATTTCTTGCAGCTGCTTCACTTGTTGGTTACAAGAAGCTGTGCATAGGATTGGATATATCATGAAAATATGAATCCCGCTTTATCAATGCTGCTAAAAAAATGTCATCATGCAGCGCAAAATTCTATTCTCTTATTAATCATTGATTTTACATGCGCGCATATATTTCCGAAGCAAGGCTGTTAAGTTACTTGTAGCTGAAAGAAATATCCACAAAGAGAGGCTGCATGTTTATGTTAGTCAGTCCCTCCACTGCTTGCTGTCGTTAGGATGGTTACGTTATACTCGCTGGTGTCCGTGACTCACCGTTATCAGTTCGCATGTATCTAACATTCTCATTTTGGCGTTTACTGTAGTGGGTTTCTTTGTGTGAAAGTAATGGCGCAGTTCGCTGATTCTCTCACAGCTCTGGTTAGCAGCGTGAAGTACCGGCCGAAGCTGAATACACACGAAAAGAGAAAGACCAAGAACGCTGACGTAATGTGTTAGACCATTTCTTGTTGGGAAGACAGCATTCCGTGTTGTTTACATGTGCAATGAATTGGGAAGCTGTAACCAACATGGAATGTGAGGCACAAAGAAGCCTCCTATTGAAACAATTTATTTATATCAAATTGTAGTCATCATATCAACTGAAATGAGATCCTCTAAGACACGGAAAACTGACTGAATTGAACAGTGTTTAGCAGGGTTTCGGAGCAGGAGCCGCCCGGTGTCGTGGTATCAGGTCGGAGCCGACAGGAAATACCACGGCTTCGGCTTGAAGTTTTGCATGTATTAAGAATTCAATCCCTTTGCGAGGTAAAGTGATATTTGACAGTGTAACTGAAACGATTGCAAGTGTGTCATCATTGTAGGTTGTCGTTGTAGACCTCCCAAAACCTGTTGGCCTTCATCTCCTCTCAGCACATAGCCTACTGCGAATAACTTTTTTGGATTTTACAGGAGATCGTGAACTTTCTTAAGATTGTGTTCCAGCTGAAAACACAACCGTTCGGCGAAAGGCTCTTATCGAAAAACATGCACAACCATTCTCGCCTCAAATTTAATTAGTGTAATGTTATTAAAGCACATTGCTGATTCGTAATTCTTAGCCTCTTAAAAAAGTATGGCTATTTTATAGGTGTCTCATTCTCAATAAAATACTTAGATGAAGTATTATAGTACGTCGGAAGACGCACTTTTGATATAAAAACTTCGGAAGAAGTGCTTTTGATATAAAAAGAATTTTAGTTAAATGTAGAAATAATATGTTTCACTTGATTGATGAATATCAGAGCCCTGACAGCTGAGTGGTTCAATCATCTCGTCAAACCGGCAGCGCCTGTTTCTGCAGAGAACGAGGCAGGAAATTAGACTTTCAGCGAAATCAGTACACCCTATCTGTGGCTACTACGAATCTGCTCGTCTGCCGAGTTCTACCCGCTTCCTGTTATCAGACACGATCAAAAAAGTGCACATGCATGTCCAACATTTTGCGCATTGAAGCTTTTGAAAATCCTTTCACTGACCAAAATACCAGGATGTGTCTTACACTAAAATAGCTCTTTATAATCAATGATACTCACCTCTGGAAGAATAGAATATTTGCTCACGCCTCTGATTAAGCGCTAATAGTGATAGTGGTAGGGACTAAATAGGAGACTTCTATCAGTCCCATATAAGCAGAGAAAAATTTCATGTCTCCTGGCGTGATGATAGTAATTGAACAAAGTGCTTGCACAACATGCATGTGCAAGTCTTTCTATGAAAAAATTGCGAGCCTTGAAAAATTATATAGATTTTGATGTCTCTAGTCATTCACTCTATAAACTTATTCCATTGTAAATACCAAAAAGAACATGCTCTCATTGAATCTATGTAGGAATTGTGTGTCAAAATTCTGGTCAATTATTTTCTTTCATTAAAGTTCTTCAAAATAAGGTTTAAGTACATGCCCGTTTCTTGTATGTACCTTCAAGTTTGTGTATATAGACTTGAATTTCAATCGTATCTCAAGATTGCTCTTTGCATAATTATTTATCCATTTTACAGAACTTATAGCACCTTAAATGGGGAGACAGCAGCGAAAGTTGGATATTGCCATGATACGAGTATGAACGATGTCCCGGAAACTAGTGTATGCTATGATTCCATTTATTTTTAGTCACCGGTAGCAGTCATTCATATACTCATAGTTTTCTTCGAAGGCTCGGTGAAAAAGTGGTGAACATCTGATCATGTCATTCTGAAAATATTAGATGTACCGCAATGGATTTAGAGCAACAGGAAGAACGATTTGGGCGAATTTTTCTGCCTAAAGCTGCTACATTTGTTTCCGCACCCTATATTTTGACATAGACAGCGCCTGCATTCACGAAAATAAAAAAGTCCTAAGCCAAGGTTAGTCAATCCCTCGTATCAACTTTAGCATAACGGAGACCACTTGAAATTGAGTCCTCTCATTCCAAACTTCGTATATGAAAAGTGAAATGCCAATATTAGAACGCACGTCCCGCTATATTAATCGTAGAATTTGATAAACGTCAGTTTAGCTCGTTCTTCAGTTCATCAACGACAAATTCTTTGTTCAGTTCAACGTCAGTTACTAGAACACCCCTTTGCTCAGTTCACCTATTCACTTGTGAACGACTCGAAATCTCGTTTGCTCACTTACTCAAAAGTTCGAATGCACTGGTACAACGTGCATCTACCTGAGAGTAAATTAACGTTATTAATATATACATTTTAAATCTGTAATATCGATTTTCAGGTAATTTATTCCTTCACTCCACCGTTGTCAAGGAATTGACAAAAAACACAGACACTCTGTTAATGTTGGAGAAGAGAGTAGGAGCTCTCGAAAATGCCCAAGCACATGGACACGATAATATTGAAAATGAAAGATTTCCAATTTTTGGAAACATGGATCAGTATAAAGATGTCGACAATCATCCGAAGGATATGGTGAGTCAATTTTGCATAAGATTTGCCGCACAAATGTAGATCGATGCCTTACCATATTCAGATGAAGTGGATGAGACTGGAAGGTGGGATCCACGCGAAGGATCACGTTAAAAGATTGATGAACAAATTACTAGCTTACGAGCTACAAGTACGCATTAACAGACCTGGCGGATATGGGAAAGAGAAGTTCCATCAACATTTGGAAGAACAAGTAAAAGGTGAGTGACTGACAAGTGAAATTAATTTAATGTGAATGCATCTGAAAATTCTGTCAAATTGATATTTCACATAATCTAATTGTGATAAATTTGCAAATTCTATTAAACGATTGCATTCCATCAAAACCTTGTCTTGATTAGACGCCATCAGAAGTACATATACATACTCCATTTATATTTGTATGTGGTAGTCTGTCTGATTTGCATCCAGGATGCATATTAATTTGAGCTAAAATATATAATAATCACTCATTTTGGTGTTTCATATTTCCATTTCAAAAATTAAAATACTCATATTAACTGGTATAGGCGTATCTCTAGACATGAATATGAAGGACTGAGCATGATACACAACAATTAAGCTTATTTCCGCTAACTTACACAGACTAAATGACGTTTTTCTTACAAACAGGAATCTCAAATTGGGCATAGATAAAGCTATTCACATTTTTATTTTTCTTAATAAACTAAATGAAGTTTATAAGTTTTTATTATTTTGTCTGTCCCAGCATAGTTGAAACTCGCGTCCTAGTTTCCCATGTAAGTAGACAGGCTTGAGTATGAAAACGAGGAACGTGGGATAATTAAACAACACAAATTTCTCATGGGTCTTCATAGACGAGCTGCATTATTTTGTCTTCCACCAGTCTTCTTAATATATCTTGTCCATGTCTATGGTCGACTGCTCTCCTCGGTGTTTTCTTCAGTACCTGGATATACGGCTCTCTCCCCCTGTATACTTCATTGAGACTATTATGACATTTTGTGGATCTCTAGTTCTTCACCTCAATCCTAAACACTTTCCTGATCTCGTTAAATTTCTGCCGCACTACGACGGCTGTGTTTTTCTGTTTCCTTTACGATATATTCTCATCCCAGTCACCTTTCTGATCTCGCTTTAGGTCACTCGCAATATTCATCTCAACATTCACAATTCAGGCGTTTTCGAAAGACCAAGGTCTGTTTTTTGGCACAATGATTCAACATTCGCTTCAGTAAAGGATTTCATATGAGGAGTCTGATAGACATCAATTCGAAGTTTCACAGGTTAGGTCGCAGGCAAATCCACTCACTTCCTTGCACTTCATCAGTCTTGCTCTTATACGATCTTTCATGATTTACTCTCAGCCTGTCGCAGAGATGAAAATTTACCTCTGGCAATTCAGGTAGATGATTTTACGGCAGATATACTAGGGTTGCCAACGTCCTGTATTTATACCGGACAGTCCGGCATTTTGGTGCCTTGTCCGGTATGCGGTACGATGTTGTATTTCTCCGGCATTTTCAGGGATGATCTACTATACATGAACTATGTATTTAATTCAACTGTCATAATTTCTCTCCTCGCAGTAATCCAATGACTTAAAGCAAAACTCTCTCTCGGGAAGTGCTCAGGTTCCTAGGTCGAGACCAAAAGAAAGGACATATTCTTCGGTATGATCCCCGAATTTGCTGAGTGAATAAATTACACCCCTCACAGTGAGGCATTGAAGATGCACGATCACTCTGGACAAGTGCTTTCCTGAGGATAAGCAAGATTTCTACGAACTCTCTGTGTTTGATCTCTGCTCTCCTTCTCCGACCTAGTGCGAGATTGTAAAGGTTTTGGATCTGGATGTATTCAAAAATGTCGGTGTTTAAATTAAAATTAAATTAAAAAATCTCCTGTGTGACGACATGAAGCTTCTGAAAGACGTCTTTTCGAATTTGGGAAGAAGCTCGCTGGAGAAATAGACCTCTTCCTTTCAAACAGATCACTCGGAGAAATAGGAATCATATCGGTGTTTATGTTCATTCCAGTTTCAAATGCCTTTGTTGAACGAGTTTTCTCGGTGATGGAAAAAGTCCTGACTGATGACAGAGATCGGAAAATAATTTTGTCGAGAGCTTGCTGTGTATTTGCTTAAGTTTCGACATTCAATGTGATGCGTTTTACAAATATGCTCTAAAGAAACCAAAAGCTTTTGGCCGGTACTAAGAGTGGCAACCAATTTAATTTAAGCATAGCAGGCATTTGGCATTACCTCAGATTTGATGAGGAAATTGTTATGAATTAAAAAAAGAGTATATAATTTACTTCTATTCTTGAGTCTGCTCTTAGTCTTTGTATGAAATCATTGTTACGAATAAGGAAAAGATTAATTCAGGTATTCAGATCTTTTTCTCTTCGATTTTTTCTCTTTTGTAGGCACATTGCACATGCACCGGAGTGTATATTTCCAGCATGTCTCTTTTGGCTTTATTGAAATGAAATGGTAATATATGAAATTGAAGGTCTGGCATTTTCATCCGAGGGAGTTGGCAAACCTAGATACAACACATAGCAAAACAGTGACAAAATAATACGGTACTTTTGAGTTATATCCCCACGTTCTCAGATTTGTCTAATGATTGAAATGATTGAAGTTCCAATAAAGCAAGTGCTGTCATTCACTAGTACGTGCTGTTCTCATTGAGACTTAAAATTGAGTCTCATGTAAAAAACTCTCTTATATGTAAAAACTATCGTATTCTGAGGTAGTACGTGTAGTTCATGTGAGTGTGAAATAGGTCTATGGTAATTTACTATCTTTCCCGGTAAACACCCGTCAAATGTTAAAACACCTGCCACTTTTTGTTGTCTGATTTCTGAGTCTGGACTGCTTCTTGTAGCATGAATACCAATTATGTGTCAGACTGTCAATCCCTCAACCGAATGTCACTGCTGCAAACCTTAACTCGCACCATGATGACTGTGAGTCAGACGTAGGGTTGTACATGGATTGTATCAGTCTGAAAACATTTGTGCATGTGTGTGATGTCAGCTTCAACAACATTCTCAGGCTTCAACTGACTTGATTCACCGAACTTCCACTCTATTGTCGTCAGAAAATGATGTAAGTTTTCGTGGAGATAAGGGCATTCTTCATCATACTTCATTTTGTCTGCCATCATAGATAGGGAAGAAGGTACTTTAGAATGGATTGTTGGGGCTTTTGTGAGTGGTGAGACCTAATGTTTTGATTCGGAGAAAACACATAAATGGCGGGGCATGCGGGAATTTTATTTGGAAATAACGCACCGATCTGATGTTATTAAACTTTTTGTCCTTTATGACGTTTTGTAGATGGTACTATTGCAGTTTAAATTTGTCATGAGATGGAAGACGGAACTCTATATCAATTTACTAGCGTGAAATTAGCAAATGCAATTGAAATTGCTGCGGGAAATTACAAGGAGATTGTAACTGTGATTTTCAATTCGCGAAGAGTACTTTTTATGTACTATACATTTAGAAGTAGTTGTAGAAGAAATTGACAAATAAAAAAGTGCTTTTGTATTACATCTATATTAACGGTGTTCTTTTTCAGCATCTACGATTCACTTGTTTCCGAGTGTTACGAGACAGGAAGTGGAAAAATTAATTTCCAATTTTTTCAAAAACGCAAAAGACCGGTATGGTGGCCGCAGCGAACGTAGGCGGTCGCAAGAGGACAAAGAAAGAGGAAAAGAAAATTTAAAAAGAACTAGATTGTTTGGAAGTGACAGTGAGTAACAAGAACGGCAACATTTACATGTAGTGAAAAGACTGCATGACATTTAAGGAACAAACATCTCGCTATTGAAGGTCTTACTTGATATCTTGAGTTTTTGAATGCTACTCAGTCAATCTGTAATTTGTGCTCAGATTGTCAGACCAAAGGCATCAAAAAATCAAGTATTCAATATCTTAATCATTTATGTTTCAACGGTTGCCATCCATAAGTGACAGCATGCAATGGGCTTCTCTGATTTGACATGCATTACAAAATCCAAAGAGGATTTTGTCAGAAAAGTAAATTAATAGTGTCTATCAAACAATGATTATCCTTTCAAGTAAATCTTCCAATATTTATAATAGATATACAAATGTTTTATCTACTGTGTTTGTAAGACTCGGCTATCGTGTACATACCTCATTTGCAATAGCACGATGTTTAACTTAATTTTTGTCATTTTATATGTGAAACTGTTATGTCAGTGTGTTTACTGTAAATACTTGTTAGTGGTTTTTCTAATTATTCATACACTTATGCGGCATCAGTGCTGACAACAGTTCCTTCAGTTCCTTGCTGGCAGTTATTAAGTAAAAGTTTATAATGATTCAATTTTCATCAATTAATGTGTAAATATTATTGTCAATATAATATGGAGGCATTATATATTATATTATGATTAATTAATATTCTTGACATTATAATTAATAATGATTCAAAATATGATAATGCTTCATGAAATAGGCTTTTATGATTATTCAATGCTTCTTTCTTAGCTCATGAATGAATATAAGCGAATTTTAAGACGAAATGAATTCAATGGATAGGTTTACATTGAGTCTTTGCCAGTCAAAACGCTATTGAAAAAGTAGCTGAAAAAATCATTAATTGTTTCTGTAGTAAATTGAGTTATATTTCTACGTTCTTGAAGTTCATGAATGTCTCTGGAATTTCAATATGTGGTTCATCTGACTAAATAATCGCTGCTAGTAATGCTTTAGAGGAGTGTTTTAAAAGATATAATACAAGATATTATTATTTTCCTGGTAAATGCTATGTGACTGCCACTAGATTATGATGACAACATGGAGGTTCAGTAAGTAACACAAAGCGAAAACATTAACAGAGTAAGTCTGTTCGATGACGAGTGTACAATTATATCTAAGTCCATCAGAATTTAAATTATTTAATATTGAGGAAGTTGGATAAACCTACAATTTTCTCATCGCAATGGGAACTCTACGCTAATCTTCTAATTAGTACATTACTGAGTTTGAGTGGGACTTGGTAGTAAAGTTCGCGAAAAAACCGCCATCGTAATCTACATCATCCAAAGGCAGTGCTTGCGGATGATGCGTCAATTGTGAAAAAAGAATGAGGATGTTAACGTGAACACTGCAATCACTATTAAGGAAATGAATATCCTTTATTTCGGTCGCCACTGTGCTTTAGTGACGAACGTCATGTTTTCCAATAAGCTCGTGTGTCCTTAAATTCAATCGAAACCCTAAAAATGTGCATCTCCGCAGATGTGGTTAAGTTTTTTTTAGTATGAAAGGATAATATAGTGAAAGAGTTTTTGTCGTAAGGAAGCATTGCCACTAGCACGTATGATTCAAAAGTGATCAATTGCATCCAATAATCCATAATCTCAACAACATTGCCGTCGCTTACGTGACATTTTGTGATCAGCAAATTTCGAGTTTTTGACTAGTACGAGTAAAATTCAGAGTATATTTTTTCTACAAATCATTGATTTACGGCAATCATGTGACAACATGCTAATTTCTGGGTGTATCCGCACATCTGAGACTCAACATGAAGCTTTGTTTCTGCTGATATCATTGATACATAGGCAATGCTTATGTGACAAATGTGTCGCTGGTTATGCGACATTTGAAGCTGTGGGCAGGCACTTCTTATCACTTTTCTTGAAAATTAGGCATCCCTATTCCTCTTCAAAAATGTTTTGAACAACTGCATATCTTCAACAACATTTCAACCTACCTGAGTAATCTCTCTCTCCATAGTTACTATGAATATAAGCATGCCGCAAAATGGTGCTCGAAACTGTGAACATATGAATCTACACCATGTTTGAATTTAAAAAACTTCGTTATCAAAATTTAAAAACAATATCTGAAATGCACATGGATTATCTAGCAACAACTAGTTTAATACACAATTTCAAAGAGTTTAGATTATTGCCTGCCTCTGATTTACCAGTGATATTGAAGTAGAATTTTTTTCTGGATTTATCGTGGTGCACTGTCGAATGACACATTTTATTAATTGAATCCTATAATTATTTTTATGGTAGTCTAAATTTAGCGTATTCATGCTATTGTCGTTGTGGCCACACTACTTTCTATTGTCGTTGCGGTGATACTGCAGTTCACCGTGAGCATATTGTGAGGCCTCAAAGTCGTGAAAGGAAACTTCGCTTTGTGGTAATCGTCAGCGAATTTCAGTTCTATTTTAGAATATACACATGTTAGTTACTTATGAAAATTAAAAGTAGCTGAAGGTCTATTGGTAGGGAAATCTTAAGCAGAAACTAATTTTGGTTCTAGTTTTGAAATCAATATTGACAGTGATGCCGTGCAGTGCTGTGCGAGTAATTTTTTTGAATTCGAGTATCTAGTAGCGGATAGTTAGACTGATTTAGTAATTTCGGGTGTGGAGTTTCCAACAGCCAGAAACCTCAGTGATGGGTATCGGCTATCTAGTACTGGCACACGACCCACGGTCGTGGCTGCTGACTATATTTGGAGAAAAATCTCTTGGCTGTCACTTTTCGTATATCAGCACAATTGTATATTTTCTGAACCGAGGATTTGAGGGGTTAGGCGATAAATATGTAATTATCATTTAAGATATCAATATGATCATTCAATTGTGATAAGAAAATCTTCGTGGCGCTTTCAAAATGCATCCGGCAATTTAATTATTTTTCTAGCTTGTCTTCCTCTTGAATTCCAGTTGTGATGATTCCAAAAAATGAGATAAGAGAAATGGATTTATCACAATTGACACTATGCGATTTAAATGATTTTAATCTTTGATATAAAATTTTATCACAACTGACTACAGTCAATTGACTTATTTTCTAGGATAGAGACCGTCCTCAAATGGAACCCTCTATCCCATCAATGAAAATAATCAGATAGAACACAGGTAATCAGAACCCAGCGAGATCATATTGTGGAACCCTGATAATATGATTGAAACCAGACAAAAAGCATACGCGGTCACCAGTCACCTTTTGTAGTAAACACTCGTCTAATAAGATTAGGTACTTGTCAATCAAATTTTACTACATTAAAGTAGTGGCGCAAGCGTCGTTTATATGCTTTCTAGCTTACAAATTATTTACAAACAATAAGGTGAATCTCTTTAACAGAAAGATTTTCCCTGTCTCTTCAAAGTTATTTTTTGATCTACTGAAAAGTTGAGAAATGGCGCTGACACAGGTTCTTTATTTCAGGGACAAATGAGTAAAAGTCTATGTCTTTAATATCAGTTTCTTAATCTGCAGTATCAGGCGTAGATTATTGCCTATAAAATTTGGTCAGCAGCTGTAGATCTTTCAGCTTACTCGTTCATTTTTTGAAATATCATGTTGATACAGCAGCTACTCTTTCGATAAGAGATTCAAATACACTCTTGAAAGTCAATGTTGTGATTGGTGATATCTTCAATTTTCTCTAATGTAAGCAAATGATGCAGATTTTATTGCATCGAACGAATTGGATGACCTCACTTCAATAAAATTCATGTAGGCTATGTCTCATATTTGTGCAAAACATTAGCGATCCTCAGTTCTAATTTAAAATGATCACTTCATCAAGTACTTTTAATACTTGAAAGTAAGTGAAATAACAGCTGGAATAGATAGCTTTGCAGAAAATAACTTTCACAATCAAATGATGTGCAACCTTACATTATATGGGAGTGGAAGATTTATTAAAACATTTGATTATATTATAACAGCAAGAACAGTTTCGGGACCATCAAAAGAGTGCTCTCACCAATCGGCATTTCATCTGGCACTTATTGTATATTTGATATGGCCGCTAGATCACTTGAAAGACTTCTGAATAAAATGTGGTAATAAGCCATGGTCCAGACATCCGTCGCCAAAACTTCTACAATTCTGTGCTATTCTACCCTCGTATGAAAAAATAGGTACATTTCGACCCACAATCTTGTAAATGGATTATTGAGGGTTTGATTATTATGATAAGTGTTCTATAATAACCACACTTCAGGTCAATCATTTATGCCATAACAACGCCTCTGAACAAAATTGATAAAATGCAGTTAGCTTGTTCTCATATATGCATTGATATACTGCATGTAATGAATAAAACTTTTGTACTAAATCTAGAATATCAGATTGAACCAACATGTGTCTATTTTTTCTGTAATACCTTTTATATTTAAATTCTAATATTTTTCCGATGTAGCCCTTATAAATTTCGATGGCAAATGAAATTGAAAAATAAGCTCATCTCATTAATCGCTTAAGTTAAAATTGAAACTTTGTCAAAGCCTTTCGCTTCAACCATGAATTCCTAAATAATAGCTGTGGGATTATGCCCTATTAGCGGTATTACAAAGTTCTATTTGCATTTAAGTAATTTCTATCGATGAGATGTACACTGTAGCAGTGATTAGATATCTGAGGATATTTTCATAGCATGTGATACTGCAGCACTTCTTTGTCATAAGACATTTCCAATCCTCCAGCTAGCATGAAGGAATCCAAGGATCAACACAATTGTCATGGAATGATAACGTAACATAATGTGTACAAGTGTTAGCACTAAAATACCTTCATGTGTGCAAATTACAACCTTGCTAAGTCTATTTGTTGTTCTCTATGTCCCACTGCTCAAATTACCCTGTCCTTTTTTACTGTCATCTCGCTGGTTTTTTTATTGCTGTAAATCGTCTCAGTCACATTAGTCATGCATGGACTGGTTTACATTGTGAAAAATTGATGTTAATTATATCAATTGTGACTCTAAGGTAAATGTGCTGGTTTGCATTTTCGAGAATAAATATTTTTAAAAATCCATTTGGCTTTTTCCATTTACCTGGCTGATTAGGAGTTAACCCTCTAGCGGCTAGGTGAATGAAATTCGTAAGCGGGCCGGTAGTTTTTTTCCCACCGGGATCATGCCTCCTGAATTACAACTATGATCACTCAATTCCGTTGTAATTTCTGCAAAACTGCAAACAACGAATGAGTTTCAGTTATTTTTGACCGCAGTTCCTGACTTTGTTTGGAAAGTTTCTTTCATCTTATACAAAACAAGAAGGATAGCAATAAAGTACTCTCACACGTGACAATTTGTAGCCAAAAGCATTACCAAAACCACGGCTTTGAGCACTTTTACATGTTGATCAATATTGTGAGCGGATGCGTATTATAGGCAGCTTGTGTAGTCAGGATCACGCAGCGGTAGGCATCAATTTCTGGAGGCATGGTCTAATCATTTTACTGTGATTTGTGAATATTGATGCAAAATTGGCAATCGTTTTCTTTTTAAATCAAAATTGACTTAAGTGTTGTTCAGATACCCAGAATTGATACGAAATTCTCTCAAACCGACGGTGATAAAACAACGACAATTTCATAATTAAATTCATGATTTATTTTCGGCGATGATTATTTTTTGCATCATCGTCGACACCAGTATGAAGTTATTGACAGGAAAAAGATCAATCTGCAAGCATTCAAAGGATAGAGAAAATGCAGCGTCATACAATGAATCTTGGAAAGGCAGCATATGCCATTATATAGTCGAGAAAGAGGCGTCGAGTCTGGCGCATGCCAAGCACGAGTTCTGACCGAATTGCGAGTTCGCACCGTGGACAAATGATTTTAAATCATTATGTCTAATACCGTTGTGTCTAAATCACGCGTCACATATCATTTAGACACGTAGATAGCTCAGCCATAATGATAACTGCACGACTTTTAAGTAAACGGACGGCACTCACACTTGAGGCGGGAAACTTCCACCAAAATTGAAGTTTGAGGGCACAGCTGTTTGATTGAAGGAGTAGCCGCCTGCTTCTTCAATTCTCTTGGACTCTGGAAAAGGGATAATTATAAGCAAAGCATCAATGATTGGAATAACCGAGCAGCCTACCTCGCTGTTGTTGTCGTTGTTCTGCAATTTTTATCACGTCCTTAATGCTGTCCCATTGTTCTTGATTGAGATGACTGGTTGCTGTCTGATACCAGTTAGGGTCGCGGTCGGACAATTCTTGTAGCGTTGATCTAAAAATATGGTACTCATCCACAACGCAATCTTCATCGTCCAAGTGAGAAGTGTAATACTCCAAAGGTGTCTCCCCATCTTCATAATCGTCATCATCATCAGAGTCAGAGTCATCTCCACCATTGTGCATTTTCTCAAGTTTATCCTGATATTGACAATCCTCTTCATCAATTTCATCCTCGTCACTCTCTAATTCTTCATTTTCTTCCTCCTCCTCTTCTTCATCTGAATCATCTTCGTCTCCAGCCGTCGCGGCCGCTTTCGCTCCATACGCACGCTTCAGACCGGAAAAGAGAGTGATCATTGCAGGCATTACTTCTGCAACCGACTTGGTCACAATTTCAGGTCTACGGTCCGCCGGAAGAGACATGAGAATACAGAGGCCGAGAACACACATTTTCCGGTCGTGGATTCTGAAAAGGCGAAAGTAAATTCATTCAGTTTCAAACGCATTCAATAACTACAAGTATGCTGCAATAGAGGCATCCTTAGACGACATCTAAAACAGCCTTTATAGCGCCCGCTACACGAAACTTAAGGAACAACTGCAGCTTCTGGAATTACAAAATGTGACAGTGAGTCAGTCTTCAATTAAACAGCAACCCTATGCATCAGACAAAAAACCTAGTGGACCGGAATTACTGCATGGAATTAAAAAATGCAATCCAAGGAAGTGACCATATCAACTCCGAAGCATGGGCGATTAGAGTCACGAAGAAATGCGAATGGCATAATTACAAAAGTACAGAAGAGGACAAGGGCATGAAACCCTTAAAAAGTGAACCTATTCATCCCAACTTTCGGTGTGTAAAGATTAACTATCATTTGGAAAAGATGCACAATAAGATAATGCTTCCGTTGTTATTATTGATTTGATACTTGCTATTCTAAAAGAAGTATTCGCTGGTTGCGAGTATAACTCGCTAATATTGAGAGTTAAGATGGGTGCTTTTCTGCGATTTCATAACGGAAGAATCTCTTCCAACTGCAAATATTGAAACATTCATTTTCTTCCATAGTGAATCCTTCACATTACATACTTTTCCGACGATTTCCGCTCATGCATGTGGGATTATCACTGCAATATGAGTACGGCGTTTTACAATTTAATGCATTGATTCAACATGAGATACTTGTCTTCCTAGACTAGACTTAGTCAGCAAGATTACTAGAAGAGTTTTCTTTCCATTTTGTCGTTTTGGACTGTTGGGTTGAACAATAATTCCTAGGTTTTGTACACCCTATAGGTTTATTTATGTAAGAACAGTAAGGTTGGATTGTCTCATATTCGGGTCTATTATGACATTACATATAAGCACGTTAAGAAACACAGTACATTGATTTTACAATATATAATCCAGAGTTTTTGCAATTCTCGAGACTGTGCCGACACTAATTGCAAGCCTATTAAAAATGTCAAATGTTTTCAAATACAATATCTTGCGGGAAATGAATACATTTATTAAACTGGCTCAGCGTTAAAATGGGCATTTTGAAAACAGCGAAGTAATTACATGTTTAACCGGTTATTTATTTCTTAAACGCGTGAACCCCCTGACTGTTATTACTTTTAGCATCAGAATACGTTCACAAATTGAGGATGAACCTCGCTGGCCGTCGGGTTTACAATCCGCCAAGTCTAAGATATGTTGACAAATTTCGTGGAAACTTTCTGTTGACGTCATCAATCTCAAATTTGAACATCTCTCTAAACTGGCTTTAGTCGCCAGGACTTTTTGAACTTTTTCGTTTAAGGAATTGCGGTGTGACAGCATTCTACTAAATGCGTTGTAGAGACTAGAAGGAGTCTCCTTGCTTTCATCTTTGTTATATTACTGACTCTGTTGGAGAGGTCCACAACTGCTTGTCACATGTCTATCAGTCGCGTGATGACAGAGCTGACCATGATTCCTTATCTCAGAAATCTCGAAGGACAAGGGTACCGTGACGGAGATGAAAAACAGGAATGCTGCCTTTCCTTACCAGGCCGTACATTGACATTTCTTAAGTGAATGTTTCTCAATGAATAGCTTTATGCGCATGGACTCAAACTAACAACTCATTACCCACTAGTGGCAACATACTCCCGGTTGATAAACACTAAGAGTTGAAACCGGTCAACTTGCTTAAACAGCTCACATGTTTTAACATCGCCGAATTTTGTGATTTCATGCTAATTTGATTCGTCCGGAATAGCGATACGTCCGAGACACACTAGCCACACGAACGGACGCCTCAAGACAAGGTTAAAATTGCAAGCTGCCCTACATCGAATGCAGTTGTTGAGCGCAAATTCAAATTCAGCACTGAGTCAAACCGTGTTAAGAAATAGAATGAGGAAGTAGCTTCGAGACAGTGCTGTAATTGCTTACGCGAATCATGATGATGATGAGGATTATATTTTTCATGATATTATTTGCTACAGTTAAGTGGACGAAATTATGTTTGAGTAATGAGTGGCCACTAGTATATCTTTTGGTTGCATGCAATGATTATCTACGTTCAGGATCAAATTACTCGATTATCCCTTTGCGTGAGAGCAGGATATCACAATTATCATCACAAATATTAGAATTTCTCTCCAACAAATTCTATTGACGAAACAACATGGTTAAAAAGTAATGAAAAACTGCACAACGTTTCGTGTCACAGACACATATTCATGGGACTCAGGTGTGATGAGCATGTATGCACGTTTTTCAGCAAGTGCTTCTTTGTCATTTTGTTTACTTTTTCGCGAGGCATGTTATTTTGCTAATAAAATTTGTGGAAGTGAAATTCCAGTATTGCCCGTGTGCTGTAAGTATCTAACATGTAATTTGGATAAATTTTGAATAATTCAAACATTTTAAATATATATAATATATTACATAATTACACATAATAATTATAATAAAAACGACAATTACAGGCCTGTGATTAGCCTATGAAAAAAATTGAGGAATGGAAACGGAGCCTAATATGACAATTGCAAGAAAACTACAAATTTTAGCACGGATTTTGGGCCAAACTTCAAATCATGAAAGTCACAACGAAGAAAGTAACCCAAGGGTTGACCACACCCTTGGGTTGAAAATAATTGAATGTGCATTTTATTGTTGGAATTCTGAGCAATATTATGAAGTTAGAAGTAAAAAAATTGCAGTGTTCAAATATACAATTTCTGTAGGTTGATCGCAGTGTTTCACTCATTAAATACGTGAAAGCATTTAATGAGTGAGTTCGACAGACAATAACTTCGGACAACTTCTCTGCTTAGCAAAATAGGTCCAGACGAACCGGAACATCTGCAGCCCTGTAGCTTGCGGAAGTGAAAACGACATTTAACGTATTCAACGTAACAAAATTAAAAAAACAAGCTACCGACTGGTTAATTTTTGATGTGCTAAATATGACATGGCTAAAAGAAAATCATTATATCCTAAAATGTCTAGAAATTTTAAAATACTAGAATGACAAGCAACGGTTCTCCTCTCATGTGGAATGAATTGGTGAGTAAGTCGCTCTTTTCAAAATTATGTTTATCACTTATATATTGAAAAGATTCTATTTAACAGTCTGCCCATTCCTGTCCTTTTATCAGGATAAAAGGACAGGTCTGTTTCCAATCTAGCTAGCACAGCGGGATTACGCTACCTAAATCTACCAGGTGTGTGAGAGAAAAGTTATTAAGTTATAAATCATGAGAGAAGAAAAAGAAAAGAAATATATAATGAGTGATTCATGATTAGCAGCATGGATGCAGGGTACATGTTACAGGATTCTATCTTAGCTTCTTGTTTGGAAGTTTACATATCATTGCCATTCGCCGAAAAACAATACATTATCCGACATTTAGTCTGTAGTGTGTCGTATTTGAGGAATTTCTCATAGTTAAGCTATATTTGAGGAATTTTTGAGGATTTGAGGAGTAATAAACAAATTTGAGGAATTTGAGGAGTAATCACAGGCCTGCAATTATGACAATTAAGAATGATTATGATGTCATGCTAATTTAATGGATGTTGATTTGTACATTTATGTGAAATCCAAATCATGATATTAAATATTGGCGCCTGTTTTTATTACGATGTCTTCATGCCATCTTGAAATTTCTATTCCACATGCAATGATTTCGTAATTACATCGTAAATTTATAAAAATCGCAACATCTTGGAAGAGCCTTAACTGACTGAGGATTGATGTAAAAATCCATTTTTGAAAAATATATATGCTTCGATCAATGCTTTATGGAAGTTCATTAATGTTTGCAAATGTTTAGCCTGTATTTAGACTTCAAAAAGTTGATAAAGGCTACCAGAATTCTATGAGGAAGCAATTGTCATTCATGTAATCTGCTCGCCTCAGGACATGGACCAAGTTGTAAATCGTGCTCGCATTTTGTATAGGTACGTAGTCGGACCATCGGCCTGCGGCCTCAAAGCGGTGAAAGGGTGAAAACGGAATCGCAATAAGGCTTTGTCGTCTGAAGCTCATGCTTCTTTGGGTTCTACCTTGTCGGAAAGGTTTATTGTCGGCGGTTTGTGACCGTGCTCCGGCTAACTAGCAGGCTCTGGAATATTATTTTTATTTTACTGGTCATTGAATTTATTTATGTTTGATTAATTTTTCATTCTTTTTCTCCACGTTTGTTTATTTTAAATGTGTGGTAGGCTTCGGCCGTCCCAATTAACACCACTCCCTGGTTTACGAG
Organism: Prostheceraeus crozeri; assembly: GCA_907163375.1. Taxonomy (NCBI): domain Eukaryota; kingdom Metazoa; phylum Platyhelminthes; order Polycladida; family Euryleptidae; genus Prostheceraeus; species Prostheceraeus crozeri. The sequence continues at coordinate 83,068 of CAJQUW010003071.1, forward strand.
ATATGAACAGTCATCAGATGTTTCATGTTGTTGAATCAGGTTTTTGGGCATGGCACTTATTTGGCTCATTTGTGATCGAACTTCCTTCCACTGCTCTCTTTTGCACTTCCCCATTTGTTGCAGGTTAAGGTGTGACAGATCCAACGTATTCACGGCATACGGGCGTCAGGTAGTTCGAGGGTCCCGAACCCACTGGTAATGCTTTGGGAGGCAGGCCCGGTCAACTGCTCGAAAAAAGGCGGTACAGTTCCACTGCCACGGACATGCGTGGGTAGCTTTACTGAGGGGTTTAGCCCGTGTAGCTGTATCCGGTTCCTCTGTGGCCTACCTGACTTGTACCCATTGTTACGGCAAAGGGGTTCTCATTTGGGTTTCTTCAAGCTTTTGCGACATGAACTGTGCCTATAAGTGTCTTTTTTTGCGTATTATTTATTGCAGCTTTGTTGCTATTATTTACGTTTTTCTGATGCCTTCCAAAGTTTCTTGTATCACTTTGTTGTACAGTATAATTTTCGTTTATTTGATTGATATTCCATGAGAAATTATGAAAATGAGAAAGACACACAAGAAACGTAGTCAAGCCGTCAAGCTCAAAACCCCTCTCAGGATCAGCTTCAGCAACGTAAGAGGACTGAGGTCCACTTACGACGACATCAACATCTTCCTGCAAGGTAAGTCACCAGATCTTCTAGCCCTGTCGGAAACCAGGTTAGATCCCAGTGTGTCATCAAGCGACGTTACTCCTGATGGATACATATTTCACCGGATGGATAAAGCACCTTGTCATGGTCTTGGAGTCTATGCCAAGACAAGCCTTCCCTTGAGAAGGCTTTGTAGCTCAGAGGATCCAAGGCATGAGTATCTTGCCTTCATTGCGCCGCTGCAGAAGACCACTCTTCTTCTATTTTTCCTATACCGCTCTCCATCAACTAATGCGGATATTTTCAATGTTCTTTCTGACAAGATCGATTCTCTTCTACAAGAGTATCCCAGCGCTGAAGTTGCCGTTTTTGGTGACTTCAACGTGCACAATGTTGACTGGCTTGTGCACTCACGCACCACCGATCTCTCCGGTCAGGCAGCCCAGGATTTCGCTGTCTCTCACAACCTTAGTCAAATTGTCACTTGTCCTACCAGAGTGCCTGACCGAGCTGGGGATACTGGATATCTCCTTGACCTGTTTCTCACCTCAAATCCAACTTGTTTTTCACACAAGGTTACTTCTCCCCTCGGCACGTCTGATCACTGTGTTATCACAGTTTCTGGCAAACAAGTTTGCTCCACACCGTCTGCACCCTTCCATAGAGCAGTTTATCAATTCTCCAAAGCAGACTGGTGTGGCTCCAAATCCTCCATCCCAGCACTCCGTCATGCCGAAGTCAGTACTTCTATGGCGACAACCTCAGCAGACAAAGCCGAGCTTCTTTGCAAAGAGTTTGCGAAGAATTCGTCATTAGACGATGGAGGTAGAATTCCACCTCCAATTCCCATGCGCACTGATGAGACAGTTAGTCCTCCTTCAGTCACAGTCCGAAACGTCAAAAAGATCATCGCCGGTCTCGATAGCTCTAAGTCTAGTGGACCAGATGGCATCCCGGTTTCGGTCTTCAAGCATCTCTCACCTGAGCTTTCTCCACTTTTATCTAAACTGTTCAGTAGAAGTGTATCCACCGGTGAGTTTCCCTCTTGTTGGAAAGTAGCTTCCGTGGTTCCAGTTCCAAAGAAAGGTTCTGACTCATCTCTTCCATCTAGTTACCGTCCTATCAGCCTGCTTCCAATTGCTGGCAAGATTTTTGAAGCAGTGATTAACCAACACATTGTCAACTTCCTTGAAACTCAGAACCTTCTATCAAAAGAACAGTACGGCTTCAGGCACTCTCGATCAACTGCAGATCTTCTTTCATATGTCACTGAACATGTGAGTCGTGTCCTTGACAGGCAAGGTGAGACGAGATCAGTTGCCTTGGATATTTCCAAGGCATTCGATAAAGTCTGGCATCAGGGACTCCTTATGAAGCTAAAGTCCTATGGAGTTGCTGAACAACTCCACAAACTTCTTGCTTCTTTCCTTAGTGACCGGCAGATATCTGTCGTCTTAGATGGCCAAAAGTCTTCCACCAAGTTTGTCAATGCAGGAGTTCCTCAATGGTCAATTTTGGGACCCACTCTTTTTCTGCTGTACATCAACGACCTCCCAGACTGCCTAGTGAGTAAATTGGTGATGTATGCAGATGACACAACACTCTTCAATTCCAATGAGCGACTCGCTAAAAACACTCAGCAACGTCAGCAGTTATGCAACGTTCTTAATGAAGACTTACGCAGGGTCTCAGAATGGGGCGCCAATTGGCTTGTTTCCCTCAATCCTTCAAAAACTCAGAGTATTCTGCACTCACGACTTAAAGGAGATGATGATCATAGCATTAAGATGTCAGATAATAGGATCAGAGAACAAGATTCCATCTCCTTCCTTGGATTGGCGGTTACGAAAGACTTGTCATGGAAACCGTACATCCAATCCATTAGCAAGCAGACAGCTCAACGCATTGGTAGTCTCTATCGTGCCAGCAGCTATCTTCCACCACAGACTGTCTGCTATCTTTACAAGTCCACTATTCGTCCTCTGATGGAGTATTGTTGTCATCTGTGGGCAGGCGCCCCACAAACGCATCTTAACCTCCTTGAACGGGTTGAGAAACGTGTCAAGAATCTCATGGGCGAAAAACTTGCTAGCAAGTTGCAGCCGCTCTCCGTCAGACGGGATGTTGCTTCACTCAGTCTCTTCTACAGGTACTATTTCGGTAGAAGCAGATCTGCAGTAAATGAGTGCGTACCCAAACCTAAGATCTTCTCCAGAAGCACACGCAGAGCTAATGCACTCACATGCTATAATGTGAGCTTAGAACGCGCACGTACTGTGAGTCGCTCGAAAAGCTTTTTTGTTCGCACGGCACAGCTTTGGAATCAGCTTCCCCAGACCACTTTCCCTGACCAATACAATCTTGATACTTTCAAGAGGCGTGCGATTCGGTTTCTGATGGGGGCAGCTTAATCAGATTAGAAGATCTGTTTTTTTTTCTTTTATTTATTCAAAGTAATACAATTTATTAGTTTTTCATTGAGTAACCCCTAGCTTCGTTCATGGCTCATAGCTGTGCTAGGGGTGAAAATTCAGTAAAAAAAAAATCGTCTGCCTTTTAGCTTGCAGATTTCATGGTCATGGAGATATTTGTCCGCAACATCCTAACTATGATATTGTATGCACTCATAGATGGTGATCGGCCTTGTGTTGCTCTTTCCCTGAGCAGGGACATTGGATGGAACAATGGTTTCTTTATTCCAAAAAATTCCTAATATTTGGACGATGAGCCATGAAGTGGTCGACCCTTGAGGCACCCCTCAAGTTTTGGCGTGAGCGCAGTGTGGCCAAGAAGATGGTGGCTGTCTTCAACACTAAGACTGCTCATCTGACAGCAGCGCATTGTTACTAGAAAGTGGAAAGCCAACTACTGTTTTCCGCAGTGTTGGAGACTACAGTTAATCGTCCAATGAATCGGATGCGACCTGTGGATTACAAAAGCAGGATCCGCTGCATCATGACAAAGCACCAGTTCATAAGCCCCAAGTCGTGTTGAATCTTTTTGACTAATTAAGGCATCAATAGCTAGGTCATCCATCCTCTTACAGATCAGATCTAGCTCCGTGTGACTTCTTCGTCTTCCCAATTACAAGGCGCATGATGCGCGTCATCTGCCTAGACTCTACAGAGACAGCTTTCACTTGCCCGGTGGAGTTACTCTCTGCTAATGATGAACTTTGAAAAAAATGTAATTGTTAATTTTGATATTATTACAATACCTTTTGAAAATCCGGAAACTTATTGAGCACCCCAGTACAACTCGTCGTCAGAATACCGTCGAAAGGACATGCAGCATTACTCAATATTGAAAATTCTACAAATAAGCTACATATCAAGGAATGAGCCGAACTTCGTAGTACTTTAAGGTCTTGAAATGTTTCGCATATTGGCCTGCTCACAAGGTCACCTACAGAAAAATTAATTGACGCTTCAGTGGTGACTCGCCTATTTGGGCAGGCGCACCTAGAGAATATTGAACAATTCTGCAACCAAGAACGATAACTCCATGATACGATGGATGTGTGCGGCCAGGCTTTATGAGCGACGCTCAATGTGTGACCTGCACAGAATGCTTGACCTGAATAATTAGGATGCCGAGTTAGTGCAACCTCCAAAGGATGTCCAACTACAAATGGCCGTGGAGAACTACAATCCATCTTGAGATACCGGGTCCGAGTAAGAATAGGCCTATCTAAGAACTATCAGCCTGTCAGGCAACGTTGATAGAATTTAACACTTACCATATAATGCTGCTAGTGCCTTTATCTGGCATTGGCATTATATCATTCGAAGTCGTCACAGTTGTCAAGGAAATTTGTAGATTCAACACTACAGGAGCACATTATCGAATGAACAGTGTTGAAGAAGCCCTCAGCGCCTCTCCTTGTTAAATCTTGATCCCGTTTTCACCAATAGACAGAGAAACCTTGCATCAATTGATGCATTGAGGGATGAGGATAACCTGACGACATTTATTGCCTTGTGATGTTCAGTTTCTTATGACTATGATTAAACATCTGAGGGCCGCGCTTTTATTTGATCTGCTGATATATTTGTGAATCGCAATGAATTCAGCGGAATTCATTACGATTCACAAATATAATTTAATGATAGGCTACCGCCTACATCTCTCTGGTAGCTTATCCATGTGAATCTAAAGTTATCCGATAACAATGCATGAAATCATTTCATACAACTAAAGCTACGTGGAACTAGACAGTTAGTCAATAGGTTGATCAGAAATTATGTTCCGTAATAATTTTCTTTGCTGAAGAAGACTTAGAAATCATTGGAGTTCTCTGTTTTATAAAATGTAAAATAATACCTTTGATGCATTTTTTGTTCTGATTAAACTTTGAAATATATTTCACCGATCCGACCTATCAATCAATCATTAACCCCTTCGCTTCATTAACATAGCAAGACCTTAATGCTAAACATGAAGTTCGGCTCACTCCGTTTCTTCACTCACTCATTTTTATTCGTGAACTTACAAAAAAGGAAAAAATGTTTCTATTGAAAAAAAATGTCAACAGTGCTCTTTTCGAAGTGTCACTTACCCAAGGAAACAATCAACGTCGTTCAGCCATTGTTTGACAAAGATCTCCAACACAGTAGTACCAGCGTCAGGAATAGTTGTTTGAGCCAAAACCTCCAACATTAGTCGAGGATCGTAATATAATCCGGCGATGCCTACTTGAAGACACATAGTCCGTAGTTCTGACGTCAGAACTGGTCGCACCAGACGTTGAAGGGCCATACCAACGATGGCGGGTACGAATTGATCAATGCGACCACGATAATCTAGCAAGATGATCTCCAAAAGTTTTGCAGCGTGACACTCAGCATCCTCGCCGGCGTCTGAGCCCGATAATGTCTAAAATATAAACAAAAAAAAAGAATTTTGGATATCAAAACAGATAAACACTAATGTACTTTTCTTGTCCCACAACCAAGTCATGGGTAGGACAGTCTCAGAAAATTGTGAACTTTCACCAAGTTAGGGTTAAAAACCTCTATCGAAGCGATGAACACTTTCCCAGAATAATGTGAATGTTAATGTCGGTAATTTTGATGTATTCAATTGACCCTGACACGAGCCTGTCAACAATTTCAATAAAATTTCGCTATGATGATTCGACATGCTCGCGAACCATGACAGCTCAATCTATTGCCACTTATGTCAAAGGCGAGAGTGAATCGTCTGCCTCATGCCTGAGTACCCCTGACAGGCGTATGACTATTTCACAGAGCTAAATTCTAAGCTGAGAGAACCAGGATCCATTTTTCTTAGGTACATTCCGATTCAACAGATTTCCATATAACATTCTACCTCGTGTACAGATACAAGATTACAAATTCGGTCCTGAATAAGTGAGACCGCATTCTTATCTTCATAAATTAAGATGATCTGAAGTGGCTTCTTTAATCCTCATTCAGTGCATGTGGCTAAGCTTAATTTACCCCAACCGCTTTCTGATTTTTGAATGCATAGTTTCACTACATGCTAGAAAGTAGGTTTCCCGGACGATGAGCGAGCACTCTACCACAAGGCCACAATGCCGGTCAAATTTATTGTATTATATTATTTATCATCTGCAGATTACAGTAAAGAGTCGAAGCTCACGTACTCGCCTACGTCTTGTACTTCACTAATTCGAATACTCAAATCCAAATATAATCGAACGAAAATTAACAACGAAGTAACAATGCTGCCAGTAAGTTACAGTGCTGTCAAATTGTCTTGGCCCAACCTCATGCATTTTAGTAGATTAGTGTCGTTGCTCGATATAAGTGTTTTGCAAAGATTTGTTCGTATATTCTACTTCATTTGTTAATATAGATCAAGTCAAAGCCAGTAATAATATTTTGGCACCATGTCCGTATGCTTTTACTTTACAGAACGCATGCTGAAATTAGTTGCTTTAAATATTTCTTTTTATTTAAAGTGAAGAAAATTTTTAACCCGAAGCCTTCACTTAAGCCTTTCCGAATCAAAATATAATTTAAAGCGCATTACTGCAATAGAAGCAATACAATTTCATGTGTGTTATTGTAATAAAAACATAATTTATGCTCTAAACATCTCAGAAATTATTTCATTAGTTCAGGGAACAGTAAAATGAGCTCAATAATTCGCTGCGCAGCCATTGGCTCTGCCTTTGGCAGTGCATCGACTTGGCATTCACAGAACGATTTTTTCCACAAATCTGAGAGAAGTTTATAGTGCCTAACATTGATGAGTCACTACAATGAAATACTTACGCCTTTCAGCCGTGTTGCAGCATTTCAGTGTTATATGCGTAAAAAACTTATCTTTCAACGGTGGGCCAAGACATTTTGACGGCACTGTACGTAACGAAGTATTGAAAATCGAGGCTCCAAATCAATCGACGGCATATGCGGGTACGCCATCGTTTTGAAGGGTGAAAAACTGTAACATCCTTAAGCCAGTCGTTTTTAATTTTTAATAGGGGGCGTCATGTTCAATAAGTAGAATGAGTATGCTTTCTCACTTTGTTGCACATGTTGAGTGCCATCTCCAGACGTCGTGGTTCTGACAAGAACATATCTTTGTCGAAAGTGACGTAATTATGTAAAGCCGGCATCACATCTGCAATGAAGAAATATTGAATAAATTAGGAGCGTGCGGTGGCTTTGCATGGGCATTCACAAAATTTATCTCATTTGCGAGGGACGCACCAAAAGTTCGTGACGTTTGATTACTGTGGTTCTGGTATAAAATTTATCATTGATCGTGGTCATGCCGCCTCAATCATGTGGATTGCCTGAGTTATTTGTCAGTTGATTGTTAACCTATTAAGACACGAACTGAAGCCGCTACCTCGTCAAGTAATTTTACTTCTGCCACCATGACTTCAGAAATCGTGACTTGGGAACTATTCTGCTATTTCTGTTCAAGGAAGTTGAAACACCAATATGATCAGCTGAACGACTGAAAACAGCCTTCGGAGACAATACTCCTATAATAGCGACCATTAACAAGTGGGTCAGTCGGTTCTCAGAGGGATGGAGGTCATTGCAGTCGGAGGCAGGTGAGGCCACTCTGACAGACGTTGGCATTTGATGAACTGGAAAAGTCAGGTCTGTCGCGTGGAACTCTTCAGCTAATCGTCCACAACTACCTTGGTTTGTCCAAGGTTTTGGTCCGTTGGGTGCGAAGGCGACTGACTGCAGAACAGAAACACTTGCAGGTCACTAACTCCTCTGTTTGTCGTGGTCATCTGGATGACCGCGAATAATTCTGGAGGAGATTCACAACGGCTGAGGAAACTCCGCTGCCACGTTTCATGCAAGAGACAAAAAGGCAAGGGGAAAATAAGATGAGTTGAATAAATTCGCCTCTTCTATTTAGCGAACATCCAATACATTATTATACCGACCAACCCCGGAAAGAATACAATCGGTAATGCAAGTGGGCCTACATTATGAATCAGCTTACAACGCATGCAGCAAAACAAAATCTCACCTTGGAAATAGTCCATTCCATCCTCTTCATTAAAGAGTCGGTAGATGAGATCGTAGATCTGCCACATGACTGGAGAGATTTGACTAGCAGTAAGGGAGGATGCGAGGGAAAGAACCTCATCATAATACATGTTGACTTTATCATGTAACACTGCACCGACAATTTGTACAACCACAGTTTCTAACTGAGCCATAACTTCCTTTTGGTCTTCACATGCTGTAAGAATCGCCTCCAATGTGTTAAGGATTCCCATGGCCAAGAAAGAACGTTCCTCCTCATCGCGATCTCCATCCATACCGTTACCTTGATTTTGAATCAACGTCCTGAACGTATCCGCCTGAAAAATATTATGACTGTGAAAGCACGTGAAATATGTACGTTAAGCTTCCTATCACTAACCAAATGCTGTGTCATATGGAAGGCAACAGGCGCTATTTCCTCCTCAAATACACAGACTATCTCTTGTAATACGGTATTCATATCATCCGTCTCCGTTTCACGAATCAGCGTCAGCAGCTCTGGAAATGAGTCGGAATAGCTCAATTAGTTACAATTGATTTGCAGCATTGACAGGTCTTATTCGAAATGCTACTAGCACACTGTGAGCATGCGTACCATTCTGAAATGGCACAATCGCAACACACGAGCTATCCTTCACTAAAAAATGAAGGATATTGCTGACAAAAAGACAAGTAGATTCCTGATAGTGTGGACAAAGCGACAAACAGACCATTTCAAACTACAATATTCAACCGCGGTTTTCTCAAAATACCACTATGGTTTTTATCGCGTTCTACATTCAAACTTCATATACTGACAAGAAAACTTTACAGAACATATTTTCAATTATGCACAACAGTCAAGGCATAATTCCTCAATTCAAAGAAATGCTTAACCAGAAGCAAAATGAGGCGCATAGCAAATGTGTGTATTGACACTGACTAACAAGAAGTATCAAGAACAAATCGAAAGAACTCTGAAACAGCATAGCTATTCATAGAAAATCATATCAATGAGCTAGATAACAAATTCAAGAATGCTTTTCGCAAAGAAGACATGAACTAACACGAAGTTGACGAACGAACTCCAGAAGAAGAACAATGCAATCCATGTTCATGAGAAGCCATGATTTACAAAATGAACCCGAGAATTAATAACAAGATCGAGCTCGAAAGGTTTGGATATTTCCTTTTTATTAAATCGTCATCAAGTTCTAATACTTCGTACTGTTATTTTTCCTGTGTACATTGATTTTCTTAATGAAGTTTACCAGACTTGCATCAATTGCTCATGAAAGGTTATTGACTATTATTACCAATTGCATCCATCAATGCGAATGATTACGATTACATATTACTGTTGTTCTTCAATTACACTTTAATTACTTAAGATAATTGCCGGTGCTACACTATACGTTTTCTTTCTATTTCTTTTTCCGAGCGTATATTCTGAGTCCATTACAATTGCTCCTCTGATCGGGGCGCTTTGATCAAGCAGGGGTGATCGATGATCGATCGATAGGTGAAACATGAAGCATGGTCGAAATATCGATCTATCTAATTACCTGCTGCGCATTATTTCTATCCCCAGAAAAAAACGCAATATTTTTACGCATACAGCGCAGCAAGTGGCAGTACTGTGGTCGAACAACGAGATGTCCTAGTATTCGAATCAAAGAACGCTACCCCATGTGGGAAGCAACAAGATTATATCAAAAGTTACATACATACATACATACACAAGCGTCTATGGAGTTGAGATCAATTCTCCGGGGAAAAGATCGAGTGATTTTCCTCTGTTGCTACATACTGCAGAAATATATCGCATGTCAAGATCACCAAGGCCATCCTATTAAAGCAATTAAAAAACCTCATTATATATCTCGAAATAGTAGGTCGGTGATTTGTTCCCGTCATGGACATAGCCCAATTTCCTTACTTTCATCTCATCTTTTGTTAATTTCTAGTTGTCCCACGATGTCTTGATTTCAGCATGCAAATGTTTTTACTTTCATAGTTAGAGGAGTGGGTTATTATAGGCCACCTGAGTTTAAGGAGTTATAGAGACCACTAATTCCGTTGTAGGATAGTTTTCGGCCTGATCAATAGCTACTGACACAAGACCAATGTTCCGCATGTTATCATACCCGTTTCACTTTGTTGTAGAGGAAATTTCCTAAATAGAGACGAATTTGCTATTTTCAAAAGTTTGGGTTGTTATGGACCACGCATTAATATTTGCAGAAGAGAAACATTAATTTAATAATGTTCCACAACAGTAAAATTGAAGATGCTCCCTACACATAAGAGCGATTAGCTATTTGATTTACCGGTCAACCTGTTTAGATAGGTTGTTAACCGGCATAACTTAGAATAATCAGTGAAAGAGTTGTAAATTAACACTGATCGAGATGGATTAATTCCAAAAGAAGTCAGCAAACTGCTCGAAACCAATTCATAATCGTTCTAGCTGGCTATCTGCCCCAAAATTCTGAGCACTTGTTTGCAACCTCACTGGATGTAAATATGATGTAAAAACACTGGTATGAAGCAACTTTTTGATTGACAATATTGCAGCTTGAGATAGTAATCTACGTAATTACGTGACATAACCTGCCTTAGGCGCAGCCCTATGCAAATGCGAACTTGGCCTATTACTCCTATAACTCTTTTTCACCCGATGTCTCGACTTGCTAGGCTTCTTGTTGCTTGCATCGCGTTAATTTTCGGTGACCTTTCACAACAACATACTGCAGCGTAATTTCCTCTTGGCTATGTTTGCGCTTGAGTAGAATGAAGGAAAATAATTTTTGGCGACTATTAAGGTATTGCGGTGAATTGTGTGGTGGCGTGGCCCATAACATCCCACATTCGGTGGCAAAAATAATACATCTCCGTCAACCGTCTTTTTGTTTTCTCAAAGATGGTTAACCATGCTACATCTCCACAGCCAAACTCTCAATTGGTGCTCAAGCTTGACATGCTCAGGAGAAAAGACACATACAAAAAGAACGCTCAAATTTTCGTGAAAGCCTAATTTGGGTCAAAAAATCGTGAACTCAGAAAGACCATATTTTCTTGTTTACAATGTTTTCGCTCTCAAATGCTCGAAAATTAGTTTTCAGGTTGGAAAGTATGGCTTGCAGGGGACGGGAGGGTGGCCCATTACTCCCTGTGACCATAATACCCCGCTCTCCCGTCATTTGAATGACTATAACCTTCATCATTTAGAATCCTTTTGTATAATAACGGCATCTTGTGATTAGAATAATCATAAAGCGATCAAGATAATAAATATTATGAGCATTTGCACTTTTGTTTTCTTTATTGAAATTAAGTGGCGGTTGATTAAGTCGCACAGCATCGAATCTATAAAGATTTATCTGCGAATGCTGTTACCTTTGAATAGACTCTCCAGATGTGGACGTAGAAGACCTTTGTAGAATTCGGAGACCATTGCTAAAAAAAAACAACTTTGTGATAGACACATGAGAAATTCTTAGGAGGAATTTCAATAATTACCGGAACGGTTATCGGCGAGGAAAGCTTTAATGCATGAGGCAGCAGCATATCGAACTGGTAAGTCGCTATCTGCTAAAGCTAATCTCACATATTCGAGTGATTGTCTCATCACTGTCTGATTGTTAAGTTTCACATCGACAAGTTGAGCTAAGACCCAACAGACACGCGCGCGAAGAAAACCATGTTGAGAAGCAAAAACAGGGTACACATAATTGACGATAAAAGGTTCCATCTGCTCCTCATACATTTTCTTTTTCACCAATAATTCGGCGAGACTGCCAATGATATGCAAAGCTCCGTCTTTCTGTCGAGCAGCAGAAAGACTAGTGGCGGGTGTCGTGGCGTTCGCCGGGCGGGAATTATCTTCGTTGCTTTGTACAGTCGTGAGAACATGAGTGGCGAAGCCCATCGTTTTGTTTAGTACATTCTTTCGCTTGGTGCATGCCTCGTTTAGGAGTGACCAGGCAGCAGATGCTGGTGAGATTAAATCCTCCAGAATGTCGGCTTTGGTGCGGATGTATTCGTGTTGGTCATTTTCCCATAACTCTTGGTCGGCTTCACTATGACACAACAGAGGGAAAATGACTTCTTCCAGCAACAATGGAAAGTGGATCTTGAGAAGGTTCCAAGAGAATCCATTAACGACTCTGAAAGGAAAATAGTTCAAGTCCATCATTTGTTCAGGACAATGCTCTCAAATGATTTCATACTGGCTAGAAGAACACATTTTATTTTTCCTCTTCCAAAACTTTGTCACCTATATCACATTTAGACGGCATACACGGATCGCATGCACGCATGAGACAAGCCATTTTCCACGACCGGAAGATATCAGAGAAGAAAAAAATGACACTCATGTTGTATCTAATGCATGTCCATTGAGGACAGAAATGATAGCTTATCATTATGCCTGCAATAGTTAATTAAGTGCGACAAGCCGAAAATGGAAAAGACAAACCGAGACATCCGAGATCAAAGCAGTAATAATAATGCAAGATACAGTTTTTTAGTAGATACAGTAGGCTACTTAGAGCATCATTAGTAGAGGGTGGCGGCCAGGTTTCAAGCTTCAAATTCCCGGGCTATTTCATAAAACTTCCACGCTATCTTTTATATTGACCATACATGCCATTCCACTTACAGCACTCAAAAATTATCGAAGCACTTCTTTAAACTATTTTTATCATTAAATTTGAGAAACTTCCTGTTTAAATTTTGCCACCAAATTTATGCATTAGATAATGAACGATATTTGACTCTATCTCACTCATTCTTCAAAAGTTGTGAGGGGTGGTTCTTAAATTTATAAGCATATACCTTTCCTCAATGGGCTGCAGTCAGTGAACTGCTTATGGGATCTAAATGATTCCACATCAGTAGAAGTTCATTCAAACGATCAAACATTACTTCATTATCATTATCTGATTCATGAAATTGTAGAAAGCTGTACTTAGCCGATATTTCAGACCTCAATTTTCGAACATGCTAAGCTGAAGCAACAAATTGCATTTCGACATTTTGAACTGTAGCGCATTCATGCCATGATAGAAAACCATGATATCAAAATTCACAAGTTAATATAATAGCACGATGTCACCAATTTATCGAGAAATATCAACAAGAGAAACCAAGAAAACTGCCACACTAGACGAAAACTGTGAAGGCCAGAAATATTCCATCATATCATCATTTTTGTATCAGTTTACGCAGATACAGTGTACGCATTGTAACCGTCAATCATTAAGTTTGTGTCTGATGCTTCCATCAATGTCAGGTATAATACTGCATAATCAAAGTCTCGATATTTCTTGATTCAAAGGATGGCAATGACGGTGCAACGCAGTAATGCTGCCTCTGTATTGGAGACAAAGCGATCGGATTAAACCATGACAGAAGCTTCTTTATCTAGTTTAATTTAACTCGAATATGACTTTGCATTCATCGTCATCAAATTATGCAACTTGCTTCTTCTTCACATTGCATGATTAATTCCGTCAGTTTCTTGTAATTGGTGTTTATTGAAATATTCATAACATGCCGATAGCAAATTTCAAAAATATCAATTCAATGAATTGAGAATACATAGCTTTTGAAAATTTCACGTCTCAAGCATACATAAGCCCCATTGGTTTAGATGACCATCCCGTTATTATTTGCTGAGGTTTTCGAACTCATCACTTAGCTTAGCCATTGACTTTTATTAAAAATACCAACGAAAACTCTGATGTACCTCTTTTCAGTGGCAGCGTTGGTAGAATTCTGTTGGCATGATTTTGTACTGATATCTTCCTCCACTTGGTGTGCATGTGGGCGTATAAGTAACCGAGTGTTAAATTGCGCGAATCTTCCCTAGATCTTTTATTGCTCAAAAAGTTGTGTACTTGTAAAATATCTTTCAGCTAATGAAATTGATAGCGTGAAGATGAACGATCATTTAGATTTGACTTTTTTAGCATTTATTAAGAGACAGGATAATTTGCCATATAACGAGTCTGTTCAGGAATTGTATGCAAGCACGTTAAGAAACACAAACATCATGACGATTTTTACGACCCCTGCATGCGAGCTTATGCTTGCATGTACGAATTATAGTCAACCCAATTATGTACACGACTTCGATGTTAATAGCTACAAATTGTTTTTATAGGATGCAACGATTACCTGTTTGTAAAAATTTTAGCAAATTCACTTGTAGTGAATACTTATATCGCGACGCTTCAATGGTATAGCCATCGCCTCACAGATATAATTGACAATCATGTGGAAAAGATTTATTGGAACAAATTTATGAAGTCATAAATATGCCATCCAGATGTTGTGCAAACATATATATTTACTTGATTTTATCAATTAAGATTCGAAGAAATTTGATAGAAATAGTGGGCTTAATAATAGTCACATTAATAGCAGTCAGGGTGACCACTTCAGGAGGACCGAAAATCGAACCATAAGTCTGTCCCATAATGACGTCACATAAATTTTAAATTTTGATGATTTGACTATAGTAGTACTTATCCAAATGAAATGTATACAAAGGAAAACCTAGAATATCATGAAAAATTTCATATGTATTCCATCATCTGATATAAAACAAATAAATGTAGGCAGTAATTCAGCTAAATGTTGCAAAACAAAATGCAAATAGGACTCCCAGTCATGTCGAGAAAGTTTTAACAATAAGCTGAATGAATCGGCAAATATCAAATTTCAGAATTAACTACATGTAGCACATTTGCAAAATAATTTAAAGAGATCATTGAATTTGAAATACCAACACAGTAATGAATACTAGAGCAGTTACTATACGTACGTCTGCTTATTTATGGAAAGCGGAAAAATGTGAAAAACAGATTGCATAGTTGATTGACTTATACAAAATAATTATCATATCAAAATGAATGGGTAATTTCAACATTGACTCTCTATTTTTTCTGATCAAATACTCAATTCTATAATGAATGGTCTATGTCCCTTATTTCGCAAATTTACTACGATTGCTGAGAAGTTTATATCATTCACTTTGTAAATCAAAGCTATTACAACACGTCATGCTAATAGACTCAAAAACTGCTCAAAAACACGTCATGCTGATGGACTCAAAAACTGCTAAAAAATATTGGTCGCTAATAAACACACGAAAAAACAAGTAAAATGTTGAACTTTAACAAAAAAGACCACGTAGTCGTATGAAGTAACCAAGAAAGTATTGTAGGATCTGTGGCAGATCGATATTATTCCAGATTAAATTGAGCCTCTACGAACAATTGAATGAAAATTTTAATTTTTAAAAATATTTCTGTTAATTACAGAATAAATTAATTCAATAAGCTGCTCAATTTTTATGTTAGGGTAAGTAGTAAGAAAAAAACCCACGAATTACATAATTGGCTATTTCGGACCTTCCTCCGAAATTCTGACCAAATCGGACTGGTCAGAAAATTCGGACCAAGTGGTCACCCTGATAGCAGTTGAAATCGAGAAATTATGCTCATTGAACTTAGCCCTAAAACATCTCAAAATGGCATTCCCGGGCTATTTAAGGGCGAATTGACTATTTTACTGAAATTTAAGGGCTGCCAGGGCTTGGCCGCCACCCTGTTAGTAGAAGATATAGAAATATGTAGCAAGAAGTTTATTTTATATGATTACATAAGCGTTACATTCTTATCAAAATCACATCGATAATCAGCATTATTGAAATAATATAGACGCAGGAGAAGCGATCCATTTCCTTACCAATGATGGCATGAAAGGACAGAACCCACCCATATCATTATGCCGAAGGGGTCTGAAGTGACCCGTGGTTATTAACTATAGAACTTCAATTTGGTAAATAATAATTTCATCCGCTTTTTATGAAGTTAAAATATAGGCCGATATTCCGCGCTGGGATTCGAACCCAGTTGCCCTAGCTGCTCTAGTGAGAGAACTCCATAACAAGGCTACGATAGCAGCTCGATAGCTGTTGAGTGGATGGTTGCATATCTCAGTCAACCAGAGACGAGATCGTGACATGGCCAAGGAGTCAAGGACTGCCAACAATTTGAAAAGCATGAAAAATCAACACTTCTTCCACAGTGGAAACCGAAACCTGGCCTGGATTTAGGGAAACACAATCCGTCGCTTTTTCTTAAGATTATGTCTAAAAACTTATGTCTTTATACAACACATGTATTACGTTGATGCCCAAGCGAGTATATTTCGTACAGTTTACAATCATGACGAACGCTAAAACCATTAGACATTGATGACTAGGTTATTATCTTCCTTGACACACGCAAAATCTTCTCCTAAAAATTCTATTAAAGGATTTAATGACCAGCGAGTTCTGTATAGAAGAGTCATGATAAGATTTTTTCTGCGATAAATTTAGAATTTTCGAAGCATTTTATTGGCGGGATAAGTTATTGATAATCGGAATTTCCTTTGCGGGCGCGAGTCATAATTACGGTTTGAAAAGCAGACACGCGTTTGCATTTATATACGAAGGGTGTCAGCGCAAATTTCGATGAAATTTCCAGGGAAATTTACAAAAATTCTCGGTTTAATTTGAACGAAAATTCCCAGGCTTTTTGCAAGGAAATTTTACTCAAATTCACGCGTCAACTTGAAGCAGGAATGATAACACGCTTTTACAAAAAATCGAGAAGATCTCTCCTAGGAGGGCCATGCGTAACTTTCCCGGGTCCCATTTTCAGTTTTAAGATGATTACAAGTACTCGAAGAGTCGATCTAATAAATAGTTATGAATCTTTATGTTATGCGCTTACACATTATGGACCCTATACTGTGAATAAAGATACAATGAAAATTAATGCACTAAGTCCACAGACAATTAATCAGAGCTCAGCCATATTGAGGCGAAGTACCGCTAAGTACTCAAGCAACTAGTAGAATTTTGATGTTTTTAAAACGCCACAGGCGAAACATCCAGAATCTTTGGGAGTATAACTAATAGAATTTTCATTCTTCTAAAGCGTCGCAGGCGAAACCTACAGCCTTTTGAGAGTATAACTGGTAGAATTAAAACTGTTTAAAGCGCCGCATGCGAAACCTCCTGAAATGTATAAAACATTTTCTCGGCAATTATATCAAGCAGGAATGACAACTGAGCTTCATGTTATCTAAAAATTTCATGATATGCGGGAGGGTTTGTGAATCAAAATTTCATGGCGTGTATAATGAGTTTCACAATGTACGAGTAATGGTATATCCCGTAGGTCTACACGGTAGAATAAATGAAATTGTTTACTTCACAGTACGGTTTACTTCTTGAATACATATACCTACACTATACTATTGTACTGTACATGCAGTTTTTATAAAATTAATCGCAATTGATGCCAGTGATGTATTAATATAAAGAAGTAGACGCATATCGATATAAATAAATTTTTTGGAATATAATAAAATAATATGCTCATAACAATGCACCGGTATGAAGAATTTCTACAAGCAAGCTCTAATCGGCCTGTAATTTCAACCAAGCCCAAGATATCATTCTCCTAGAGTGCATACATAAATCGATCCTCATGAACTTATTACAATACGATCTTTAATTGGTACGTATTCTGGCTTTATGTCTAAGGCATTGGCTAACCAATCCTCTGTTATTCCGAAAATTTCGGGAAAATCTACCCGAAGTTCTGTGCCTAAGGAGCTTGCATACCATGAAACTAATATCATTGACGAAAAAAAAATGATTGAAAGGTGGCGTGAAATTGGTTTTTATAAGGTGTATTCCAGGATTTCCAGGCATTTTCGAGAGGGCGGACACCCTGAAATACGTTGTATCTACGAATATGAAAACATGCATGTACACTAGCTATAAACATCTAAACTTGAACTTAGTTGGTGGCCATTTATGTACATTAGCTTATGAATTCTCATATGTCTTTATTCTGAACAAGAAGATATTTTGAGTGAATCTTGATAATGCAAAATATGATAGTTGATTGTTTAATAATAATTAGCGAATATACTCAAATGGATGCTCACTTCAAATAAGACGGGTCTGGACTAAAAATTAAAAAAACACGGGTCGGGCCCTAGCCTGGCTTCACGGTCAAGTGTCTGTATCACCGACGTGTGTTGTTCCCCCTTTCTCTTTCTTGAGTGTATAAATGACCTACGTCTAACGAATAACCAAAAAATGAATCTACAACGGGACCAAAAATTCGGATCCGGACAGAAAACTCTTGAAAAACAGTTCTCTTTCTGGGATCTTATAACCAGACTCGGAGAAAAAATTAATAAATAACATTCTTTGGCAGCATTTATGATCCATATGAAAATCTAGTCTATGGGAAATTTCAATTGTTGTCAATCATCGGAATGATTGAAAGGTCGCCTGAATTTAGATCAGTTGCTCAATGTACTATCTTTTTTAGTTCACATCGATGGATTCCTCACCAGTGTTGCGATTCTTGGCGTAGGGTAAAAAAAACGCGCAAGGTCGAAAAACACGCGCACATGTATTTCCTTACAAATAAGCCAAAATGGCAACTATGATCGCTAATATTTGATGAAACGAATTTTTACAAAGCTTAGATTTGCAGATCAGATAGTAAGAGCTTTGGTATTTTTCAGGACAAGTACACAAATACACACGTGCCTTAAGTGGTAGATGCATACGAGCAGTGGGCCTATAGGCTATCCATTGAGTGAGATGTTAATGAACCTAAATGATCTTTGATAGGCTATACATGTGGCTTATCTAGAAACTGCATGTAATTTGAAATTTTGATATTTTAGAACCAAAGTTTTCTATTATCAAAAATTAAAAATAGAAGTCGAAAACTTAAAAAACGCGCAAAATGGATAAAAATGGAAAAAAACACGCTTACACGCGCAAATTGTCAAAAAACGCGCGCGCGTGTAAACACGCGCGAATCGCAACACTGTTCCTCATCGATCGCTTCAAGGTCAAGTGTCGGTATTGTTTCCCCTTTATCTTTCTTTGAGTGTATAAATAACCTACGTCTAACGAATAATCCAATCTCTTTAGCTGATGACTCCACTCTTCATGCATTGGTTTCCTTTCCCCGACAGTGGACTTGTCGCTTACGGCTAGACCATCTAGATCAGGATAGAGTGACATTGAATTCATCTATTGAGTCTGACTTACAGAGATTTATTTCTTGGGGTCACTCCAACCCAATAAGCAAGGCTCAGTCAATTTGTTATTCTCAATCATGTCCAAGTTAGGTCATTCCCTTTCAATGGACCATTGCTTCGAACCCGTGCCAACTTCAGTCCTCAGCAGTTGTTCTTACTTTACGAGGCAACGGAAAGCCGTCAGCACAACATATGCTGTCCCTGACATACATTTTATTATCGTTTAGTATATATAATGGGCAAGTTCTGAGTGATTAAAAATGCAGATATATTTAATTAATTCTGAACCTGTGCTCGAAACGAAGTTTTATCAAAAGTGAAATTTAAAGACCATTATTACATCCACCAAATTACTCCAAAACAAATTTTTATTGACAGTGTGTCTAAAGAGCTAGGCTTATACCGAAAGGAAAGAGAATGACACTAAACACATCACTTATGCTGCACGCTGAAGACTTACGCAGTGGAGAAATAATTGAGTGTCTGTTGCAGAACTCGAGGAGCAACGAAGACTCCACACCGAAACTGGTTACAGATGTTAAGAAGTGTAGGAATGACGGATGGGGAAAACCGTTTCAAATACCATTGGGAAAATTCCGCATATGTCTGTCCAACATGACCCGGGTTACCATATCGGCTGAAAATTCTTGTCAAAACATGCATCACCCATTTTTTACACTTCCACCAAATCAAATCTCCACGTTCGTCTTCCGCAGTCTACAACAGGACAAAATTTGCTAGGTTAATAACATAAACCGGGAACGTTTTCAAGTCAAGTAGCTGATAGATAGGTTATTTCATCTTCTCTCATATAAGTCTTAATAATTTTTAGTCACACCTTGTAAAACGTTCGTTATTCATCGTTGTCACGAAGTAAATAGTGGTGAGGAATCATCTCGAACTAGGATCTAAAATGATTGAGCACTTCAACAACAGATCAATCGCATTTTACTGACAAGCACAAATTTCACATCAGCCCAAAATCAGTATCAAAATGGAAAACATTATAATCTGAAAATAATAATGCGAAGCAAGAGTCACTTGAAGTCCTTTACATCCAAAACAATGGTTGAATTGGTTTACTTTATTTCTCTTAGCATGTTTGAATGGCGTTCGCTTTCATAATGTTTGGTTTCCTAGTTTGGCAGACTTCTTTATATAAATATTTGATTATTTCTGTGCATTTCCTTTTCACTAGATTGGTTTGATTAACTTTATACCAATAATATATATATATATGTAAATATGTATGTACACTTCCGTATTGTATTTTTTAATGTCAGTATTCTCATGTTATACCAAGCTGCAGCAATTTGAAACTTTCGCTAAACTGCTATGCATAAATGATATTGTGTCACTTTCGTTAAGGAATCTCGAGATAAGGAGTTAAAAGTCTCGCTTTTTACTCTTGTGAAGGTCAGAGACAATTGAGTTTTCTTTTTAAAACTGGGATATATTTTTTGTAAAATTAATACCGCAGAAGATAACTTCGCATTCCCTTTCTTATGAAATATTTATAATAAACCAAGGCATTTTTCTTTTACTATTTCGGTGTGTTCAGGCCGACGAGTTACTTCCCACCAGAAGCAATGGCCTACTTGGTTGGTTGTCAGACCATTTACATATGATTAATGTCCAACCCTACGAAGTCGGAGAAAACGGACTTTAAACGCATAAGTATAAGTAAGTAATATGCATGCAGCCACGGCCTAATTCGATAGTGCATTTTCCATTCAATTTTTGCGCCTTTATTTCTCCTCTCATTTGTTTTGCAAAACTTGAGTGGGCACACCTACCAAACGAAATCCGTGTAACTTAAACGAGTCCAGGTCGAATCCAGATTTCCTCAAGTCATCATCCGTCGTGTGAAGTTCCAATGATGGAACATTCGCCCATTGAAGCCCTGTTCTAGCAAACTGTCTACCGCTTACAGAGAACGCTACCTCCACATTAATTTACAAGGATCATTGCAACCTTGCGAGGTCGAAAAATTTCGCGGTGATGGAAATTGTTGCAATGAAATTTCCTAAAACACTGCCCCCATCCTTCAGGGGACGAGCGACTCGTCCCCAGTCGCATTTCTTGTGTGGACCATCCTTTGCAGGCGTTTTGTTTTACACAAAAACAGTCAATAAAACGCACCGATTTTCAATATGAGCACAAAATTCTATGAATTTGATTCTATAGGCTTCATCAAATCAATACCATCAATGATTACATCTACATTAATGATTACGTACGAATGTTGGAATAAACACATGAATTTGGTAGTAAGCAGCTAGCCCAATACCATGAAATCACAACAAGCCAGAATTACCTGTAACGTTTCTTGTGGAACTTCACGCTCAATAATTCGTTGAAAATGAACCATCCATTGTTCGAATTCTTCTTTCGTTATGATATTCAGAGGAAGGAATACCTGTGTTAATGTATGGAAAATCTTCAGAATGATTTTCTGAATATTGACACTTGTTTCAGATTCGTCGGGAATGAATTGCCCCAACCGCCCCTTCAACAGAGGCAACATTGTCTGCATCACCATCAAAAGCGGATCCCGCTCATCAGCCTTCTTGTATTCATACACCTTCACCAAACAGTGAATGCATATCAATGATCCAAATAAATGTGCATGGTCATCCGAAGAAAGGTATGTCATTAATTTCTGAGGAAAGTCATGCCACCGTCCAGGAAAGTCACTCTTAATCATGTGCTCAAGGGCACGCTTTAACTGTACTCGAATAGGCAATGGTGCAGCAATTATTGCTTCTACGATACGCTCCCTGACGTGCTGTCGATCCTGCTCATGAATACTGAAAGGAATAGGATCCCCTGGCTTTTCAGCCTCTTTTTCCATCCAATTTTGAATTATCGTGTTTTTCAAGTAGATGACTCCTGCAAATCAAATATATTGCTATTGACTTGTTGACCAAATACATCAGAATGTTGAATTTACCTGCTTGTCTCACTGGTATTTCCATGTCGTCGGTCATCACAATTTGAAGAAGCATTGGCGAAAATCCGATAATCTTATGAACCTGAATGAAAGCAAGTTATTTTTCTTAGTAAAAGTTCATATCAGAATGCAAGGCAAAATTGGTTCACTTAAAAGGATAACGTCATCAACATGCGTAGGCCTACCTGAAGCTATACACATCACGTAGTCTATAATGAAAAATGCCAAGAAATCACGGTAGGACCTACATGTAATTCCATGGATAGCTCATTTCACATTACATACAGCTGACCACTTAACGAGAACAAATTCGGACCACACCACGGAATGATGCAATATGATTTTACAAATTTTGAAATATATAAATATCATCTACAAACGGAGGTCTGAATACTGCAAATTTATCGTACAAATTACCATGCACAATTTTTCGTCAACAATTGTGTAATCAGTTATGAAAGATTTCAAGCCTGTCTGCACTTTGTTCATTTACCGAATTTCTGCATTTCCAATTTTGAGTTCTACCAGCGGGTAAGCCGATTATATTTTCAAAAAATTACCAGAATCAATTAGGAAGTGTGAGCATCCATATTCGACATGTTACTTCGTCATGTCTAGATTACCTGCTTTGAGCATGGGCTCCGCTATGTATTTGTCGCAATAGAATGGTCCGACTGAACTGAAGCAATGAAATCCATTGATTTATCACAAAGTTTCAAGTTTTTTCAAGTTTCATCTACTTTAAATAGACCACCCTTCAACAAGAGGAATATTTACATTGTACATCTATTTCAAAGAGTCAAATCAAGTACTCAAATTATTTTCTGTAGCATTTGATCAAGTGCATGTTTGCGTGTAACTGAACACATGACATAAATGTAGACTACACCATTTCTCATTGAAGTTAATCACATCGTCATATACGTCAATCAACTGATCATTCAAATTAGTCATTTCAGAGTGGCCAAACAGCACCGAAAATAAAATTCGGGTATATCGTTAAGTGGGGTGACTTGTGAGTTTTACCTCAAATTTTACATTGCTCTAAAGTAGAAAAGGTATAAACAATTGATATCAAAAGTTGCATCAATGTTATTACAAATATGTTTACCCGAAGAATTAGTATGGTCGGTGTAAAATCCGATCGCTGCCGATCGAAACCATCACTATCTTTTCGTCATAAAGTCTGCGACCGGTTATAGAAATATTGAGATCGACGGGGTTTTCTCCACAGCTCTGAGTAGTATTTGGTCTTGCGAGTGTGGAGAATGCTTGAAACCGCCGCCGATCGCAGGGGAACACTATGAAAATAACAGTTGAATAGCAGTAGTGATGGTCAAATTAATTGAAACTTGATAGCCATTTTTCTTGGAAACAAGCTATCATCAATGAATTTTAGTTGCAACGTAGGATTAGCAAGGCAATACTGATCATATATGTGCATTATTTAGCGATTCAAAGCACTTTGAGAAATTTTTCTCCGATCGGCGCGATCGGATTTTACACCGACCCGAATTAGTATCATCATACATTTCGTACGGAAGATTTTTTTCTGAAACCTCATTGTCCAAAGTAAAATTCGGGTAGTCCATGGTATTCCTTTTTTCGACGCTGGAGGACAAAGGGCCAATCCAGCGCACGGACGTGCGCAATGTCAAACGGTCATAATCTTGCTCTCAAGGAAGGACACCGCAGAACGCTTTCGCTATATTGCTCGCACATCTCCACAAATGGCCATCCTTGATGGCAATCGAGTGATTTACATTTCCGTCTTCAATTCATTTTCGAACTGATGGTTAAGATGCTCAACATTTCTTTTCCATTGAATGCACCGGTAAGCTACAGAACACATGGATTGAAAATAATTGATTTACGCCCTGTTCGTGGCAAATCAAAGCCCACAGTTCCTAATTTACGCACCTGTTACAGTTACTCCGAGTAAATTTGCACGCTAGCCGGGATACGTTAAGTAATCGGGAAGTCGCATGACGTCTCTCACTTCCAGATTGATAGTTGATTAGCAAGTTTTCAGTAGAACACATCCTTATTTTAGAAAGACAGTCTAGTGGCGAACATTTGATGAGAAAGAGGCTACTATACACAAACTCATAACAAGCCTCATGATGGAAACAGCACGAGACAACCTTCTATAAACGAGGAATGCCTCCAATCTTGAGCCTTTCTTCAACCATGAAGCGAGTACTCACAGCCGACGCGAACTTAGATTCCAGTGCGATGAACTACCAGATTCATGAGCAGTTGCGTTTTGGTTGATTCTTTCGTTTGTGAATGATGCCATCAGATTGCAGTGGAATGCAGGGAATGGTAGAACAAATACAACAGATTGGCATAACATTAACTAGGGATTCAAGAAGGCAATTCAACTCCGTCCAAAGACGAAAATCTTATTGCTGTTACGATCAGCTGACATTGCTAAGGTGATGCATCTCCAAAAGGAGTGGCAAATAGACCAACATTCATGCCCTAACATCATAATTACCTCGGTCAATAGGGACTCTGCTTCCTTTTGATGATTTTGATCAAGGGTGGCTCTGAGAGCCTCTACTATTCTAAGGGGATCCATCGTGCTTCCCACAGGAAAGCCACACAGGGGGAAAAAGTGAAAACAGGACGGCCGTCCCCTTCAAAATGTATCTCATTTAAACAGAGAATATCGGCATTGTTGACATTTTTTAGAACGTCACTTTATGTGTAGGAAGGCTATGGTTGAAATTATAAAGCAAAGATCATTCTTCATCACTTTTCCTGATCGCGTCTTTCGCTCACTGATCTTAGTGCATCCAACTTTGCAGCAACAGTTACTTGGTTACATGCTTGTTAATAATCCGATGTATATGCTTGGTTACATGCTTAGAACTAATCTTACTCTCCATGATGGCATTGATCTCAAAGTTTCTTGTTATTTATCTGTGGCATCAATTGTTTTCGAGCGTTTTAGGTGATGGTCGCCAATAGGAGGCTTTTTGCAGCTCAACGCTTTCATCATGAAATAGTATCTAGGATACGATCCCTCTTCATATTGACCACATGTCAAAGTTGAGCAGAGTATTTGTGCATTTTTGCTTTACTTTTTTATGATGAAAGCGTAGAATTAATGCGCTTTAGAACTTTTGAAATTCTCTTAGGACCACGTAATTTTAAGGTGCTTTACTTTGCATTTCTTTCGTCCCAGTGATCGAAGTGCAAAGACTTGAAACTGTGTGATGAAGCTTACTTCGTTATTTGTTTATATCTTTTTGTGAAATGGCAACTAACCGGTCCATGCTGTATGTAATACCTGCCACCGACTCGTCAGCGCAGAATTTCACTTTTCGGAAATTCGAAATTTTTTTTGGGCGTTTTCATAAATTCTTCCAGATAATAAATTCCAGTTTACCTAACAGTATTTACCAGTTTCTGCATTTACAAAAGCGCCTATGATGAAATATAGGGCGGAGAGTATTGCGAGGTGGATTTCTGTTTCGCTTTTTATAAAAAATATGAATCTCGTAATTTTCCATTATCTAAGAAGGGGAATTAAACTGCCATTCAACATGGAATTTAGAAACTGATGAGTATTTATCATAAGTTAACAATGCTGATTGATGAGTGTACTTTCACAACAGACATATCGATACATGGTGAGATCGTAAATCATCACTCAAAGACTCGTTAGCAGATTCTTTTTTTGTTTGATGTAGAAAATAGCGTCCGACAATACCGTATGTGTCAATTTACAGAAAATTTTAGGTGTAATCTGGGTCGTGATCTCTATTATTCCAACCACTGTGGGTAAGCCCTACAACAGAGGAAAACATTTATCTAAGATAGTAAGGTATTCATCATGCTCAACATAACTCACATCATGCCTTAACATTAATCCTAACAACTTTTTCCCTGCCTCGGTCGGGCCACAGTCAAGCCAACCACTTAGATGCGACCGCCGTACATCACGATCAGTGATCTTTCTCCTCCTCCTCCTCCTGCACGTTTTTCGCATTGTCCTTCCGCAATAATCCATGTCCTCTTTTGATGCTATTTTGTTTGCGGGAAATGCCTGGCTCTTAATTGAGCTGAGGAGTCTCTTATTTGTACTCTTCCCGTCTTTTTGTCTATTTCGTATCCGTACATAATTTTCTGTCTCTCGACCAAAACCGGATTCCTCGGTAGACCCCTTTTGGCAGCTTCGATCCCCATCCCCACACCTTCCTGCTCTTTATTTCTTATTTCTTTGGCTACTTCGTCAGCCCTTTCGTTCCCCTCAATTCCAACATGCGCAGGGACCCACTGGAAAAAAATGTTGGTGTCCTTTGCAGCTTCCCAAATCATGTCTTTCAGGTACTCTCTTTATTGATGCTTGCTTTTCCACTGTGAAGGCTTGGCTGTCCGTGCAGATGATTGCTTCTAAATTCTTTTCTCCAATTATTTCTAAGGCGTTTCTCATGGCTACCGTTTCTGCTGCAAATGAACTGCATCATCTATCCACTTCTTTCTTTTCCACAATTTCTACATCTTTCCAACTCGTAACGCTTCATGCTCCTCCATTACAAATTCCCTTATCCATTGATCCATCTGTAAAGATAGTCATGAGCTCTCCTGCTTCTGACTCTCTTACTGTTTCTTCGTATCGTATATCTTTTATCTTTCTTTTATCCTCCCTATCCTCCTTCCTGATCTGCTCGCACATGGTGTCCCAAAACTCTACTCTCTCATTTATGTTTTCCATAGTTCTCTTCTCTGTCCATCTACCATACTGCCTACAGTTTTGCCCACTCTCACACTACCTAGCCTTGCCTATTCTCTCCATCCCTGATTCGCTATCACTCTTCTTCTTAACGACTTCTCGCTCATCTTCTTGAAGTCATGATCGTTCGGCCTGCCGCTTTTTCGAAGAGTACGGCTATTCTTTTAGTCTCCACTCTTGCCGATGTGACTTCTGTAGACCGGTCTTGTAGCCCAGTCATTGCCTTCAATCTCATTCTATGCGCTCTTTCCAATTTTTCCAGGTTGCTGCCTCGGTATCGAAGTTGTATTAGCATACCAGAGACAATGTGAAAATATACTATTTTGACTGTCGAACATGCGTCTATTCGAAGGAAAAACAACACTTGTTTAAAGCATTCTTCTACTCGAAGACGGTTTCTGAAACAAAGATACAAGATCAATACAATGTGCAAGTATAAAATAACTCACCGACTAGTCATTGGCTGACACAAAGGATTAATTTATAACACGAGTGCGTGGTTAACAAATTTCCTTGATGCTCATTCAACTACAGTCTTCAAAATTCGTTATTGCATTGATGGCAATCGTGAAGATTCTATGGTAGCTCTGAATGAGAAATGAAATCTGAGCGTAGGACAATTTTTGTGTTTTGTACGGGGTATATTAACAACATTCTATGTCGAATTATTAATTTATTAATGTGAGAATCTGAAATCCTACAGTAGCGCGCTTGGTTAATTTTCTCATGTCCCCTGTTTCGCAACGATCGCGAGAGATTTTCATTTCTGTGAGTCAGATAGTGATGATACTGCATCTGAAGATTTTATATATAAACTTGTATATACTGTATGATTTTATGTTAATCGTGTACCATGAATGATCAATAAAAGACAATCAGATCATAATCAAATCAGATATGAATGAATATTAGGGCTTCTTCTGATTTACGAAATTATTGAGTATAGGCTTATATTAAATAAGCTACATTTATCCCCCCTCGCAAATGAAATCCTGGCTACGCGACTGTATGGTAGCACTTAAGTATAGCGCATATACAGGCAATAGTCATAGGAGCATAATTTCTTTACATTTGCAATCATCCAAGAAATACTTCAGTCATCAACAGTCATAGATTTCGAAGACAACAAGCATACACACAAAACAAAAAAAATGGAGCAAAAGTAACGCAACAGACATGGTCGAGAAAAGTAAAAAGCAACTCCCCTGTTTTACGGCCGAAAGTTCTCTTAAAGTTAAGTCAAAGTCAGTCAGACGGTACTTCGGCGTCCCGCGCTTTCAATGATCGGTGTTACTAATAGGTGGTCCACCTATTAGTTACACCGACCATTGAAGGCGTAAGAAGTGTAGGATCTTTAATATTGACTTTCTTTTAATATTGCTTGTTTGCATTTTGACGTGTTAACAGATTCTGTCTGTTTATCATTTTAGTCAACCATACCCGTTATAGAGGTACTAAAACAGGGATGCGGAGTCAGAGTCCTATCATTTTTGCCGGAGTCGGAGTCCTATCAAATGATATGACTTGGACTCCGGCCTATAACTAGACCCGAAGTATAATACAAACAAATTATTTATCCTCGTCCATAGTTGTCACTGTCTTGATGTCAACTTCCGCCGTCAAACAAAAGAAACAAAAGTACAGAGACAGCAGCATATGCAAAGCCTGTAATAGTTTAGGGAATGAACCGTGATAGTGAAAAGGATTGTCGTTTCACTCGGTGATCCAGTAGAGAAGACAAGCCTTCATAGCCTCGATCACACATACGCACCAAAGGTCAAATCGGAGCATCGTCCGTGTATCATCGTCTGGAATTATCCTCCAGGGTGGCGGCTGAGCCCGGGAATCGCCCGGTAGTTTTCGCCTTTAAATTTTAGCGGAATATGCAAGTGGCCCTTAAATAGCCCGGGAATTCCATTTGTAAGTTAATGACACTAAATTAAAAGATCATAATTTCTTGATTTAAACTGCTATTAATATGACTTTTTGGCAAGCCCACTTATGCGTCTTCATCCACACAAAGTTGAGGAAAGATCTCAGTCCAAAATCATGCCAACAAAATTCTGCCAGCGCTGCCGCTGAAAAGAAGTTCATCACAGCTTTATTGGTGTTTTGAATTAAGCTACGCTAAGTGATCAGTTCGAAAACATCACAGAAAATCACGACAAGAAGGCCACCCAACCCAATGGGATTATGTGTAGACCACCGTTTCCATAAATCGGGGTCGCGACACAAAATTCGGTCGCTAAAAAAGTATTTGGAAACATCTGGAGTTCCTTCCAGCGGTAAAGATTTTGTTCTCTTCTCCAGTCACGACTATACCAGAAACGCGAAAAATAAATCAATGAGTGCCGTTCTAAGTACAAATCAAGTAGGCCTATTTTTTCCTATTCTATACCATATGCCTAGAAAAACAAGGCCTACAGCTATTTAACCCCTTGCGTACTATCACGTATATATCCGTGAACACAAGTATCCCTATCACGTATATATATACGTGATTTTTTTTCAGTTCGCACAATTGCATGCTGACAAGGTCAGTAATGTATCCGCAGCTCACATTTCAACATCAGGAATGCAGAGACGCTTCTGAAGTTGTGTTTGACCTTGCACACATTGCACACATGCACACATCGCGCGCACGCAAGTGACTCCGAAGTGCGTGATGATGACTGACGTCTGCAAGCAAGCATGCATGTTCTACTGTTGTCGAATCGAAAGCGTGGCCGATTTCTCCAATAAAGAATCTATATTTCATCGGATATTGCGGCAGCCTTCATGCAGAGTCACCAATGCGTCATATCGATCGCTGTGCCGCAAGCGATCCTAAGTATAAATCTTCACTGTTCGACGATGGCTAGCGGCAGCAGTCGAACCGTGCGAAATATCGCTCTACCTCGCCGCTATGGATTCGACGCTTCGTCCGAAGATGATTTTGAGGATCGCGACGACGAATATTGCCGATGAGTAACTCTGGATCTTCGATTGACTCTGATGAAGATGACCTCCCGACGGCAACACTTCCTAGTGAAGGCGGCGATAATGAGTGGCAGTTTGTTCTATGTGGAGAGGATAGCGGTCCTTCTGTAATATTAAGGTTTAACTGTACCTCAATATTACGGTCCCAGTACTTACTAACCTTCGACTGCAATCCCAAGCTGATATTGTTGAATAAAACAACAACTTGTGAAAGTAAGATTCAATTAATCAAGATAAACACAGTTTTGGACAACGGCATAAAAGGTTTTCCGAGTCTCACCGTAACCGGGAGCGGAAACTTAATTAAGAAGATGGTTAGCAACTTTGTGTCTCACCTTCGAGAGATAGGGAGCAGAGTTACACGTTATCAAGAGAAGTTAGTTAAATGATGACACTTCAATGCAGTCGTCACTCAAAGCCGTTGTTGTTTGTTCTTTATACAATATTTATTATACAAACCGACTCTTTTGTGTCATCCGCTTGTACACATTCTGTTGTTTCATTCATGCCGTTGTTTTCATTAAATAGATTGCGCAAGTCATTGTCCTCGACCACTTCATCCTGGTTCATCTCGGTTCCTGCATAGATAGGATATGAATGATCGGCCTCACCATCGCTTACGTCATCTGACCTTCCATCTACATTGTCATTTCGTAACCATTCCTCTGCTTCGCTTTCTCTGTCTCTCTGCAAATAATAGTATTCTTGTAAATAGTTGTTTTCATGTGAATCTGTTGAAGCAACGAGTACATTCATGTCTCGCTGTTCCCGTAGACGCGCCTCATTTTGGCGGTCCGTTACCGTATAGTTCACTGAAGCTCCCATCAGTGGTGTCATGGCTTGTGAAAATCGACTTCCTTCTGTAATGTCCATGTCCTCAATCGTGGATGCAGATTGCCAAGCATTATTGCGATTACTTGTATTTGCTGCAAATCGAACCGCTTGTCTTGGGCGATTTTCGTTCGCAGGGTGCGATCTATGGTTACCCGGTTGCTGGTATGAGTAGGTCGGCTGACTTTCCCTGTTGGTGGGTTGGTATCTAGGAGGGCGATAACCGGTTTGCCTTGTTGAGTATTGGCGAGGTCTTCTTGAGTCTGGAGGTATTGACGAGTCGGGACAGCGACAATCCCTAGCGAAATATCCAGGACGGTTGCATCGGAGACAGATTGGTTGCCCGCTTAGTGTCCATCGGTTGGTCATCGGCCGCGAATTCCATGGTGCTCGCTCCTGTCTACTCGGAAAATTATAATTTCTTGCATTATGATTCAAATTTTGACTTGTAGAGTTCATAGAGTTAATAGTGTTTGTCAAATTACTAATTTGTTCAGTAATAGCAGATACCATCTTGAAATTTTCTGTCGTGCTGTCTTCGAACAATACATCTCTTTGATTGTACAATCGTCGAGCCAAATTGATTGCTTCTTCTTCGAGATTAGAAGGGTCATTCTGTATTAGCACCTTTTTGTAATTTGCTTGTAGGCCATTGATAAATGCGCTTCTTGCTAGTGAAGATCTTGTTACCTCGTCCATAGTGGGGTATGCTGTACGTGCCAACCGTCTTATTGCTGCTGAGAACGCTGAGATTGACTCGCCTGCATCCTGCTTATGATTGTGTAGATTGGCTGCGGCTGAGCGTTGAAGGTCGATCGGTTGTAAGCGTACTCAGCTCTTTTACCATCGTCTTGTAGTCACTTTTTACTGTTGGCAGCAGTTGTCGGTAAGTTTCCAGAGCATGGGATCGCAGATACATCGGAAGCATGTTCGTTTTTTGTTTTTCACTCCAATTCAGTGCTCTTCCCGTGAGGTCAAAGCTGTCAATGAACTCTGTAAATGTTAAACCAGTATCATCAATATCACCACAAAAAATATATGTATATATATTTGTAGTCTACCATGTGGTAGGTCACACACAATACAACAATAGGAAAGAAAGAAACAAAGTCAAAGATAACTGCAAAGTCATTGCTTAAATGTTCGTCACAAACTTCTTCCATTTTTTTCGATCTTCACTCAGACGTTTCAATTCTCCATATGAATTCACCCCGGCTTTCCACTTGAGATCGTCCAGCCACCTCGCTCGTTTTCTTCCTCTTGTTCTCTTCCCGTTGATCTTCGTTTCAAGGATTTTGGTGAGAATGCCATCGTGTCGGAGTTGGTGACCCACATAGTTGCCTTTTCGACTCGTGATGGTGTTCAGTAGGCATCGTTTTTCATTTGCTTTCATCAAAATTTCATCATTTGTTACTCTGTCAGTCCACTTGATGTTCATAATTCTTCTCCAAAACCACATCTCTGCTGCCTCCAGGTATTTGACGTCACGATGTCTGAGTGTCCAGCTCTCGCAACCGTAAAGAAGGGTGCTCCAACAGTAGGTCTTTACCATACGCTTCTTGAATTCAATGCTGTTGGATGTCGTGGTCACTTCTTGTACTTTCTTGAAATAGGACTGTTTCGCTTGAGAGATTCTTGACCTTATTTCTTTCGTATATCGTCCGTCACTTGTTAGAATTGAGCCTAAATACTTGAAATTGTCGACTTTTTCCAGAACTTCATTTCCCACTCGCAGTGTGAAAGGAGAAGGCGAATTTGTTTTCGAAAATATCATAACTTTAGTTTTCTTAGTGTTGATCTTCATGCCGTACTTTTCTGCAGTGTCATTTAAGCTGTTCATTATGATTTGAAGTCCTCTGAGGCTCGAAGATAACATGGCCTGGTCGTCTGCATATCTAATCGCTGTTGTTCTTTTTCCACACAAATTGACTCCGTGATTTGCCACTTTTGAATTTACTTCGTTAGCTAAGAATTGTATATACACATTAAAGAGCATTGGTGATATGATGCATCCTTGACGTACTCCACGCAGAATAGGGACTTTTCCAGTGAGATCATTACCTACTTTTATGACTGCTTTCTGATGCTGGTATAACTGTGCTATAATGTTTACTTCAGTTTCATTTATTCCAATGCTGACGAGAATGTTCCACAGGGTACTCCAATTGACTCGGTCAAACGCTTTCTCAAAATCTATCATGGCAACAAATAATGATCGATTGGCTTCGATATATCTTTCACTTAGCGTTCTGATTGCTGTTATTGCATCTCTCGTTCCTCGTTTCGATCTGAAGCCAAACTGCTCTTCAGTAAGATGTTCTTCTATTCTGGTTGTGATTCTTCTTTCGATAATGGCAAGAAGTACTTTTGATGTATGTGAAATCAGACTGATTGTTCTATAGTTCTTGCAGTCGGTAGCACGCACAGTTTTGGGAATGGGGATCAAAATGATTTTCGTGAAATATAGGGAGAGAGAAAATACCATTATATTGGGGCAACAATTTTGGGGAATTATCAGGGAGATCCTCTAATTTTAGAGATATCTCTTTTAACGGATCGGCAATATCCGATGTCATTTTGCTCTCTCTGAGTTTCTTTTGCAGTCCAGTTTCAATTTTTACGATCTGGAGTTCACAATCTCGGTGTTGACCTCCAGTGTAATATTAAGGTTTAACTGTACCTCAATATTACGGTCCCAATACTTACTAACCTACGAATGCAATCCCAAGCTGACAGTGTTGAATAAAACAACAACTTGTGAAATTAACAACAATGAAATTAAATAAACGATAGATCAAATTGCCATGCAAAAGATGTGCGGCTGGTAGGATTCGAACCTACGACCAAGGTTAACTAGACCTGCGCTCTAACCAACTGAGCTACGAGCCACTTACGCGACTCTGTCAATTGGCAGGATCAAACCCTCACCACCACACATCAGTTGTCAAGGCAATAATAATCAATGAATAAATAACACGTCACAATTGTGACCGCCGACATTAAGGCAAGTAGCGGGGATCGATTGTCCACCAAAGCATCTTAAACCATGTCGTGAATGCAATTAACAACAATGAAATTAAATAAACGATAGATCAAATTGCCATGCAAAAGATGTGCGGCTGGTAGGATTCGAACCTACGACCAAGGTTAACTAGACCTGCGCTCTAACCAACTGAGCTACGAGCCACTTACGCGACTCTGTCAATTGGCAGGATCAAACCCTCACCACCACACATCAGTTGTCAAGGCAATAATAATCAATGAATAAATAACACGTCACAATTGTGACCGCCGACATTAAGGCAAGTAGCGGGGATCGATTGTCCACCAAAGCATCTTAAACCATGTCGTGAATGCAATTAACAACAATGAAATTAAATAAACGATAGATCAAATTGCCATGCAAAAGATGTGCGGCTGGTAGGATTCGAACCTACGACCAAGGTTAACTAGACCTGCGCTCTAACCAACTGAGCTACGAGCCACTTACGCGACTCTGTCAATTGGCAGGATCAAACCCTCACCACCACACATCAGTTGTCAAGGCAATAATAATCAATGAATAAATAACACGTCACAATTGTGACCGCCGACATTAAGGCAAGTAGCGGGGATCGATTGTCCACCAAAGCATCTTAAACCATGTCGTGAATGCAATTAACAACAATGAAATTAAATAAACGATAGATCAAATTGCCATGCAAAAGATGTGCGGCTGGTAGGATTCGAACCTACGACCAAGGTTAACTAGACCTGCGCTCTACCAACTGACCAACTGAGCTACGAGCCACTTACGCGACTCTGTCAATTGGCAGGATCAAACCCTCACCACCACACATCAGTTGTCAAGGCAATAATAATCAATGAATAAATAACACGTCACAATTGTGACCGCCGACATTAAGGCGAGTAGCGGGGATCGATTGTCCACCAAAGCATCTTAAACCATGTCGTGAATGCAATTAACAACAATGAAATTAAATAAACGATAGATCAAATTGCCATGCAAAAGATGTGCGGCTGGTAGGATTCGAACCTACGACCAAGGTTAACTAGACCTGCGCTCTAACAAACTGTGCTACGAGCCACTTACGCGACTCTGTCAATTGGCAGGATCAAACCCTCACCACCACACATCAGTTGTCAAGGCAATAATAATCAATGAATAAATAACACGTCAATTGTGACCGCCGACATTAAGGCAAGTAGCGGGGATCGATGTCACCAAAGCATCTTAAACCATGTCGTGAATGCAATTAACAACAATGAAATTAAATAAACGATAGATCAAATTGCCATGCAAAAGATGTGCGGCTGGTAGGATTCGAACCTACGACCAAGGTTAACTAGACCTGCGCTCTAACCAACTGAGCTACGAGCCACTTACGCGACTCTGTCAATTGGCAGGATCAAACCCTCACCACACATCAGCTGTCAAGGCAATAATAATCAATGAATAAATAACACGTCACAATTGTGACCGCCGACATTAAGGCAAGTAGCGGGGATCGATTGTCCACCAAAGCATCTTAAACCATGTCGTGAATGCAATTAACACAATGAATTAAATAAACGATAGATCAAATTGCCATGCAAAAGATGTGCGGCTGGTAGGATTCGAACCTACGACCAAGGTTAACTAGACCTGCGCTCTAACCAACTGAGCTACGAGCCACTTACGCGACTCTGTCAATTGGCAGGATCAAACCCTCACCACCACACATCAGTTGTCAAGGCAATAATAATCAATGAATAAATAACACGTCACAATTGTGACCGCCGACATTAAGGCAAGTAGCGGGGATCGATTGTCCACCAAAGCATCTTAAACCATGTCGTGAATGCAATTAACAACAATGAAATTAAATAAACGATATATCAATTGCCATGCAAAAGATGTGCGGCTGGTAGGATTCGAACCTACGACCAAGGTTAACTAGATTAGTGCTCTAAACAACTGAGCTACGAGCACTTACGCGACTCTGTCAATTGGCAGGATCAAACCCTCACCACCACACATCAGTTGTCAAGGCAATAATAATCAATGAATAAATAACACGTCACAATTGTGACCGCCGACATTAAGGCAAGTAGCGGGGATCGATTGTCCACCAAAGCATCTTAAACCATGTCGTGAATGCAATTAACAACAATGAAATTAAATAAACGATAGATCAAATTGCCATGCAAAAGATGTGCGGGCTGGTAGGATTCGAACCTACGACCAAGGTTAACTAGACCTGCGCTCTAACCAACTGAGCTACGAGCCACTTACGCGACTCTGTCAATTGGCAGGATCAAACCCTCACCACCACACATCAGTTGTCAAGGCAATAATAATCAATGAATAAATAACACGTCACAATTGTGACCGCCGACATTAAGGCAAGTAGCGGGGATCGATTGTCCACCAAAGCATCTTAAACCATGTCGTGAATGCAATTAACAACAATGAAATTAAATAAACGATAGATCAAATTGCCATGCAAAAGATGTGCGGCTGGTAGGATTCGAACCTACGACCAAGGTTAACTAGACCTGCGCTCTAACCAACTGAGCTACGAGCCACTTACGCGACTCTGTCAATTGGCAGGATCAAACCCTCACCACCACACATCAGTTGTCAAGGCAATAATAATCAATGAATAAATAACACGTCACAATTGTGACCGCCGACATTAAGGCAAGTAGCGGGGATCGATTGTCCACCAAAGCATCTTAAGCCATGTCGTGAATGCAATTAACAACAATGAAATTAAATAAACGATAGATCAAATGCCATGCAAAAGATGTGCGGCTGGTAGGATTCGAACCTACGACCAAGGTTAACTAGACCTGCGCTCTAACAATCTGAGCTACGAGCCACTTACGCGACTCTGTCAATTGGCAGGATCAAACCCTCACCACCACACATCAGTTGTCAAGGCAATAATAATCAATGAATAAATAACACGTCACAATTGTGACCGCCGACATTAAGGCAAGTAGCGGGGATCGATTGTCCACCAAAGCATCTTAAACCATGTCGTGAATGCAATTAACAACAATGAAATTAAATAAACGATAGATCAAATTGCCATGCAAAAGATGTGCGGCTGGTAGGATTCGAACCTACGACCAAGGTTAACTAGTAAGTAAGATTCAATTAATCAAGATAAACACAGTTTTGGACAACGGCATAAAAGGTCTTCCGAGTCTCACCGTAACCGGGAGCGGAAACTTAATTAAGAAGATGGTTAGCAACTTTGTGTCTCACCTTCGAGAGATAGGGAGCAGAGTTACAAGTTATCAAGAGAAGTTAGTTAAATGATGACACTTCAACGCATCGTCACTCAAAGCCGTTGTTGTTTGGTCGTCGGCTCCGCCGTTTATATATCCTCTTCTTGCTTGTTTGAATGATGGTTTCGCAATGATCCTGCTCGCTTGCATTGGCCGAGATTGTTTTTAGTCTCCGCGCGCGGGCTGTTCCGCCATAGTCGCATGCTCATTTGTCTTTCCTTCTGCCCACGTTCAATGTTTATTACCAATGCCTAGCGACCCATTTATTTCGCAATATTTTGAGATCCAAATAGTTTTGTAACTACGCGTTTGTTTGCTCACGTTGTATTCCTTCGCAGATTTACTTGTTGATCGACTTTGAACTGCTGGACTGTTGTGTAACCTGATCCTAATGGAATGATACCTAATATCTCTAAAAGTTTTAATTAATTTAATTTCATTATTTCTAGCTGACAGGAATTTGTCCTAATTTCCTAATTACTACTGTAAGGGTTACACTTCTGATGTTGCCTTCTCTGGATCTCCTGGTATGAGAAATGACATTGACACTTCTCAATGGACTCTATGTGATTCCATTCTTCATTTCATGCCGGACCGTCTGATAGAAAAGCTCACCAACTGGACTAATTCTTGTATTCTTGTCAAGAAAGCTGAGCAATTCTGTATGGAAAACACTGAGAATGTTCCTCCGACTAAAGATGTGAGCTTTGATGAGATGAAGACTATGCTTGGTCTAACATTTCTTATGGGAGTTTCAGAAACCCTCCATCAACAGCTATTGGACAACCAACTCAATTATGTCGACGCCTTATTTTGGAAAGTGCATGTCACGGGACAGATACTCGTTCATTCTTCGATACCTCCGCTTTAGTGACCCTTATGGTGTCGACAAGACTGTGAAGTCTTCGCGATTATGCGACTTTTTTGAAGAAATGCATCGTATTTGTTCAACGCTCGTGGCTGAACAGCAGCTGTCACTAGACGAATCCCTTCTTCTATTCAAGGACAGACTGCTCTTCAAAATGTTCATCAAAATCAAGAGAGCTCGAGTCGGCATCAAAATATTTTCTTTGCGATCCCTATGGCTACACCCTGTGTTCCCTTGTTTATTATGGTTCAGCTACGAGCTGGGATTGTGGTGAGCCAGAAACTTAGCATCTTTCAAAGAGTGAACTGATTGTGGTGTACTTATTGAGCAATGATAATCTTCTGGACAAAGACTACATTGTCAATCTAGATAATTGGTATAATAGTGTCCGACTTGCAACCTACCTCTTGACCAGAAATACGAGAATCAGAGGTACTATTCGCTGCAACAGAGGATTACCGTCCGAACTGATCAATAAAGACCTTTCACGTGAAAATACTGTCGCCTATATGCGCAAGGGCGATGTACTGGCCATCAAATTCAAGGGCAAGAAGGTAGTTTACTTTCTTTCGACGATTGACTCGGCAGAGGAGATAAGCAAAGAGCGGATTCTCCCTGGCAATACCGCGTGCTTATCAATAAGCCTACTGCAATTGAAAGGTACAATCAAATGATGGGTGGGGTCGATGTGGCCGACCAGTTTATTTCACACTATGATATCACGCGAAAAACGCTATCTTGGTATAAGAAAGTTGGACTGAATGGATTGCAGAGACTCTTACTGATTGGCTTCATTCGCTATCACTGTGAGAAAAATCCCCAGAGCTTGTCGTAGTGCTCACTGGAGTGCCTTCTAAGAGCCTGAAGAGAGGTCGACCGTCGAGATCAGTGGCACCGTGCACTCAATCTCAAGTTCATAGTCTACAGAAAATCGAAGGTAACAAACAACGTCAATGTAAGATGTGCTACCAATCAGAAAAGAAGCGTCGAGACACACGATACCAGTGCAGTGATTTTCCCGGTAAATCTGCCTTTTGTTTTGATGCGTTTCTCGTTGGCACAACAGTGCTTGAATTGATTTGTAAAGCTTGTAATTACGTGTACTAGGCTTATATACATAGTTTTTATTCATCTGCACCATCTACATCTATGAAATTCACAAGAAAAAAAAAGTTTTAAAACATGGATTTTTGCAATTTTTTTCAGTAATACAGACGGCACTTAGGATTTGGGCTCAGTACGCAAGGGGTTAAGACCTGGATGTATGTGTTTGACCGGTTAACCGCGATATACACATGTGCATTTCTGAACGCAAACCGCATTACAAATGGACGATCAAATAAAATATTTCAAGAGTGCGGGATTGCCTGATAGATTATTAAAAGTTTGATAGCATTTATGTTACTAATTATGTTA
This sequence comes from Prostheceraeus crozeri, assembly GCA_907163375.1. Classification (NCBI taxonomy): domain Eukaryota; kingdom Metazoa; phylum Platyhelminthes; order Polycladida; family Euryleptidae; genus Prostheceraeus; species Prostheceraeus crozeri. The sequence continues at coordinate 122,405 of CAJQUW010003071.1, forward strand.
AATTTATTAAACAAATTTTGTTGTTTTTGAAAGGAATCAGAACCATAGAAGTTTCCATAGAAGGAACCGGATTTCCGTTTTTTTTTTTTAGAATAAACTAAGTAGTGAGAAAATTTGAAAGTGAATCGTGAAATTTGAATCGTGAGGGGTCCCTTTTGAGAATGCGATGGGGCCCATTCAAGATCGTGAGGTGCCCTTTTGAGACTGCGAAAGGGCCCTTCTAAGAAGAATCTTCTTGAAAGAATGATGGCTCTCCAAAAAGAAAATGGCTTGCCCAAGCAAGTAGACCGCGCTGACCATGGATTTTGTATGAATATATTTGCTGTGACCAGACCGCTCTGCTGAAGCAGTCTTCCAAACGCCGAGCAGCTGAACAGCAATTTCCTATTGCTTTCATGAAAATTCTTCACAATAAAGACGGGATCTTGCACCGTGTGACGTCATGGCACGATTATTAGACAATGCAAAGCTACACGAGAATAGTGCATTATAAATTTGAATGCAAAATTTTTGAGCGGGGCCTACATGTAGATTATTCGATAATATTAGGGTTAAAACGATATCGATACCGATGCGATAATATCGATATTATCGGTATTTTTCCGATTCCAATAATATCGATATTTCTAAAAATAATACCGATAGAAATATCAATATTAATATCGATAGTATCGATAAAGAATTTTGAAATATCGATGATGAAAATTTCACTATCGTTTTAACCCTAGAGAATATGCAGTCTTTATATCGATCTGAAATCGTCAATCGTTCAATAACTTCATGCTGATTTTGCATTGGTAGAGGGTAGAGGGGTATTTGTAGTACAGTCTAACCTTCGAAAACTGTTCTCCTGAAAATAGTAGCTGTTCGAGTCATGTATTCTAGTTCACCTTGATGAAACTGATTATTGAATAAGCATCAATAATACTTCAATACATTTACTTGTTAACTGTGAGGATTCAGAAACATCTTTATTAGAACAGAATCAACTTCTGCTTGAACGATTTCAAAACTTACCGGGTTGTGTGATATCGAATAATTGTAAGTTTCTTACTTTGAGGAGGGCCCATTCCGATTTGACTTTCAGGTTTTTATTTTTGATAAGAGTGGCAGCCCTGCTTATTTAGGCCTACACATTTAGCCCTTTGGCTAGTTTTTTAAGCAATCACAGATGATCAGATCCTTATTCAGTGGTTTGTAGCCCTTGAGCTATTTATGAGACCTCAATATTGAGCTTTAATCGTACTTTTAAATGATCACAAAATACCTATTTCATTTTCATCATCTGATTAAAAAAATATTCAATTTTTCATGCAATTTTTGCTTTAAGTCATTTTTTTAAACTTCAACTTTCAAACATGCAAGGCTGAAGCAACAAATTGCCTTCTGAGACGTGATATTTTCAAAAGCTATGGTACAAGTTCTTTTCGGCAACTTATGAATTATATTTCAATAGGCCTATCTGCCAATTACGAGAAACTGACGGAATCAATCACACAATACGAAGAAGCAAGTTGAATAACTTGATTAGGAGGAATGCAAAGTCATGTTCAGTCACATAAAATGAGATGAAAAACTTGTGCCGTGATTTAATCCGATGTTGATGTCCCCAATACAGGTATCATTACTGCGTTGCACCGCATTTGTTGAATCAAGAAAGATGGACACCTTGATTCTCCAGCATTATACCTAATTTTTCTCGAAACATTAAACAAATTTTATGACTGACGGTTACCATGCGCCCATTGTTTCTGCGCAAACTGATAAAAAAAAGGGATGATTATTAGGAATTCTTCTGGCGTTAACGGTCTCAGTCCATTGTGGTAGTTTTCCTGGTTTCTCTTATCGATAATTCTTGATAAGTTGGTGTCATAGTGCGTTTCTATTAACTTGTGCATTTTGATATCATGGTAATCTGTCATGGCATGAATACGCTATAGTTCAAAATGTCGCGTTTCAAAATGCAATTTGTTGCTTCAACTTAACATGTTTGAAAATTGAAGTCTGAAAATGGGCTAAATGCAACTTCATAGAATATCATAAATCAGGTGATGAAAATGAAGTACTTTTTAATCGTTAAAAGGTTCAGGAAGTGAACTCTCATATCGATGTGAAATCACTTAGATCTTATAAGTAGTTCACTGGCTGCAGGCCATTGAGGAAAAGTATAAGTTTATAATCTTAAGAACCATTGCTCGCAGAAGTTAACAATTTTGAAAACTGAGTGCGATAGAATCAAACATCGTTCACGTCACAATTTGGTGGCAGAATTCTAACCGTAAATGTCTCAAATTTTATGGCAAAAGTAGTTAAAAGAAGTATCTTGATAAATTTTGAGCGGTGTAATTGCAATAATATGTCTACTAAATACAGTAGAATTCGCATATATCGGCTTCGGCTATATCAGCGGTTTCTTTTTGTCCCGGCAGAATTTCCTATCTTTTCCATATAATCGAGTTCGCTTATATCGGCTTCGGCTATATCGGCGATTCTCCTATATCGGCGCATTTTCGCTGTCCCTGACAGAAAAAAAATCGTTTATAACGGCGGATTTCCTGGAAATCCTCAAGCGATGTGTTTTGCCTAGAAGAGTCACTAGAATGACAGTATATGTGGACGCGGATGGCTGCAGATTCTGTTAGGACTATCCGATTCTAGCTATTCTAGTGGCATGTGAAAATTTAGATCCTCTACAATTCATCTCGATCATGTTTGGGGGTTTGATCAAAATTGTAGAATCTAGCAGCCGAGGAAAGATAAGTAGGCTTGCCACTGTATCTCACTGATAATTCTCACATAATTAGTCTTTCATTCGACGTGATGATTGCATTGTTAACGCCTTCACCTACGATGCTATTGTCAGACCTGACTTAGTGACTGTTGCGTCATCAAAGGAGCACAAGCTACCGTCGAAAACAGTGTTGAGTTCGATGCATGTCCTCTCTCTAGACAGAAAGCGACTCGCCACCCCATCCATCTCTATGGTTTCGCCTGCACGCGACTCTTAGCAGCGTCTTGATTGACTTAGATTGGCTGGCTTCGCCTGCACATGACTCTTAGCAGCGTCTTGATTTATGCATACTCTTCTTTGTTTTGTGCTTCATATAGCAGGTAAGCATGTAGGCATGAAGAAGCTTCAATCTTCTTGATTCAAAAAGCATACTCAGTTTTGACAAACATAGTGATATCCGGTTTGCGATACTTACGTTGCAAGCATCAGTTCAGAAAGGCACAATTTTTAGATATCTATTGATTACATAGACACAATTACATGTACATGTACTGTACATGTTGGACAATAAGTCAATATGTACATGTATTTAAGTATAGCAACGCAATAATTCATGAGTCAATACACGGATATACATTGTATGATGCATGGCATGATCTCAGAGCTCGTGTAGATTTCACAAAACTTCAAAATTCAGGGAGTTCGCATATATCGGCGGTTCGCGTATATCGGCGGTTTTCGTCTGTCCCTTGAGGCGCCGATATATGTGAATTCTACTGTATTGATAAACACAGCGTGGAAATTCTAGAAATTGCCCGGGAATTTGAGGGTGGAAATCTGGCCTCCACCCTGATCCTCGCATTCCTTCCTTATTCGCAAAAGAACTGCAATTCCTTACTACGTGACACGGTAGCGCGAGTGTTAATCCGCAGCGCACATTTGTCATTCGGTTTGTGGAATCTGCTACGTCATCGTACCTATTATGCAAGCGAATTCCGTATTCTTAGATTAAGTGTGATCTGCAAATCAGAAACTGATGTTGCCTTGCTAGTCTATCGCTTAAGTGGAGTACTTCAGACCTCAGCACCCGAGGTCGAAGCGCCGTGCGATCACGCAGGAACGGCAGTGTTGACCTTTTTTACATGTCGGAAACTGAACTGAAGGAGAAGAAGTTTACCAAAGACCAACTTTTGGATGTGCTTATCAAGTTCAGAAGTCAGCAAACTGGTTCTTGTGATGAGTCCTCAACGAATTCTCCATCACAGTTTCAGCTTCTTTGTGAGATGGACAAAAAGCTGGACACTTTGATTCATAAAAATAGGTGCTTGCGCGAACGGGTAGCAGAACTAAAGAGGGTGTCAACGGCACAAAGTGAGATCCTTGAAAGTCATGACCGTGCCCTGAGTCGAAAGAATATACTGTTGCAGAGTGCTACCAGCCTCTCGTAATTGTAATAACATAATCCTGGCCAAAGCATGAAATTGACTCAAAACTTCTTCATTTGAAAAATTATGTGATATTTCGGGGTAAAATCGTGTAGGTGGAGGAACTTGTATTTGGTGTATCACAGGGCTGCCACTCTAACCGGATTTCCGGTTTTTTAAAATAAAGTAGGTAGTGAGAAAATGTTTTGCCAAGGAACAAATAATTTGGATTTTGAACTAATTTAGATTTTGCAAGGGGCCCTTTTAAGATTGTGAAGGGGCCCTTTAAGATCGCGAGAGACCCTTTTGAGACTGCGAAGGAGCACTTTTTTGATCGTGAGGGGGCCCTTTGAGTCTGCGAAGGGGCCCTTTGAGACTGCGAAGGAGCCCTTTTTTGATCGTGAGTGGGCCCTTTGAGTCTGCGAAGGGGCCCTTTTGAGACTGCGAAGGGGCCCCTTTTAGATCGTGAGGGGCCCCCTTTAAGAGTGCGAAGGGGCCCTTTTGAGACTTCGAAGGGGTCCCTTTTAGATCGTGATAAGGCCCTTTAAGACTGCGAAGGGGGCCCTTTTGAGACTGCGAAGGGCCCCCTTTCAGATCGTTAGGGGCCCCTTTTAGATCGTGAGAGGGCCTTTAATTAAGATAGCAAAGGGGCCCCTTTTAGATCGTGAGGGGCCCCCTTTAAGAGTGCGAAGGGGCCCTTTTGAGACTTCGAAGGGGTCCCTTTTAGATCGTGATAAGGCCCTTTAAGACTGCGAAGGGGCCCCTTCAAGATAATGAGGGGCCCTTTTGAGACTGCGAAGGGCCCCCTTTCAGATCGTCAGGGGCCCTTTTTATACTGCGAAGGGGCCCCTTTTAGATCGTGAGGGGGCCTTTAATTAAGATAGCAAAGGGGCCCCTTTTAGATCGTTAGGGGCCCTTTTGAGACTGCGAAAGGGCCCCTTTAAGATGTTTAGAGGGCACTTTAGAGACTGCGATGGGGCCCCTTTTAATCGTGAGGGGCCCTTTAAGACTGCGAAGAGGCCCTTTTGCGACTGCGAAGGGCCCTTTTGAGACTGCGAAGGGCCCTTTTGAGACTGCGAAGGGGCCCCTTTAGGATCGTGAAGGGGCCATATTTTGATTTTGAGAGGACCCATAAGATTTTGTGAAGCATCCCTTTGAGATTGTGAACGGCAACTGTTTTAGTTTTTGAAGAGCACTTTTTAGATATGAATAGACCTCTTGAGATTGTAAAGGGCCTATAGGATTGAGACCGAAACCCTTAAAGATAAGAGCATGTGGGTCCTTTTCAGATGATGAAGGGCTCTTTTAAAATTGTGAACGGGGCTATGCAGATTGTTGGGGGACCTTAATGACCCTGCAGTTTTTAAGGGTGATCAAATTCAAAGCAGATGCTTTCTAAAAATCCGCATGACTCTTGAGCAGAAGATTCTTCTACAAGGAAGGCAGTGATCCTTTCGTCAATCCTAAGAAACTGGACGAAACACAAGCAATCAAAGTTTTGAAATAAGAAATATATTTAGGTGGGAATGCTTGACGAAAAAGTTGTAATGCGTTATTATGGAGTCTATTTTGAATTGAGTTTTGATTGTATGCGCAATCCAGCAATCCATTTTACAGTGGAGGAGGACAAAAATGGTGCCTTACCGTTTCTGGATGTTATGCTTCGTCGCAAGGAGGATCATTTTTCATTTACATTATATACGAAGCCATCACACTCAAACCATATCATTCCATGGTCATCACATCACCCTCGTTCCATGCTCATTAGAATCTTGACGAATGAATTTCGGAGAGCCCTTTCTCATGGATCTGGTCCCTTGGAAATACAAGAAGGTATAAAGCTGATCAAATCAAGGTATGCGGCAAATGGATATCCATCGAAGGTGCTAAAGAAGTGTACCAGTAAAGCGAAGATGCCCACGCAGAAGCAGAATGGTGACAGAAATGGTGGCAGGACATATCTTACTTTGCCATACATGTCAGAGCATCAGGCCAGAGCCATACGCCTTCAGAGCGTTTCCTTCAAGAGTAACAACCTATCAACATTATTAAGGCCTAAGAAGACAAAATTGTGCACCAAACAGAATTGCGTTTATTGTATTGCCTGCTCAGATGGTGTGGTCGACTGCTGGACTAAAGACTGCGTATACAAAATTAATTGTAGACATTGCCCATCCTTTTACATCGGCGAGACCAAAAGGACTATGCGAACAAGGATTCGAGAGCATGTGACAACTAGTTCGTCACTTGTGTACCAGCATCTATTGCAGCATAAAAACAGCCCAGATGTGACTGATATTCAATGGTCAGTGATGCACCGCAACCTTAGGAGTTATCATCACCGTCGCAAGGTGGAATCAGGTGAGATCTGTTCAAACAAGCCTGATATAAATGTCCAAAACTGACTCTTTACTTCAGTCTGTGATCAAGCCAGTGGCGAAACGTCAGATTTATTTTATTTATTTTATCAATATAAGCGGTCGAAGACTTAAGCCTTCTCTCTTAATGAGTTTTGATTGCTTTGATTCTCTCTCCAAGACATGTCTTTCAAGAAGAATGCCAGAAAAACATGAAAGAAAAATCTATCAAAAAGTTTCGGGAACACAAGGGAGTGACGAAAGAATATTTTGCGCGATCACTTAATGCAAAAGCGGCTGAATTTCGCGAAGACACCAACGAAAATTGAAATATTGCAAATAAGTGCTGAAGTGATCAGGATTTCTTTTCGTGTTGACTTTGCGTTTACTTATGCCATGGCGGATCAACCTTTATCAAATAGCTGTCATAATCTTGTTTGAAAGCCAAAAGTTGTTCTTAATGTAATTGTTGTAATTGTTTTTATTATGTTTGAAGTTTCTTCATGCAACTTCAACTGCAAGCGTTTTTGACTTTTTAACCGCCATCAGTGCAGTAAGTCAGCAACTCACTCCACAGACCCATCGGTAGGTGGATGTGCTTGGAAATCCGGCAGCTCACCGTGCATGAACTGCAAACAGCAATTAACTATTTGTATTGGTGTTTGCAAATTTCAAATTTTGGAAACGAACTCTACAGAATGAGATTTGAACTACAGGTATTTCATTAATTGTAGATGTCTGCATTTCGGATGATGATTTGTTTACGTGTGAGTTACTGATTCTTCATAGGTATACTGCACTGATGACGGCTAAAAATCTAGAAGCTTTAGTATCTCCCGTAATGGATTGTATCAAATATTGCTGTCATATCATTTCAGATTAAATAGTGTATTAAGTTGCATGGCTTCTGTAATGTGTAATATTTGGACACAATATAGAACTCCGTTTTCTCATATTGAGCAAATGTGATAGTTTTTAGTCGTCAGTTTATTCTGTGTGACATTGATTCAAAATTGTTTTGTTTATGTAACGTGGCGGGTTCTCAGTGATAATTTCAAAGTTTTTGATGCAATATCAATTAGCTGCTCAATGATAAATTTAATTTCTGTAAGTTAATTATGATACAAAGGAAAACAGTTGCTAACACCAGTACAACTATAACATTTATTTTCTACTTGCTCACCATTTGCCCGAACGCAATCTAATTTCGGTCAACTGCGCAAGAGCATATCTCTACGCAATCGCTCGTCGATCTGCAGAAAACGGTGCAAAACTTAGTTTTCCAGTTCATCCAAATGCATTGGATGACTCCAATGCACCATTTCTTAAACGTGCCCAAAAGAAAAAAGTCACAAGGCATTGAGTCTGGTGGTATCGGAAGCCATTCCAAAGGCTCCTATGACGGTCAATCCAAGATTTACTGCTGTTTAAATAATTTACGATGGGTCTGACGTGTGTGAAGTTAGCACCGCCACTCAGCACCGCCATCTTGAAAATGGAATGTGCCACTCAAATAAACCTAACAGATCGATGCATTTGGTGTGTGCCAGCATGTGCCAACCATCATTTTGAAAGAATTCCCCCTAGTTTAGGAAAAATCGCTGCTCGAAAGTTCGACATGGCGGTGATGTGAAGTTATCACCGCCACTAAAATTTTTTTCCAAAATACACAATCAAAACATACGAAACACGCACAACAGATAGAAGACCATGAAAAACATTGTACCAGGAAGTTTCAGCACCTAAATCCCCGTACTTGCTGAGAAATTAGTCCACGAAACCACAAAATGGCGGTGATGTGAAGTTAGCACCGCCACTGAAGTCTTTTTTAAAATACGCAAATAAAACACGCGAGACAAGTACAACTGAGAGATGACCATCAAAAACATTGTGCCAGCACGTTTCTTCTCCTAACACGCCGTACTTGCTGAGAAATTAGCCCCCGAAAGCTCAATTCGCTGGCGGTGATGTGAAGTTAGCACCGCCATCTTGAAAAATGCATGTGCCAGTCAAACCAACGGTCAGAATCGATCTAGATGGAGTGTGCCAGCATGTGCCACTCATTTGTTTCACAAAAATCCCATCAGATCCGGTGGAAAACCAACCCGAAAGCTCAATGGCGGTGATGTGAAGTTGGCACCGCCATCTCGAAAAACGCATGTGCCAGTCAAACCTAAGGTTGGAATTATTTGGCTTGGCTATCATAAAAGACGACCACTGGAATTCTTTCTCTCCTGACTTATCAAAACGGACTCATTGCATGAGCTGGTATCGTTCAGTCGAAGCGCATATCGGGTGTTTAATTTTTGTTGATCAACTGTTAATGTCTGAAATGAAGAACGAAGTGTTTTCATTTGTGTGTGAAAATTATCTGTGTATAACATCGTCTCGTATACCAAAGCCTAGTAATTTGAAACATACATTCCAAACACTAAGCATTTTCTATACTTTATTTCAGAAGGCCTTCGGTTTAAAGAGATTTCTTTGCTCTTATATCAATGCTGGACAAGAAGATGTAGTTTACATAATAATGATAATTTTACTCGTTTATTATGAGATTGAAAATCAGACGATACAGAAGGTGTTTTGAGACATTTATAATAAGAATCGTTCCAAATACGAGACGATACATCGATAAATTTTAAAGTTAAGATAATATGTACACATTCGATATTCAAAGCAAAATCTTCTTAGGTGTTGACGATCGCTCAAATCGCTTACTAAGTCAAAGAATTCTTGTACAATGTGTTCATGAATTAAATCTTCTTTGTGTTTTACAAAAGGCCATCTCATTATGTCCAGAAAATCGCAGCATTGGAGGAAGCAATGTATGAAGAGCATGGTTGGCGTCGGACATGGCCGAAAACAATTTTAGTGATTTTTTCTTCTTGAGGCGATGGACAGAACTTCTCCGCTATCACAATGAACACCACATATTATGTGATGATATCGCATTTGAATCTTCTCTAATTGCTCAGAATTTTTGTTGATTAAACCAGTGAATAAAGGGTTACAACATTCCAAGATTGGAAAGACAAAACGTTTGCAAATGTAAACAAGATCTTCCTTTGTTAAAAGTCTCTTTCAGGTTCGTATGAAAAACAGATGTCTTGCGGCTTTCTTGCATTGGTTCACATTACCGCCATTGAGCTTTCGGGTTGGTTTTCCACCGGATCTGGTGAGATTTTCTTGAAACAAATGAGTGGCACATGCTGGCACACTCCATCTAGATCGATTCTGACCGTTGGTTTGACTGGCACATGCATTTTTCAAGATGGCGGTGCTAACTTCACATCACCGCCAGCGAATTGAGCTTTCGGGGGCTAATTTCTCAGCAAGTACGGCGTGTTAGGAGAAGAAACGTGCTGGCACAATGTTTTTGATGGTCATCTCTCAGTTGTACTTGTCTCGCGTGTTTTATTTGCGTATTTTAAAAAAGACTTCAGTGGCGGTGCTAACTTCACATCACCGCCATTTTGTGGTTTCGTGGACTAATTTCTCAGCAAGTACGGGGATTTAGGTGCTGAAACTTCCTGGTACAATGTTTTTCATGGTCTTCTATCTGTTGTGCGTGTTTCGTATGTTTTGATTGTGTATTTTGGAAAAAAATTTTAGTGGCGGTGATAACTTCACATCACCGCCATGTCGAACTTTCGAGCAGCGATTTTTCCTAAACTAGGGGGAATTCTTTCAAAATGATGGTTGGCACATGCTGGCACACACCAAATGCATCGATCTGTTAGGTTTATTTGAGTGGCACATTCCATTTTCAAGATGGCGGTGCTAACTTCACACACGTTGGGTCTGTAGTAGTGCGCTGGCATCCCATCTTGCATGCAGATTTCCCTATCCTTCATGACATTCGGTTCATTTTATACAGCATAGGAAGATTTTACCACACATTCTTGATTTCTCGAAAGAGTAATGGCTCTAGGAATTCCTGCCCAAGCATTGAGACCGCGCTGACCAGTGACCATGGATTTTATATGAAGGTATTTGCTGTGACCAGGCCGCTCTGCTGAAGCAGTCTTCCAAACGTCGAACAGCTGGACAACAATTTCCTAGTTTGATTGTAGTTGGAAAGACCCAATATAGAATGATGGTGGTTTTATTTTCTGTTTCTTACTTCTTACAATTAATTTCAGTTAACATCCGTGAACTATCTTCAGGTTAAAAGGAAGGAAATATGGTCTAGTATAAAATTTTATACTATATAATATATATTATAAAATATAAAATTTTAGGTGTGAATTTTAAATTTTATACTAGATCATATTTCCTTCCTTTTAACCTGAAGATAGTTAACGGATGTTAACTGAAATTAATTGTAAGAAGTAAGAAACAGAAAATAAAACCACCATCATTCTATATTGGCTCTTTCCAACTACAATCAAATAATGAAAAATAGCCAAGACAATATATTCAAAAATTTCCTAGTTGTTTCATGAAAATTCTTCACAATAAAGACGGGATCTTGCACCGTGTGACGTCATGGCACGATTATTAGATAATGACAAAGCTGCACGAGAATAATGCATTGTAAATATGAATGTAATAATTTTGAGAGAAATGAAGAAAGTTGTCTTTCATTCATCCATAGGCCTACATGCAGGGTATTCGATGATATGCAGTCTTTATATCGAGCTGAAATCGTCAATCGTTCAATAACTTCATGCTGATTTCGCATTGGGGGGAAGTAGAGCGGTCTTTGTAGTACACTCTGTCCAACCTTCGAAAACGGTTCTCCTAAAAATAGTAGCTGTTACGAGTCATGTATTCTAGTGCACCTTGTTGAAACTGATGACTGAATAAGCATCAGTGATAATTTAGTACATTTACTTGCTAACTGTGAGGATTCAGAAGAACAGATCCAACTTCTGCTTGAACGCTTTCAAAACTCACCGGGTTGTGTGATATCGAATGATCGTAAGTTTCTTACTTTGAGGGGGCCTACGACTACGAAATTTAGGGGGGCCCATTCCGATTTGGCTTTCCGGTTTTTATTTTTGATAAGAGTGGCAGCCCTGGTATCAGAGTATGCGACCAAAGGCTCCTCAAGTGCCCAAGCAAACCGTCTTTGAGTGTCTATTTATGCATATGTTTGCAACAAATTGTCTCTTGGTCTCAATGTACTTACCTCCGTCCATTCGCATTCCTGATCAGTAGGGCAACCCAAAGTTGCAGTGCAACTTTTTGCAACTTTTTTGCATATTTTAAGGTAAAATGCAACATTTTGTAACTTTCACTGTCATTTGTAATGAAGATAAGTTTTTTAATTTCCTCACTCTTGGATCAACTCAGCTACCGGTTAAACCTAATCTAGATGCATTTCGTTATGTTTTCAATTCTAAGAATTGTGTGGTGACGCTTTTCTATAAATAGCATTTACGTCAACTACTTCTCCTTCTTTGTATGTGTTGCTTCAGCGTTGTCAGCCCACTTCCAAATCAGTAGAAAGAAGTTTCTCTTTATTGAAAAAACTTCTTGCTGACGATCGACATTTTCATCCTGAAAATATTGAGGCTTACCTTGTCTTGTACTACAACAGCAGTGATTAATCGACGTTTGTATTGTGAACTTATTTTTTTAGTTGGTATGAATTTTGTTTTGTATGACGTGAAAACATATTGTTAAATGAACGCTAGTTACTTATTTTTAATTTGAATAGAACACATTCAAACGGGCATACAGGTACACGCAATCATAACTTTTTAGCCATGATTGCCATTATCTGTTGCTATTTGACCCATAACATTTATCTCAAGCTATTCGGGGGCTTTTATTGCAACGTTTTGCAACTTTTTGAATTTTAAGTGCAACTTTTGAAGATTTTCAATGCAACTTTGGGTTGCCCTACTGATCAGATACATTTCTATCAATTTGTATGTGACATAATAGATGCTCATCTCTTCTGACAGTGAAGTCTGACTCTAAGTCTGATGTGTTTCATTCTGTGTGCAGGGTCAAAGATTTTCGAAAATTTAATATTGAAAGCTTTATGAGTGCTCTTTATCACTCTGAATTTATCGAAGTGTACAGGGTTTTATGTGTTGACGATAAGTTGGATTTATTCTAATCATTGTTTAGATCGTGCTGTAATGTAATTCCCGAAAAGACAGTGTACTTCAGCTCATCTGATTTGCCTTGGATGACAGCAAAGCTGAAAATTTTAATAAACAAAAGATGGAACTATGCCAAGTAAAACTATTTGAAGGAAAACATCAAAATTGAAATTGCCAGGGCCGAAACTGCATTGGCATCGCAATGCGCCGTCTCAAAGAAAAACGCATGGAATGTCGTTAATTCACTCAGAGGCACCAAGTCAAAGCCTGGTATGCAAAGTATAACATCCAAGTTCTCCACCAACACCGAATGGCGTGACTTCATCAACAAGCACCTTCAATCCGTCTTTGGTGAGGATGACCGTCAACCTTACGAGGCTGCAACAATGGCAAATTCATCAGAAACATGGTGCCCTCTCACTGAACCATGTGAAGTTTACGAAATGTTGTTCATGGTAAAAACGTCTAGATCAAGTGGAAATGATAACATACTCAACCTTCTTTTAAAGGAAGGTGCTGTATTTTTAGCTGCTCCTTTGTGTCATATCTTTTAACAAAATGGAAGCATGGTATTCTCAGACCAGCTCCTAAGGTTACTCAGACACATATGTGATCTACGCCAGTTACCCTGTTACCTGTTGTATCAAAAATTCTTGAACGAATCGTATTGTTCAGTATACAAAAGATGCTTCTCGATCATGTTGATAAAGACCAATACGGATTTATTCCAAATTCTTCGACAACGTGTGCTTTACTGCATTTGCATGACATAGTTACAAAACCCCTCGACTCCGAAAGAAATATGGCTGTTGCTCTTGTATCACTCGACTTTTCCAGGCTTTCGATACACTTTCACATGCTACTTTAATCACGAGACTACGCAATCGTCATCTTCCGTCAGAATTCATTGAGTAGACAGTGTCTATCTCTCTGATAGAGTTCAACCAGTAAAAATCGAAAATTGTACTACACGGTAGTCCTCCTGTCAAAGTTGCGAGTGGCATTTCTCAGGGATCCATTCTCGGCCTCATTCTATTCATTTTTACATAGCAGAACTGATTTCGCCTACCATCAATTACATAAAATATGCTGACGACATCACAATCAAAACGACATGATAATTCAAGCAATACGCACGATGTTGCTTCCTCAGCCTCAAGAGTTAAACGCCAATCTTGATACCGTCACCAAAAAACGCCGAATCATTATCTTTAAAGCTAAATGAACAAGAGTAGAAAATGATGTTATTCCCGAAGCAACGGCAGCCTGCTTCATCACTGAATGCAGTGGCAGTAAAGGACATCAGACGTGTAGAGGAAATGCATCTTCTTGGGTAACTTTTTGCCAACAACCTAAAATGGGATCATCATATTGAAGAAATATTGAAAAATGCAACAGCAGACTGTCAGTGGTCGGGCCAGCTGCGAAAATTTTCGCACTGCGAAAATCTGCGAAAATGTGTAATAAAATGAAGTCGCTGCGAAAAAAATTGAATCGGTCCTGCGAAAAATTGAAACCTTGTAATTCCTACATTTAGATGAACCTATGTTGTCTAATAGAATAAATACTGGTCAACAGGATGGAAGAGGCAAACTAATGACAAATAATTAGCATGTTATTCATGATGTTGTTATTTAGTTTAAGCTTCACATTATTCACATCGTCTTACATCCTGTAACAGGCTCAGCAAAATATAAGAATTGCAGCAGTCGTTCTTAGCATACTGAGCTACTGTGAATGTTATAGCCGCATCCGAAACTTTCAAAGCCATGTTTATGAAGTTGCCGATAGTTCTATAAAAGAATGATAACCGACTTGATTTCCAATAATTTTTCAGTTAATGTATAGACGAAACAAATAAAATTCAAATTAATATAAGTATTACTGGCGGATATATGCATTGAAATTTATTTTGTACAGTAGCTCGATTCCTGAAATGCTTAACGCAGCTGGAGTCATTTCAAGCGCTCGACATCCACACTTCCCGTAAGATTTACTCACATTTTTTATATTCAGCTAACGATGCAACGGCCCTGATGGATGCAGAAAACACAATGTTTAGATTTGTGTGATAAGTTACCTTGCCATCAAGTTATCCAAAGTATCCTCGAACAGCTGGTGATTTTGAAAATCACCCGAAAAGATCAGATTAACCGTTGAGTGATGTTAAATGAATGCACTCTCATCGTAGAAACGGTTCTACCCTTCCATTCAGTTGAAAACGCATTCTAAAGACGTGGATGCTGCGAAAAATTTACCCTATCTCATACCAGATAGTCAGAAAATTTCATAGTTGGTCCTGGAAAATAGACTGCTATGAAATTTTCGCTTAAATGATGCGAAGTCCACAAAAATAAAATGGCCGAATCTCGAGACACCTGTTTTGGATCAACGTAGAGTGTGAGCGTTGACCTAGCTGCCGACAATCGGTTATGCCACACGTTGCCAATCACTGACAGTCTTCCTAAAAAAGTGTCGTTGGCCAAGCGGCATTCCAAGGCTTGTTTGAAAGAACAAGAGGAGAAAGAGGAAAGAAGCCGACAGATGACCATCAGAAAAAGTTGAAAACAGTCGCATCAAAAAAGGAAAAATACCTTGGTGCCAATAAATTCGATGGTTCAGAACACAGAGATAAAAGATAAAGGCATTGGACAAAAAGAAACACACGAGGGAATGGAAAGCATTAATCTGGCCGGAGTTGATAATATTGTAGGGAAGTACATTTTGTTCTGCTCGAATTAGATTCATTGGCACACAAGTTTTCGGCCTAAGACCTTCATCTGTTGCAGAAATAATGTGATCACAAGATTAATTCGGCTATCAATATTCCTGCAATTTTTTCAACGGATGTCAAAAGTTGATACTTGTGAGTCGCCACTGATCGACTTCAGTTTCTCCACGTGCCGGGAAATTTGGGGTGGACCTATACCCTCAAGCTCGATGCATTCTGAGACGGAGAGAATTGATGGGAGGTATCAGTGCAATATTAGAGGAAAACCAAGCAAGACAGCTGCGTGAGGAGCAGGAGGAGTCAATGGAAAGTGGATATCATGCATCATGCTCAAGGTTTTATGTACAGGATTGTTGCTTCTTTACAAGTTAAGATTTCCACATCGCTGAATTTCTACATCATCCGTTATTTCTCTTTCGATCCGTAACTATTGCATGTTTTCTTTTGATGACAACTTCTACTTTCTGTCAATTGCTAATTGGTTTATTTCCTTTTGTTGTGGCCTTCCTGTCAGCGCCAGTTATCAACTGGAACGGATCCTGTCTTAAATGACATGTAATAACAATAATTTTTGTTGCAAAGTTTTTGTTGGTTGTTTAGTTGCAAGGTTAGTGACTTTTAGCTATATTTGCTACATGCACATGTAAGTACTAGTTGATAAGATGCATTCGGTAACAAAATGCCAGTTTTATAATTTAGATAGTTTATAAATAAGCACACGCTTTTTCGATTGATAAATTTATTGTGAATGAACAAAGCTGAAAGGCAAGGTTGCAACTAGAGCTACGTGTTGTCATTTCACGTACGTGAAGTTATACATCAAAACACACATAAAGATGCTAGCAAGTCCGATGAGATATTGTCTACCTCCTCCCCAGTCTAAACGGGTCGGTCGAAGAATACATGGCGTTCGTTTAAGACGTTTAAAATGTCAAGCACTACCACTTTCGGCCAGTGGGGGTTGTAGTCCATCAGACGACGGAGGGCAAGTGGAGGTTTCGGGCGGGATGTATTGGCGGGACCAGCAGGAGGTGGAGTGTGCGGATTGTTTACGGTTTGTTGACGATCCAGTTTGTTCCCTATCATTGAGGTTTCTCGTTCAGGGCTCGTGGGTGCAGGAAGATCGTTGGCTTCTTCGGAGATTGAGTGGTCTGGTGTTGGCGGAGCTGTGTTAGATGTCGGTGCCGTAGATGCTGGCTTGAGGATTCTGAGCTCGGGGTCGAAGTTCAATGTTGGATGGAACTTCAAATCATCGGTAATACGGCGTGTCGGTGTCGGAGGATAAGCTGGTAAATACTTCCTTAAGAATTTGCGATTGCGGAGCGTTATGCGTCCAGAGCCATCCACCCGGACTACGTATTGGTCAAACTGCCTCATCTCAATTATCTTTCCAGTGCGGTCCTATTTTGTCGGATGTGGGCCAGTCTGGTTCTGAAAGCGTACGTGATCTCCGACAGCTAAGGGTGGCAGACGTTTTGTGTGTTCGCTTAGACTTTCCAGCGCTTTTTGGTGTCGGTTTCGTAATGCTTCTTCGCGAGCATTGAGGATGTCAATCCAAGTTGGGTGAGGTTGATATCGTCCTGGCAGGATGGGGATGAAGTCTTTAATCGGTCGACCAAATAGGCACATGGCTGGGGATAATTTAGTGTCGGGATCCGGAGTGTTGCGATACTGTAGGACGGCTCTCTGAAATGTATCCGTGTCTAGTTCGCCATTAGGGCCCGTGTTGGAAGCAATGATACGCTTCACCGTTTTGACACCAATTTCCGCTCTTGTGTTGGAGTGTGGGTACGCGACAGATGATAGACGATGGTGTACACCCCAATTTTTGAGGAACGTGGATGCGGATGACGAAGTGAATTCAAGACCGCAGTCGGATGCACATTCATCAGGGATACCATATGTGACGAAAATTTTGCGTAGACTGGTTATAAGGCCTTGGGTACCGTTGTATGCACGTTCAATGATGAGCCAGTTGGAATATCGGTCGACTATGACGAGGTAGTTGTGTCCCTTATATTTGAAGTAGTCTGCGCATATATATGGAAGGGGTACGACGGTAACATCAATTCAGTAGGTGGGACGTTAGGCTGAGAAGGAGCGTTGCGATTGCAGTCGCTGCAGTGGTTCCGTTGTGCGCTGACGTCTGTTGTGATGCCAGGCCAGAACACGGTGGAGTCTGCGCGGGCTAACATAGAAGTGACTCCTTGGTGAGCAGAGTGAAGCGTTGAGAGGACATTTTGTTGGAGCGATTTTGGTATCACTATGCGATCCTTATAGAGGATGACACCGTCGACAGAGGAAAGGTGATACCTCAAACGGTGGAATTCACGTACAGCTGGCGGTAAAGCATTGTACGGTTCGGGGAAACCATCTTCAATCAAGCGTAGAAGTTGTTGCATGTCTGGATCGCTGGTGGTTGCTAGTCGGACCTTATTCCAAGTGATAGCGTTAGGTTGCAACGAGTCAAGGGCTGATGCGGCGGCGAAGACGAGATCGTCGTCGGAGATTGACGGTGAATGTTCTTCATAGCGAATGAGGGACGTGAATGGAAAGAGGTGCGATTCGTTGCTGTATGCCACGTCGTCTGTTAGCGTCATGAGTTCCGGTTCAGTGGGGCCAGATGGGAAGCGAGAGAGGGTGTCAGCGGCTTTGTGCTTCACACCAGGTATGTGGACCATTGTAAATCTGTAGCGAAGGGTCTTTTCCTTCAGGTTCCTAAGTCGGTTGTTAGGGATATCGTCTAGAGAGCGGTCGCCAAAAACTTTGAGGAGTGGATTGTGGTCAACGGCGATAGTGAGGTGGTGGCAACCAAGGACGAAAAAACGCGTTTTCTCGAGGGCATCTGCAACAGTTAGTGCCTCGCCTTCGATCGGGGCATATCGGGATTCAGCGCTGTGAGTGAATCGACTGCCCACTAGAGTCGTCTTCCAACCAACTGTGCAACAGAAGGGCTTGGTACGGTCACAGGAGCATTGTTTTAGAAGGAGCCAGAAGCCGATGCCTGATTTCGACCAATCGGTGGCTAAGCAAGTAGGTTTGCTTTTGTCGAAGATACGTACACCTTCTTCAATTTCACGCAGGATAATGGCCTTTGACTCCTCGAACAGCAGATTCAGTTCATCGCTCCATTGGAAGGGTGTGTTGGGTTTTAGCAGATGGCGGAAAGGAAGCATACGTTCAGTGGATGCGAAAGCGTAGGCGACTTGGTTGATAAGGCCGAACCAGGAGCGGATGTCCGAAACATTTTTCGGTTTTGGGAAATTTTGAATGGCGTCAAGGAATCGGCGACAAGGACGAACACTGTCTGTGGAGATTTCGAATCCGGCAAATGTGACGGTGTGAGACGCGAAGACGAATTTGTCGGGATTGAGTGTTATTCCGTGGCGTCCGCAAGTGTCCAGCCACTCAACAGCTTGAAAAAAGCTTTTTTCAATGCTATCCGACCATAAAAGTGTGTCGTCGATGCACTTCGTTTTATTTGGGATGTCGGTGACAATTTCGTCGAATCTTCTCGAGTAGCCATCACCGGATGCGATGTATCCTTGATGTGCGACACGATAGCGAAATCGTCCCCATGGTGTGATGAAAGTTGTAGGTGACGGTCGTTTTTATGAAGTGTGACACTGTGATAACCATTCCAGCAGTCAAACACCGTTTTCACCTTGTTTGGAGGCACGGAACGGGCCTGATGATACGGCGATTCTGTATGATGAGTTTCGCGAGTGGCAAATGAATTAAGAGGTTGGAAATCTACGGTGCGTCGTGGTTGACCGTTTTTCTTTACACAGATAACCATGCGATGACACCAGGTGACAGGTTCACCGACCGGCACTGGTTCTATAACACCAAGACGTGTGTCCTGGAGTAGACCAGCTTTAACGTCATCTTGCCAATGAAGGGGGACCGGAATAGGTGTGTGAAACGCGACAGGTTCCGCATTTGGATCGATCATGATTCGTAAAGGTGGTCCCTCCATCATTGGAAGCGGTTGGCAATCGCAAACGTTGAACGTGCTTGACTTATAGTGTTGTAGCAGCCATGTTTGAAGACGTTCGCGGTTCTCTGCAGTTGCTGGGAAAGGTAGGGTCGTCGGTTTCTCAGGCGGAGGGTTGCGGCGTGGGCATTGTCATTGAGCTGTGATGGCTGAGTCCGAGGTACTGCTGGCTGGCTCGAGGCAACTTCTCTGATTGTCGGAAAAGTGTGCGATATTAGGCCGAGTTTGGTGCAAGCTTCTCGACTGATAAACAGTTTGTCTGAGTCGTCAGTCACATAGGTTATTACGCGAGTTTCGTAGGTTTGCCCGCTCGAGGATTTGCCAGAAAGTCGGAGAATGACAGCACCAATGATGCCAATACTGTGTTCATTAACCGCTCGCATTCGCATCCTGACCGGAACTAGTTGAGAGTTCGACATTCCGAGTCGTCGAGTAAAGTTGGTTCCGATGAGGCAGCTTTGGCAACCAGTATCAGCGATAGCATTAAGTCGGATAGCTGCTGGTGGTACGGAGAGTTGTAATCCAAGGGCATGGTAGTCTTCAGTGTGGGTTGACGCGTTGATTTCGACAACTGGTTGTTCTTTCGAAGGCCCTCGCTTCCAGTGATCATTGAGCTCACAGTAGAGATGATGGTCTAAAACGATGCTGCAGTTAGATGTGTCCTGGGCTGAGGCACAGAGAGTGTCGAAGATCGCAGCTTCCTCGGGAACAGGGGGTTTTGTCCTGTCTTTGCTGCGACACATCTTACTGACGTGATGGAGACGACTGCATGAGTCTCACTGCTGATTATAAGCAGGGCAGTGAGTTTTTCTGTAGGCAGGTGGAGCTTTCTGTCCATGTCCTCGACGACCACAGTAAGAGCAGATATCTGCACCGTTGATTTTGGCTTCACGAAGATCTTTCGTTTGTTGACGGCGATATTGACTGCGGGCCATGGCTGCTGTTGCTCCCTGCGTCTCAAGAAGCTTGTTTGCGGAACGTTTTCCAGCTTCTTTTGCTTCGATGAACTGAAACACTGCTTCTAGGGACATGTTTTGGTTTGTGTGGCCAAGCAGTTCCAGTTGAATCTCCGAATCAGTCACACCACGGATAAGGACGTCGCGAAGAATTTGGTTTGTGTAGTTTACGCTCGATTTACAGCTGGTGCATTCCATTGCGTACTTGCATACACCAGCTTGTCCGCGGATACGGGCGCCGAATGATCGAATTGTTTCATCGCGATCCTGTCGCATTTCGTAGAGGGCAACTCGGGCAACCATAGTGTTTTCCTCTCTGACGGCCAGAGTCTTCATCGCCGCTAACACATTTGTTTCGGATAGATTAATTAGGCTGCCGCCCACAGAACGTGTGAGATCTTTTCGAAGGACTTCTTCACAACATTCTAATAGCTGTATGATGACATCCTTCCCAATGAGCTTGGTGGCATCCTTATAGTCATGCCAGCGGGTGAGGAAGTATGACCAGTCTTCGATTGAACCGGCCGATGAGACAGTTGGACGGCGTACCCGATCCATCTTTGCTGTAGCGCTGGATGTCGTGGATGATGTGGGCGAGCTGACGTGTGTTCCAGATGCGTGTATTTGCAGTAGTGTAGCTGCCAATGTGTCGGATACGTCAGACGTTTGGTATCCACAGAGCGGGAACAGACAGTCGTAGATTGGCATCGTGCTTTGTTCATAAATAAGCACACGCTTTTTCGATTGATAAATTTATTGTGAATGAACAAAGCTGAAAGGCAAGGTTGCAACTAGAGCTACGTGTTGTCATTTCACGTACGTGAAGCTATACATCAAAACACACAAAGATGCTAACAAGTCCGATGAGATATTGTCTAGTTTAGTATTAACAAAATGGCTTCTAAGAAACAATAGATGGCGGTAGTAGCGAGTTTATGTAATCAGATATTTGCAGGCTGTCTAGTGCGTCATTTTTTTGCTGCTGTCATTTTTTTCATTTTTTCTTCGAAATCATGCATTCTCAAATAGATTTTCGTAAATTGCCGACTACTAGCCTAGTTCAAAATTTATCCGTAGAGATATCAGCTCTCCACTTTTTGGATTTTGGATCTCCACTATTTTGTTGACTAATGCACTGAACTCCAGATGTCGTATAACTTGATGGAGAATCATTAAACTTCCGCAACACTCTGTTTTTTGGGCTATTTATTATCTTATGGGTGATTTGAAAACTGATGAAACAAAGGAAGACTGTAGCCGATCTTCTTCGCATCAATACCGCCAATACAGCCCATCATCTGCAAGAAGCTGAATTTGGTCAAGCAGCCAATGTCATGAGCGCTATGCAGTCAAAGGCAAAAGAAAGGAAAGTCGTGAATCAATGAGAACCTCCTATATAGCTGTGATTGAACATCTGCAAACAAAGCTACCCATAGATTCGGAGTTGTTGAAGGATTTGACCTATCTATCCCCCAGTTCGAAGCAAGAGAGTCAAACAGATTCAAAGATGCCGCATATCATCAAAGAGTTTTAAATGTCAGCTTTGCGTGATCAGTGGAGGCTTTATCAATCAGAAAGTATTCCTGATGAGCTTTTCCGAGATAGGACAGGAAAATTGCTTTCTATCGATCAATATTGGAGTGAAGTCGAGAATAGTAATCAGAAGAAATATGAACTTCTTGGAAAATTGATCAAGAGTTGTCTGTCCCTCAGCAATGGTAATGCTGATGTCGAACGTAGCTTATCGGACAATAAGAACACGCTAGCGGTTGAGCAAACTAATCTTAGTGATGAAGCACTGGTGGCCTTGAGAAGGTGCAAGGAGCATGCACGTCAGTATGGTGGCTCTGAGAAAGTGTGTACGCTCTCCAAAGAGATAACGACCTCCGCACCAGTAGCATCGGAAATTCTCAGAGGAAGAAACGCGAACGCGAAGAGTTGGAGATCGCAAAGAGAAAAGAGGAACAAGCTGTTGAGGAGGAAAGATCACGCCAGGCATTGATTGATAAATCTGTTAGGAAACACGAGAAATTAGATGCGGAAGAGGGAAAATTAAAAAAGATAGAGGAGGAAGTAAAGGAAGATCTCGCTGCGGATGTTAAAAGAAGCAAAGTTACAACTGGACAACTCCATCGCTGCAAATGATATGGTGGGTATTAGAGTTCCCTAAGAATTGTACTCCTCAGTTAGTGAGAAAGTTTCAAGGCTGAGCGAATTAAATACAAAAGAATCCATAAAAAGAGCAGAGATTGGATCGAGGCGAAAGTGTGCATTCGAGAAACTTATGAATAATGTTAAAAATCGAAAGAAGATGTGAAGGCATGAACTATATTTGCAATTATTCATGAATTGATTGGTTTTGTTATTCTATCACCAATGTTTTTATTTTGACTGGATGTTGAGCATGTTCAACTCACGTAGATAATGTTAAGTGAGACATTGATATCTAAAGACGGTATACAGTGATGGCTAATTAATGATGCATTCATTGTATTTATTAAATCTTTACATACAGGTACACGATTTTGATATGTACGATTTTTTAACCTTAAGATTTGCAGCGTGTAATCTTTTGAATGATGACTGACGGGCATGTTGTTTGGATGGAAATGCTACAGGAGTCAATTAAAAATTTCATTATACTATTGCAATGATAAAAGTGATACGCTATATTGTTCGATTCTTAGTGGATACTTTATCATTTCTTTCATTTTTCCGCCCCCAAAAATCATTTTTTTCTTGAAAAATTCGTCATTTTTTCTCATTTTTTGACTTTCTATTCGGTAGACAGCCTGTATTTGCGAAAAATCTTTTGTGAGTCATGAATGACTAAACGTTGTTACTTTCGAAAAATCTGGCTTATTACAAGAAAGCACTTAGTTGCGAAAATCGCACAAGACATTTTGAAAAATCAGTTTCTCTTGACAGATATTGGGCATTGGTCAAGTTTTGATAAGAGCGGTGTTTTGCTCTTCATAATCATGAATACTATAATTTGCTGGTATTAGTAGGCTTGTGAAAATTTTGTAGAGCTGCGAAAAAAATGGAAAAATCTCTGGCCCGACTACTGGACTATACACGGTTAGAGTACTACGAACTGTTGTACCCAGAGACGTTTTGCTTCAGGCCCATTATGGTATAACATCATCCCTCGTCGACTATTCATCATCTGTGTTTGTCTCATTACCTGTACACTTACAGCAAAAGCTCAATCAGATGAATAAAAGATCTCATCGTATTATTCACTTGAGCGATTGTGATTGTGATGGTCTTAAAAACATCAGTGACCGACGCATACGACTCGCATGCAATCTCTTCCGTGCTGCTGAAGATAACTTTGCGTACCTCATCCAATCCACGAACTTATTCCTCGACGATTTCACAGGTCTAAGAATTATTTTGTCGAATTCACCACCACGCTTCGTAGACAGAAACAATTTCAAGTTTTTCTTACTAGATATCTGAATAGCCTTATTTAACTTCATCGTGAATTTCTGTATACATTTACATGTCTTATCGATTGATGGTATACATTGCACAACCTACATGTATTGTGATTTACGCCGTGATGTTATTTCAATTTTCATTCCATGAAATATACATACTCTTCTTCTACTTCTACCTATTTTACAGGCAATCAGTAGGTCTGTTACCGGGTCAGACGTGGTAATAGCCAGGCGCTTGGATTTCATAATTCAACTATTGCGACACAAGGCGATGTAGCGGCAACATAATTATTTCAGATAATAGAAACAAGAATTGGCATGCAAACTAAGTTGCCTTATTAGGTCCTTTTCGGATATTGCATGTGTTTAACCATTGTCTTTGAATATAGCTGATGTTCAAGATCAATGGTCATGCGCAGTCCCAGACTGGAATTCTCTTATTCCTAGGCTCTGTTTATCAAAATTTTTGGCGAACCAGATGACGTACCAAACTGTCAATGCTGTCGATTGAGAAAAATTGATTTCAAAAATTTGCTTTTGCTCGCTTGCCGGAGAAATAATTACACGTGTAGATGTGTGTCATGAGCATGCTTCTATTTATCTAGGCATGTCAGGTTAATAAGTCGGTGTGCAACCTGCGACGTGTCAGCATGCTTGTTCTATTTTACGATGTTATTGCGCTAATCTGAAGAAACCTCGTGTGTATTGATTTTTTCTGGTAGTATCATGCACTAGTAAATTAGGGATTTTTACTTGATCCTGATCAGATGTTTTCACTTTCAAGTGCTTTTCTTGCTTGCTTAATGAAGTTGGTCAATTCCTCAGGCTTGTGCAGTTTGGTCTATTCTCGCTCGTGAAGTAAATTCATGCAAAAGTGCGTGTATCAGATGTTTCTTTTACATGTAAGCTGGTAGCCGTTAGTCAATGTGGAAATATGTCTACCAGATACGGACCTGATAATTGTGTTTTTACATGGACACTTAAAGATGCATTGACACTTTGGCAGTCATAATGAAACAAGCAGTGTCATTAAAGTATTTATTCTACTGAGATGATTAAATTCTCGTGCGCTTCATAATTGTGAGATATTTCAAATGACTCATTGACGCTTACTTGCTTCCGTATACTATATAGCGTCGAATGCTCCATCCATGTTGGGTACGACGGAATCAGCAACGGCTAGCAACCATTGTTTTTGCGGAGAAAATTCCTGCAATATTGATTATAATGTTTAATATTGATATTAATGTTTAAAATTTAAAAGTCTAGTTTATAGATGCGAAATGCTTGCCTAACCCAGGGGTCAGCTGGGTGTCTGTTTCAGAAACTTGAAGTGCAAAAAGCATGGAAACTCCGAGTCCGTAAATATATTGCAATTTTGATGGGCATATTTGCAGAAGTCCAAGTGCTTTCAAAGTGATTAGATTAGGGATTAGGGGGGGATTTACGCTTCGAGTTTTGCCTCCTCGTGTCAGGTAAGTTATTTCAATAATTCTTTTAGTCTTAATAATAATCTTATTTACGAGATGTAGCAAATTCATTGTCACAGTTAACCGAGTGTAGTTGACCTAGGGCCTCTGCCGAAAGATGGTTTGTGATAAGTCTGTCTAGTATAGACATTGTAAGTTAAAAGCTTACGAGTCTGCTAATGTATATGACCGTCTACAATTATGATTTATTATAATATTTGTATAAATATTACAGATCAGACTTGAACTCGGATAAGAAGCGGACTGAATCCGCAGCCCTGCATGCTACAAAGCTCTGCTGCTTTGGTGCTTCCATGATACCTAATCTTGCTATTGAAACGTGAATTTAATCAACACTAATGCTCTTTGCTGTGCATTGCTCCAATTATGGAAGTTATTGCATTTGTGTCGGAGTTGAAAAACTCCACTCCGGTGCGACGGGAGCTCGAATACAAGCACTGACTCTGAGGAACTACACAGCTGCAGAGATTCGTAATAGCCTATGGTAAAGAAATGTAAGTGAATGAAACGATTGATTCGTGCAAAAAGTTAAAGATAAACTGAGATTATAGTAGTAATCATGATAAACGCATGATTACAAATTTATTTTTAGTGTTTGGTCTGGTAGATACAGATCTAGCTTGTACACAAGCAATTTCTACGATTTGAAGTGTAATGCACCGGTAAAAATGTTGTCTGAAATTAGTTAAATGAATGTTGAAGGCGCTAAACAAAGAGATTAAAAAAGTCATTTATAAGCCTATGATGAAGATACTGCATTAGTGGTTGACCACATAGATATAGAACTGGCATAGACAGAAGTTTTTATTCTACGATTTCTATGATTTGAAACTTTGTTTACGGATAAAATGTTGCCTGAAATTACTGAAATGAATGTTGAAAACGTTAAACTAAGTGATTAATTGTCATTTATATGCCTATGATGAAAACGTTGCTCTCTTTAGTGTTTGGCTAGTTTGGACAGAAGCTATTTCCACTATCTGAAACTTTGTGCATGGATACAACATTGTCTAAAGACAAGAAAATTAATGTCAAATTATTGAAATAATGTGATCAGACGGTGTTAATTTCTATCATAGATGAAAAGTGCCTATTTTTCCAAATTTAGTCAACTTGAGATATTTCTTGCAAACATAACCATTTATTTGATGATATAAAAATAGGCAAGTAAATGCGATGACAATCAATTGTACACATGCACTTCTACCTTTATTATCATCAAAGTTAATGTATTTCAGCGATTAAGTAGCCTAATATTTTTTGATTTCTTGTTAAAGAAGTTTCTGAATTACAAGATATCTATATCTATTAACGAACCGATGAGGTGACTTTCGCATTGAAAATGAGTAATACATGACACGATTATGTAATTATAGCTATGTATAAATTTCCAAATATATTTGCTGTTCCTCTGAATTATGCTGAGTCAAAGATGAGGAGAAAAAATGCCTACATGTAGGCATTGTTCTTTTCTAATGCAACTTGGAATTGTACTTTTAGTTACTATTGTTCTCATATGATTTTTTGTCTCGGAATTATTTTGATACATTGTACCTATGCCAACAAATCAATTACGTGTAACTGAAGCTGAACCTTAAATGAAATTAGAAGTTGTGATTTCATCATAATGAATTTATGTTTTGAATTGACCAACCTTTTGTCTCGTAGCCTACATCTATCTATGCTAATGTTTCAAAGCAACTTCCACCATAAAATCATTAGGGGTCTTTACACCTGATGATATAGGAACCATGAGGTTTGTGCAAAAAGTTAAAGATAAACTGAGATGCTGTTTTGAGACTAGCAAGAAAGGTGGCTTGCGTGTAGGCATATTTCACATAGTGTGTTCTCCAAAGCGAAATACAATAACACGAATCCTCAGATTTAAGAAATGGAAGTTGTTCCTGTAAAGCATGATTCAAAGTACCGCAACAATTTTCGAAGCAGATCATTCTCCACATAACGTCCATGGTAGATCATGGCACTTGCAAGCAATGTAGTTGAACTTTTTCAATGCTTCATACTTATTTCTGTCTTCTTTAGTCAGTGGAAATACATCCTTCATTAGAATTAAATGTATTAAATAAAGAAATGGATGACTTCTTATATTGTTTAAATCAGAGCCTAATGTTAATCTTAGTTGATAATGAATAATGATGAATAATGATTATAATAATCATTATTCTCGGAGAATTACGGAGAGCTGATGCTCGATCTACTGTACAACAGAAGAAGCAAGGATATATTCGGAACAACTTGTTTTGAATCGGCTTAGGAACAATGGTTACCCATATCGGTATTTACGAAAAATACAACACCAATATCTTAAAAAAAAATAAAAATCACAAAGGGGAACAGAAAATCAAAGATGGGAGAATTTTCGTTCATTGTCCTTTTGTTGACGAAGCTACCAAAAGAAGAATGATTAACACGGTACAGCGATCTTCATTATCTGACTATATATTTTTGCATTTTGAATCTGGGATATCTTTGCGTAAAATATTTCACCCACCCAAACAACGCATACTTTGCAAATATGGTTGTGATACGTGCGTTATCAGTGAAAAACGAAAATTATGCTATACTAAGAACTTAATTTACAAAATTACGTGCAAATTATGCAATGCAATATATATATATAGGCGAGTCTTCCTGCTGTGTCCGTTCGAGAGTGAAAGAACATTTGACTCAAGATAGCAGTGCGGTCTTCCAACACATTAAGACCAATCACACAGGTTGCCCCTCACCCTGCATATCATGGTCCGTTCTACATCAGAATTTGAACAACACTCAGAAAAGGCGCTCGCTGGAGGCTATGTACATTCGTCGTCACAGCGGGGCATTAATGAATGGATGTCAAGGCTTGCACATTGACTTCGAGGTTTGAGAACACTTCTCTCCTACTTGTCGTGAACTCATATCTTGCTTGTATATAAATGCTTCATCTCTGCTTTTATTTTGTAACCTTGAGAAAGCCGTAAGGCGAAATATTGGTCAATTTATTCATTAATACAATTTGTATCCGCTGAAATCAATTACTTTTGATTTATACCTTATTTCCGGATACGTGGATCTTACCGGGTTTTTTGAAATGTTAATCTGGTTCGTTTCAGTTTAAAAACTGGCATATAGCTATTGATAAGTAGGTTAAGGCAATAGGTTAGATGGTCTACTCCAAAGTGTTTACTACTCATTGAATCAACGAAATTTAAACAGAGAACAGAGAGTCTGCCAATCAACGATTTGAAATAGTTGATCTTTGTGCATTCCAAGTGAAAGTTTTGAAATACCAGGTAATGCAAGGTCATAGTTCATTTGAGAATGTTCGCTGAATTCTGCCGGTTGATGATTGAGAATTACAAGACCAAACGGACTACTTGAATTACATAACAGGCATCGACAATTACCCCACGAAAATGCTTGTATACAATGAGTAGGAAATTTATGATAGCAAGATTCACTAAAAATTAGAGATATCGTGACTTTGCTGTAATTTTCTGCACTATTTTTCTGCCCTCTAACATTCACAACTATAGTTCTTAATTTACCGGCAATTTATTTTAATTTACCTTACCGGTAACTTACCTGGTAAAGTATTAAAAGAGGAAATCTAAAAGTACAAGCGGCTAAAATGCAAGGATTAGTGATGCAAATGATCATAAGGGACAATAATATGATGTGGATATGGTTTGATGTATTATTTCACATTTTGACAACGATGTGAGCGCTTAACTTTCAGAAAAAACAATAGGGCCTACATTCAAAAACTCAAATAACTTTTGCGTTTCACTTTAGGAAGTGCAGTGATAGCATATCTTATGATTTTCTAATAGTAACAATCATCCAACGCCATGTTAAAGATCATAGAACTGCTGGGAGGAGGAACTGACTGCTCCCTTATTCTTCTTTTTTTAGCTAGTAGTGTGGTCATTTATTCACATAATAGGCAAAATTCTGTGAAGAAATTTCTGCAAGGAATTTAAGCTCTAGTTGTGAAAATGTTCTCCTGCATTTTCTTTTTTTGGTTGATTGTCTCTGACAGCCGCACTGACACCCTGCATTTTTACATTTTTGTCAGTTAGCACTAGTCAGCATGTCTTGTGAAATGCCAAAAATCTTGCACTGACATCCTACACATCTGCCGCAATATCATGTGAGAAACAATTAGATCTTGCAGTGCAAGACTTCCTTACTTTTTACATGTTAGATGAAATTAAGGGGAAGATCGACAAGATCTATCGCAAGATCTGCGATCGCTTTCGTAAGATTGATCGCAGAATGTTTATTACCGTTCCAGCTACACATGCTCTTTCGTATGCTCACTTATAGCTATGAATTTATTTATTATTTGGATAATGTCTAGTTTTCCCTTTCTCCAAGGCTATCCCGTCAGCTTCTCCTAATTATGCTTATATATGATTCCGGTAAAAACCACGATACTTGACAGCAGGAGAAGAGATTCGATTTATAGGTTTTCGAAAAAACAATTGTTGCATACCAAATATTTGAATAATTTCAAAGTATTTACAAAAATTTCTTCTAAGCTTATGTACATTTTAGGGTCAAATGCTTATGATACAAAAATGCTTAAACATTTTAACAGATACGATTGAACGCAGATGTGTTAACAAATGCAGTTAATGTAATTGCCTTGCTACTTATAAAATACAAGTATTCCCTCAATGCAACTATCCCCGTTAAGTGTATTTTACTATGAAGATTCGATATTGACAAATTGCAAACATTGGCCTTGATTTTTATTGTATTACGCGTAGGTAGCAGAAGATACGACTAATTCCAATATGTTTTCTCAGCATATTTATTTAAAATTATTTCAAGAATTATGAAATATAATTTCAATTGTGCACCTTGTGATACAAACTGTCGTACGCTTTGGCGGGATTAAACCGTGTCACTTACAATTTATACAGAGGAGATACTTCGATCAGTAATATGTGTCGTCCAAGCAGTTTTCGGTATAATATACGAGTCCTTCTTTTTCACAAATTTTTTTTTTCACCTCAGGGTCGAAGCGCAGTGCTACCAGCTAGCCGAACTCGGCACCCGAGAGCTCGCCGAATTATATGCGTCAATAAATGGATAACGTTGAGCATTTTGTGAGTTGTTGTCGAAAATCGAATTTTCACGCATACAAAGCTTGCAATTAACAAGTCGTGAATAACCGCTGATCAAATAGAGCCTGCAGATCGATAACACTCAATCATCATGGATTATCTTTATTTATAATGAAATAGCATTGGTAAAAAGTCCAACCGGCAATTTTTGAACTCATATTAATGCTCCTCGAAAAGCTAGGAATTTATAATATAACACACAAAATATGCATTGAATGATTTTGTGGAGACACTATCTGTGTAAAAATAAGTTTGAAAAAAATCGCTATTGTAGAAATTAGCTGCAGTAAAATACAATCAATCTTACCGGTAATTTACCACCCCCTTAGAATTATATTCACAACACATTCATGGAGCATGGGATACTCGTACTTTGATTATTCGATGACAAAACATTTCAAAATGAACCCAGTAAATAATGCACTCATAGTTTTGCTGAGATTCAGCTCAAGCGACATTACTCGATCATGCATTAGTATTTAGACTATCGTACTCATTGTTTTTTCGATAATCAATGATTGTCTCGTTGAAATTAAAACAAATACACAGGCTACATGTATACAACAAGAGATATACTCTTCTGCACGTCTTATTAAAAGAAATATGATTGTTATGAATTCACTTTGTTCCATCATTAATAATGAATTCATAAAATATTTTGGAGCTTTTAGGTAGAGCTAGATGATTCATCCATGAAATTTATCTAAATCATTCAAATATTCCTATGCTGTGTCAGGATAATCATCCTTGCGTCCAAAGGATGTCAAAAAGCAAAAAGTGGCTATACATATGTAGGCACTTTTCTAATATTCATTTGATTGATATCAAGCATAAAGCATTTTGGTAGAAACTTCCGTCAATATTAGTGAACTATGATATTGTCTATTCATCGGCAGATAAGTGAAATGTACAAGGAAGTTTCTACAAGCATAGCAAAATTTAGGCTTCTTATATCTTGAACCACGCATCTTGGTTTTAGGTGAAGGATGAATATCAATTGTTGATACAGTCGAACCTAGCTCTGCATAGTGAATTTCAAGGGACCAGATAAAACAATTCACATTGAGGAGAGTTCACTATAAGGAGGTTTTCTAAAATTTAATGTGATATTGGTTTTAAAGTAGGAATACAAAGTCAAAACAATCACAAAAAAAAATTAAAACTAACACAAGTATTTATAGAAAACAAATTTTATAGGGGTAAATACCAGTAAACAGCCTACTGCATTGTGTCAGAATGTCATATTAAATGATAATGATAATGTAAACTCAAGATGCAAAATGTAACTGTTATGAAATATATATTAAAGTTTGCTAAATGCCTTTCCGGATAAAAATATATAATTTAGAACAGCCAAATGCCGACACTTGGCTGTTCTCAATTATATATTTTTTATCCAGAAAGGCGTTTAGCAAACTTTAATATATATTGATCATACCGGGTATGGCCGACACTTAAAAAACTCCTTGCTATAAAATAGTCAGCACTGTATACAGTATCAGCTATGCATACATCATTTATCATGAACGATGGAAATAACTGTCAATACTAGTCTCTGTACAGAAAGTCGCTCGTCAACATAAGCATTAATGTTTTCTACTCGATCAAAAGCTTGTTGTTCAAGCTTCAAGGTCACTTTTCCTTTCCAGGAATTCCCTCCTCTGACTCAACAGGTCGGTACGCTTGAAAACGCAAAAAAGCGCACGTAAATTTGAAACTATTCGCTACATTAACTATTGATTTGTATCTAAAATTCAGTTTGTAGACTCATATAGAACTTTAACAACTTAGGAAGCTTTGGAGTAAAAAGTATCATCGAACTACTCGCCTCAATAAAGGTAGTACACGTGCATGGGATGCTTATTAATTACAAAGTATAATTAATCAATACATGCTTGATGTAAAATATTCATTATCTAGAGGTTGAGACAACAAAGAGACTATAAATAATCTGTTCACTATGAAGAGGTTCATTATGTAGAGATATGTAACAAACGCAAAGCACACCATTTTTGATGGGATCAGAAATTTAATTCACTATGATGAGAGATTCAATGTACAGAAGTTCGACTGTATTAATTATCAAGCGGCATCCGTACCATCTGTACCTACCAGTACCAGCATCTGTAGTCGGCACAGTATATTAGACGTCTTGTGTTGAACGTACGGCAGTGTTTGGAATGCATGCTAGTGGTATATTAACAGTAAGAATGAGTGGCGTTTAAGTATTTAGATTTCCATTTTTACCAGTTATTGGACCAAAGCTGATCAATTTTAATTCGTTGCCACGAGAAAGCTCCATTTTTAAGAAATGATTAATCCAATGGCTACATACAACAGCATTGCATTTGTACACTTACGGATTGGAGAACGCCATCAGTCCTTATCAGGACTACTTCAGTTACCATTTTCATTAAATTAATAAGCATTATATTCTGTTATAAATGAGTGTTGGGATGATTTTCATCACTGTATGAGAATAATATCACTACTTACATGCATGAATATTTTGCAATGCTGTGCCCGGATTATCAAAGAATGTTAAAGCGAAAAATGCCTCTATGCTTGAACAGTTTGATATAAAACTTTCTCGGAATTTCAAATAGATCCAAAGTTTTTTCTGGAGAACACCGATGATTCATACAGATTGTCCAGTCGCTCCTTAATGGTCTAGCAATAAAAATCCCACCTAAGCCATAATTAGATTTTCATTTAGAAACACCATTCTATTCAACGCCTACTTCTTATTGTTATTTTGCTATCATCATTTACAAGAATGACTGGTCAGGAATAAGGATTACCCATCAACATTCAGCTCTCGGGTATTCTTCATAAGAATTTAAAAAGATCTTGAAATAATTTTATATTTTACTTGCATAAGTGAAATAACATTTCAAAAACTCATGATTTTACGAAATTTTTGAGCGCTTTATTCAGGACTTTCATATTTTTCAATTTGAAATCAAAAAACGTTTATCAAGCAACTGACATTTTCATTTTTGGATAATTTCTGTTTTAATTTGCTTAATCCATAAAAATACTAGGCCCTATTCAATCTCTGAAGGAAGAAACGTCTAAAGAAGAGATACGAAAATGCCTACATGTAGGTTCTTGGTCAAATTCTGGGTATTTTGATACTTTTTGCAAAATCGCTTCTAATTTTTTTCTAATGAATCCAAAAGCCTCCATCATTTTTGGAGAGTTGGCTGATGCACTCTTTTTGATCTGAGTTGTTCCGCAACGAAAATAATTACTTTTGTAAAAGCTGTGCCTGTGAAGCCCTTATGGAACCCATATTAGCCCCGCCTCTCTTAACACATCAACCTAAAGACCAGTGTTGCCACTCCAAGATTATTAGCTTATTAATTATATCGCCAAATGATCTTGGGGAAAGCGCATACAAGCACATGAGCAGTCAGAAAAAGTGATGAATCATAGGAAAATAGTTGTATGCGAACTACCAGATACATTAACAGGTGAACGTGCGATCAACGAAAACACAGAGAAGCACGAACGTTTCCAAAGACAACAGACCATGAAGTGAAAACCCTAAAACTATAGTAGGCCATCGACAGATGTTATATAAGGCTCCTTATGGACTGATTTTGAATTGAATTACAAAAATAATGTTTTCATGAAATGAACTGATAATTTTCAGCAAAAAAGAAGACGTGGAATGAATTACAAAAATGCGTAAATCACAAAAGTCAGCACTGTTAATTTCAGCAAAAAGATTTGTCGATTGAGCTATAAAAACATTTATATCGCAAAAGTCAGTAGGCCTACTGTTCATTTCAGCAAAAGAACTTACGTGAACTGAATTACAAAAATATGTATCACTGTGCTCCAAATTTGAAATTTGATAATTTCCATAAGAACGGGACTTAGACCTCCAAAGTAATATATACATTTATCACTTCGTAACAAAGAGCTTCAAACAGTCACTTCTTGGAAAATTAGGGAAAATGGAAAGAAAAATTGCGCTGTTTCCGAAGTTTTGCAATCGAAAGTTCAACAGCCTCTTTCCTTGCCATTCGATTCTTGGCATCCTTCATGAGAGTGTTTCAGTTCCGCAGCAGCCTCCTGTAATTTCAATTCAGCTGCTGTTTGTCTATAGCATCAACTTCCTTTTCCTTCTTCACAGACAGCTCCTTTCTCAGGTCTTCCAATCTGTCCCTCTGTGGATCAGTTTGTACCGCCTTCTTAATTTCATCAGCTTCTAAAGCAGGCATGTTTCGCAATTCTCTCACTCTCTGATGCTCTTTTCTGTTTTGCCAAAAAAGCGCATATTCCACATGAGCTTGATTGATCATTATGTTGCACATTGAATGACGCACTATATAGTTTCTTTTTTGCAACGCAAGAAGGAACGACATTAAAAGACTTTTTCTAATGTCATCGGAAACCGATTACGCTTCTCATTGTCACCGATGTCGTGCGACTTCCTGATGTCTCTTTCACAATCGACATTTCCATGGAAAAGGGTGGAACAGGACGTCGGATGCTTCGGATTTGGGCTAATCCCCCAATGGTTTAAAAGTTGTATGTCCGAAGATGGTTGATGTCATCATGCGAGACAGCAGTAGGAAGTTGATTTGCAAAATAAATGACGAAATCCTTCTTCAGAGGGAGATTATCTTGCAGATAGGTCAACATTTTTATATAGAAATTCTTGCACCTGTACCGAATTACATCGACGGCAACTTCTTTCATCGTGGGACTGATGAGGATCTCGCCAACAGGAAGTTGATTATCGCCGTCACTGATATTTACTTATTCATAGCAGTTTCACTGTCAATGTTCTGGTTTCAGAATTGTACTGCGATATTCCTCACCATGCTCATGAGTTGAGGCATCAAACGATGAATTAAGATGACCGAAGGTTGAAACAACTTTTCAATAGGTTCCGCCATCTTCGTAACATAGATAAAGAATCTGATTTTATTCCTTATAGTTTCCAGATCTTTCAAAGCGAAACATCTCTTTGAACCATCTGAGCCATCGTTCTGAGCGATCAACTGAAATAGGATTAACTTCGATGTTCTTTTAAAAAAATACCGGTGATATGAACTAGGCATATGTAGGCCTACGAGTATAAAAAATATCTGGTGGCGTTTATTAACATTTTTCATTTTAACGCATTTGGCAAACTTAGCTCATAATTTTACTGGAGCCGTAGTTATAAAGTTAATGAAATACCAACTTTCTTCTTCTCATATTAAGCAATTCTAACAGTCAGAATGTGGGAATGTTGGACTCGAGTATGTCTCGTATTGATGTGGTACAGACTGAGAGGCCAGCGATCAAGTATTCTGAATAATAGGTTTTACATTCGCTATTGACTCAAGCAATTCTTTTCAACCGGCTTTAATTATCTCAAAACATGCCTATCAAATCAAAAATTTCTTTCCATAATATCGTTTTAAATCTGTAAAATATTGCCGACTACAATGAACTATCAGATTATTATTGCATTGCCACAAATTGTGAATATATTGCCACGAGTGGCAACACTGATATTGACCTCATTTTTCTAGAGAATTCAGAAATTTGATATTTTTCTTGCGGATCGAGATGACATTTCAAAAATTCAGGATTTTATGAAATTTTCAGCCTTGTCTTTATTCAATCTCATCACATCAAAAGGAAAATAAATCGTTTCAACACATTTTCATACCTACTGGATAATTTCTGCTTGAATGGTGTTGATCCATACAAATATTAAATATCTGAGGAAGTTCCTACACGCTCTTACCTTCTCATGATCGCGTTCTGCTACAATTGTTTTTACGATGCCTATCAGTGTAAAAGTCCGCAAATTTAGGCCTTGTCAAAGATATTTAACTATTTTTCTTTATCTATTGCAGATAAATAAGCTTTAGCTTTTTACCATTTTGTGCCCTTGTTGCATACAAGTCCCTCCTTGTGGATTCAGTTATAAAACTAAAAAGGTCAGACTAGGTAGGAGTGGATCCAAGAATTAATCGAATAATAGCAAAAGGCACGAACATTTACGAGTTTTTTTAAAAAATTGAGGCCGCATTGACAAATTCAAAATGAGATATTCCCACATCGAAGTTGAAAATTGAAAATATTTGTAAAATGATATATTTGTACAAAGATTGAGGTAAACTGTCGGCACACAACACATCAGGGCAAACCGTTGTTCCTACTTGGACATCTTCTGTTGTTCGTTACGACCTTCATGCAGACCTCTTGTGAACTCCCTTTTCAAAACATCTGACAGTTTGCCTGTTTCTTCGGGTCGCGCTTGTTCGGCATCTCTCACAGCTTTGTCAATCGATTTGAGGCCTGTATCAAGGAAATGAGTTATGTCTGGAAAATACCGACAGAACATAAATTAACATGATTACCGTTTGATTTGACTCGGTTGAAAACGTAGACAGTAAGTTGAGCCGCGCGTCTGATTATCCAGCTATCTGCCACAGCTCGAATAGTACGCGGGTCATTGGCTAACATGCTGAAAAAGAGAAAATTTTAATAAATGTTCACATAAAAATGACGGAAACGGAGTGGTTGGTTCTGCATAGCGGCTTCAAAAATCATAAGTCCGCTAGAAAGGTAAACAAGTGCTCCATCAAAAGGTTAGACTGGCGGCACAACATAAGAGTTGATGAAGGCCCATTCATTCTGCTGAAACATGTTATTGTGCGCAACTTAGCTATTGCAAAATGTGGAAAAAAGAAATGTTAGAAATCTCATTTAATGCAAATCTGTGTGTGGATTCATAGCATTGCTGCCCAGTAAATTTCAATTACGCACAATATTATTAATATAGATTTTTTCGGGCAACAATGTAGGACATTTTCAAGCGCTTACGCGCCTTCAAATGTCCTACATTGTTGCCCTCAAAAATTCATGGCAATGTTATATTCATCAATAATTGCGGCTGGTTTGACAGTAGTTTACTATCTCCTCCGCGATAGAATTGGTTAAAAGCATTATATTATCTGCTGCGTAGAGCTACGGCATGAAATGAACTTCCATCAAAGCTTCTTTTGTACCACACTTGTTTAGCCTTCTGGCTGACTTGTGCTCGAATCCTGGTCAGACGAGTCACGGTCGAGAAGATACAGTGTTAGCGTCATGATAAATAGAATCATAACTTAATTTGTGTCAAACTACTAGTATACTAGTAGTTCAACTAAACATGTAGTCAAAGATCTCCATCGTTCTTTGGTTGGATGACTGTAGAACTTTGAAGCTATATAACTTCCATTTTTATTGTCACCTTCAAAGTTGAAGACCGTAGAAAAGCTTCAGAAAATGCGATCACATCATCAGTGGTAGCCACTACAAAAGTGTTCTGTAAATATCTGCAAATTACGCGAATCACAATACTTTACTCACTTGAAGAGATTTCGTAGCATCGTATTGGGTCTCAAATCTGAAAAATAGAATTAAATCTTTATCCTTAAATGAATTTTTTTAATAGAGCGTTGGTTGGCATCAGGTTAAACGAACAAACACGGCAACCATTTTTCTGAACGGTTAGACAATATTATAACAAGTTTTATCAATAAGTAATATGGTCGACCTAAGATTCGTTTCTCCAACCGTTAAGAAAGATGCAAAAGCAAGTAATTCATCTACTATTCTGTCTCTTGTTCTCCCAGTGATATAATCTTTGTGGAGGAAGGCCTGGAAAGGGCTCTCAGACTAATGATTTTTTTAATTTGATAATGCAACTCTTGCTCCAAAAAGAAAGAAGTCGATAAATCATGAATCGTAAAAATAGATGAAATCGAGGAATTCGCTCTAACGATCAGCAGTCATTTTAGATTGATTTTTAAGGTTTTGACGCACGGAAGGCTCCAGAAATGCTCTTGATATCACAAGAATCACGTTGAAAATTATCAATATTACTTAATTAAACTCAACATTATTGACAAAATCAAAACTAATGTTGACAATTTTCAACTTAATTCCAACGATGCCAAAAGCATTTTCTGGCGCCTCTTGTACGCTTAAGCATTGAAACTTTAAACTAAAAAGACAGTTGATGGTTTGAACAAATTCTTCCATACGAAGCACTGACTTTCTGTTTCTAACACAACTCTAAAAGCAGCAGACTTTTTAAATGATACTCAAGCAGTTAATTGCTGAGACCAGACGTAATTTCATTCATTTACACTAGTAGAATGAAAGAACAATTCACGGCATTCCAACTAAAAGTGAAATATCTAAACATGTACACTAGTGTTTCTAAAAAAACCGGTTTTCCAAGAAACCGGTTTTTCGGATTTTTTATTCTAACTATCCGGAAACCGGTTTTAAAACCGGTTTTCAGTTAAACGTGCTCTACCTATAAGATGCGCTCATAATATGTACGGTAGGCATATATAGTAGGACCTAGCACTAAGCTATAACCTACAAATTAGGGCTGCTGAGTTTGTGCTGAGTATTGTGCTACAGAGTTTGTAGATTCAGTAATGAATAATCCCTGAATTGATGTAATCATAATACCAGTTACAAAAGATAATGATGGATTAATTTAGAGTCCTTAGCATTTACTTCTATTAATAAGCATGTCATTTTTACCTGTAAAATGGAACTGGGATCAAAAGTTCCCACTGGATCGAGACCTACGTTTTTTTGGAAAGAAGTTAAAGAACCTATATCATGAATGATAGGGTACTTGATGAGAGATGTTTTGATATGATACTGAAAGGCCAGTCTTGAAAACTTATCTTTCATCCTGTGATAGGCTGTCCTACGAGCGATGAAAGCGTAAGAAATTCGTAGCTAGGAAACGTAGGATTCGCATTAGTGGGTTCGATAACTTAATTTCTAATTTCGAAGTTAGAAAGCATACGAATTAAGGCCTACATTCAACGAGATATGCTATAATATAAGCGTCTATTCTATTGTAGCCTTACGGTTAATTAGGCAAATACATCTTTAGAAGTAGGCCGACCACGGATACTTTAGTTTTGGTATGATTAGCTCATAGAAAATGTTTTAGGTATCAGAGCTACATAGGGCCTACAAGTATAGTCTGTTTATTTAAATTCGCCAATAAGTGAATTATTAGTCAGGATCGGTTTACTTCTAAGCCTACTTACTGTTTTACTAATGGATTAGAAAGGATTACTATATTTCGTATTAAATTGTAGCCTAGTACGTTATTAGATTCTAACTGCATAGGCCTTATATACAGTATATATATATATATATATATATATATATATATATATATATATATATACACGAGTATACGCGTATTTATATATCGGACGGCAACATGCAAAACGAGATGGTGAGTGATGAAATTTCATAACGAGAGATGGTCTTTGAAAAAAAACAATTTAACAATGAGACTAGAACAATTTATAACAATAAGTACTGCTAACAATATTTTCACTATTGGATTAGTCAGAGTAGTATCCTTTAAGAAACTGTAAGGTGTCAATAGTTTTGTCACCAAGACGATTTCGTATTTTTGATACGAAATTTCCGCTCGTTGAAAAGGATCGCTCCACCTCCACTGTTGTGGGAGACACGGTCTCCAGAGCGTCTTTTACCAAACGCAAGCTTTCTGGAAGTTTCTTTGTCGCTTCGAATAGATTCATTTATTTTCTTAGTAGACTCAGTGAAGTAGAACAGATTGGTGTCGACGATGATATTGCCTCCATAATTGAACGGCTTAGCACATCATGTAATTGAGGTGTCTGTCCTTTGTTGTCAGAATTTTTTTTGTCGGAATCATTATTATCGGATATTTGGAGTTCTACTTCTTCGTCACTCGCAAACAGTCTGGTCCATATCTTCTTTATAGAATTTTCTATTTTGGATCGACTCGGCATTGATTCGAATGCAAAATCGGTCGGTTGGTGAGAGCAGTCTGGACGAGTAAGATACTTCAAAAGGTTTGTTAGTTCATGGTTTCGTCTTTCGGTGATATATTTCTCCAGTTCCTGGTATAGTGCTGTTGCTAATGTACCTGACACTGTACCATTGCGAACCTGATTCAGCATGAATTTTTTTGACACCCTCGGCTGAGAGCAGTGTTGCGTCTTGCCTTCCCAGAGCTTCGATACCCATCTTCACAGGTTCAAGGAACGAGATCAGACTTTGGAGAAGATTCCAATCATTTTCTGTAAACGATGCAGGGAAATCCGAAAGATCCACAGATGATTTAATCAGACAGTTCTTTAGCTGCACAAATCTTGTTATCATCGCGAGTAGGCTATTTCAACGCGTCTTAACGTCGATAAGAAGAGAAAGTTCATTACCAAACTCTTGTGTAACGTACTTTTGAAGAATTTCGTTTTTCAGTGGAGATTTCCTGAAGTATCTACAGACGCGTCGCACCTTCACAATAACAGGTAGAACTGTTTCGTTTAGATGAACTTGTTCCGACGTGTTATCAATGTCGTTATCGGTAAATTCACTTTCGCTGTCACAGTCACTATTCTCGTCTTCAGTTGTTGAGCTGGCTTCGTTTCCAACAGTTT
The DNA here is from genome assembly GCA_907163375.1 of Prostheceraeus crozeri. NCBI lineage: Eukaryota > Metazoa > Platyhelminthes > Polycladida > Euryleptidae > Prostheceraeus > Prostheceraeus crozeri. The sequence goes on from CAJQUW010003071.1 coordinate 163,212, forward strand.
CGCGATAGAGGATGTTGCAAACGGCAAGGTGGATGCCATGGGCAAAACATACTTAATGATGACAAGGAAGCATATCCGCTCCCATTTTCTTCATGGCACTGGCACCATCCGATACAACAGCAACAGCATGATTCTCAACACAAAGGCCGAACTCGTTCAGTTTTTCGTTGAAAAAACTTGTGATATTGTCTGCTGTCAATCTCCCATGGAGTGAAATCATTCCAAGGCGATGAAGCTTCTGGCCATCATTACACGTGACTGACATGTAGCGACGTTGTCGACAAGAAGTCCACTCATCGAGCATGAATGAAAATCGACGACCATTTTCTATCATTACTCTGAATTCTTCAGCTAACTGTTCTTTAAGTTTATCTGCATGATCGTTCAAAATACGTGTCACCGTGGATGGATGTTTTGGTAAAGTCAACCCACGCTCGCAAAAAGCAGTCTGAATAAATTCCGAGTGAACAACTGCATTCATGGAGAAACCGTCTATTGCAATAAGCTTCGCGAGGATAACGTCGATTGAATTTTCTTCTTTCACGAAGTTATATATCGATGATTGTTGTAAGCGAGGTTTCTTGATGGCAACGGCTGAAACACTATCCGACGATTCAGTTTCTGTTTCGGTCAGATTTACAGAAGATGTGATGCCATGAACTTGACGCAAGTGATTATGAAGACTACTCGTAGAACCACCGCGGAAGCTTAGGTTGCGCCCACAACGATTACATTGTACTTGCGACGACGACAACAATCTATCAAAATGATTCCACACAGTCGACTTACGGGTGCGATTCGATGAAGGTTTGCTCATGGTTCAACTACGAGTGCGTGATCTACTAGTCAGAGTGTTGGTGCAAGCTTTTTTTGAAAGCGTCATTATCGATGCGCTTGTGTTGACGTCATCATCATTACTAAGGTGAGGAAGATTGACTGTGTGATTGGTCCTCACTCCTCACTTCACTGTCAGTCTGTCAGGGACGCTCACGGCCAAGTATATTGTTGAATTGTTCGAGGTCATACTACCGCTCTCTAGTTGGGAAGATTCCTGTCAGTAGATAAGCAAAATACACGTGGAAGACGCTGAATAGTAATGCTGCACTGACTCTGACTACTGTGAGAGACTGCTGTTTAATGATCGAATGATAAGCAAGTATTACAGTAAAGTTTCTGATTGACTGAGCATTGAACAAAGCTGTCTGCAAAAACCGGTTTCTGAATCCTTAATAACCGGTTTTCGAATACTAAAAAATATCCGGTATCCGGTTTTTCGGTATCCGGTTTTGAAAACACTAATGTACACCCTGCTGACTTTGACGATTCCTCTGTTATCAAAGCAAAAGCGTGTAAGCAAAGTACACAAAAATCGCTAAAAGTATCGCTTTTTTGCCATAGCACTTGAAGTAGAACTTTGTTGAACGAACACGATTGCTCATACGAGCTGTGGTCTTTCTCTGACCGCCGCATTTTTATCTTAGATTAATGCTTCATTAGCTTTCATCACTTTTTCGATTTATACCGTATAAGTCATCACTATACAAGCTTTCCATGACTGTTCATACACCTGATGATGGTCACGACTGGTAAAGACTGAAACAGGTTGTGATTTATCGATTTCTTTCTTTTTGAAATGAATTTGAGCAGTCTTGCAAACAACACTTGTCATGTTGCTATTTAAATGCAATAAAAGAAACTCGTGAAAATAAAGCGGCCGTGAATTAGTGCACGTATATAAAAAGTCAGGTCAGTAGAGATGTAGAAGCATGCTTTGTTGAAAACTGACAATGTTTCACATCCAGCTAACATCACGTAATTATACGAAAGCAGTTGACTATAATCACTTAATCGTAAGAAAACGAAACAGATGTCTTCAAAAAACCTGTGCGACATTAAATGATTACCTGTAATCAAGCTGGGAATGATTAATTATTAATTCAATATCTGGTAAATGCAACAAATCATCCTTCGCATTTTCCGATCCACTATGTCGTCTTATATTCTGTTAAACAAGAATAAGAACCGGGTAGAACTCGGCAGACAAAGATCGATAGGGTGTGCATCATCTTACAAAAGTCACACTTTCGGTCTTGTTCCTTGCAGAAACTCGTGCTGGCGGCCGGACTACTTCTCTGATATTGACTGATAAGACCATAATCACGTGTTTAAGAAGGATGAGGAGCCACACCGCAATCGATGTTACATAGGGTTCAACGTAATACGGGAATTGCTGATAATTCCGACTCTCGATTCCCGGGAAATACATCCGGCATAGAGTAGGGATATATATAGGTAGTGTCGACTCAAAAAATGTGATATACAGTGAGAAATTTTATATGAAAAGATTCAGTTTATTGCGAAGATTACGCTCCCTTTGTCCAAAAAAAATATTTGAACATTTTTAAAAAAAGTCAAAATTTTGCAAATTTATATACTACCGAGATGACGCCCCTATATAAGTAGAATGAAACAAGTTGGATATCAAAAGGAATGAATATTTGCTAATAAGGATCCTAACTAAACGGAAATTAAGCTGATTATCAGGGGAATTTCATAATCCGTATTATAATGAAAGTCTTCATGAAAAAGTCGCGATATTATTCGTGCTTTCTTGGCTGAAATTTCAAGTTTTTAATTCAATTTTCATCGGCATGATTTTATGATTCACTAAAAACATGTTTCATTTCTTGAATCTCAATAGTGATGTGGACCAATTTACATATTTTTAAGTCAACCGAAATCATTGTCTTTGATTGTGTTGTTTTGCTCTACCAGTGGCAGGTTGCTTATGATATGATCACGTTTAAGAAAATACTCTTGAGGTTGAGCATAAGAACCTATCGAATTGCAAATTTAACAAACATTAAATCTCCAAGGCTGTCATGACACTGAGAATCTGTAAAGTACCATCATTCCTTCTGCATTCATTACAATCATGATCATTCAATTCCGAATGATATCTGGCAAATTTCTTGATTTGTGGGGGATGTGATGCAACACCACACGAGGCTTCATCTCGAGGCTTTGCTTAAATCTTGGATTATTGGCCATGTACATGATATGTCGATGCAATCTTAATACAATATGCGGTATTAATTGCATGCGTATATCATATATATAGTATATAGATATATATGGTATGATGTTCAAAACACTACTTCATAACTAGCCGTGTATATAGATATATGGTTAGAGGGTATGCTTGCACGTCCTCTAGCTCCAACGTCGCTGGTTCAAACCTACCCACGACTGATGAGGCCCAACAGGCCGAAACATGTCTAGTGGTGGTTACATCTATTGAGATTTGATAAATTTATCAATTGCCAGGTTACTTGTCTAAACATGTAATGAGTAGCGCCTGCGTGAAGCGCATCAATCTCGGATGCGGTATTAAGTGATTGGAGAATGCAGTCCGCCCTCCACGTGCCTGCGTTAAAGCAGTGCCTTCCTGGCTAATTCACGCTCTCAACAGATGGCCCGGTGGCCTTGTGGTTAGAGGGTATGCTTGCACGTCCTCTAGCTCCAACGTCGCTGGTTCAAACCTACCCACGACTGATGAGGCCCAACAGGCCGAAACATGTCTCGTGGTGGTTACATCTGTTGAGATTTGATATATATATATATATATTTGTAAAGGTTGGCAGCAAATCATTATTTAGGCAAGTGCTGTTGTATAAAATATCACAATCGATCTTATTAACTTTTAGATAGTGATGTTCCACCATTTGTCTATATAGTTTCTTTTCGTGAGTTGTTAAAAAACGCAAAATACACTTTGATAACCATTTTATAATCATGCAGCCGGTACTTCGGACTGTTACAACGTCCATCCTCAGGGTTACAAAAATCTACTTATACTAAAATGAAGCTATGGAAAATATAGCACAAAATCACTAAAAGGATATCTGAATATGGAAATATAGAAATAGGAAATAGAGATGAGTTGCTTGCTTCCAAAGAAAAACATAGACATAAAAGATATTAAAATGTGTGCACAAAGTGGCTACATGACCATTAGTCGGTGGGTCAAACTTTGATCTTGTTTATTCAGGATCGGTTGATGTTCTTTTATCAGGAGGGCTTCGGCAATTTCCAAGTCTTTTTTGAAGTTATATCTGGCAATTACTTTTGTTTTTGTTTCTATTAGTTTATAGCCTGGTTTGATGTTTTTGTGTGTTAACAAGTGGGATTTGATTGATCCATTTGACATGTGCTGCTGACATCTGTGTGTGAGTGTGTTTGTTGTATAGCCAATGTATGTGACGCTATTACATTCGTCAGACGGACAATGAAATTGGTATACAATATGGTGATTAACTCCTTTGAACGGATTAGTGTTTTGTAATATGTGCTGCAACCGTGTCATTTTGTAATAGATTCTGAGTTTGATTTTGTTCGTGTCATTCGTAGGACTCACATTTGTCGTTATTATTTTGTTCAAGCGTTTTTCCTCAACAATTGAACTTGACGTCCACTGGCTTCGGTAGTAAAATATTATTTCACATTCGTCATTGGTCACATTGTTCTGATCTTTTCGTTTGAGAAATGTTCGAAGCATGTTTTCAACTATACTTTGGGGGTACCCATTGTTTGCAAGTATTTGCTTGATTCTGACTATTTCTTGGTGGAATGCAGGCCAACTGGAACAGTGACTGTAAGCTCTGTGGAGATAAGATAGAATTACAGAACGTTTGTATGTTTCTGGTCCAAAGCTCTCATAATTGAGGCACTCACCAGAACTTGTCGCTTTTCCAAGATACTACCCCACATATAAAAAAGGAAATCAATTCGACATTGAAGAAACATCATGTCTTGACTACAAAGTATAATTGCGAAAAATTGGTTGGTTATTTCAGACCAGGATATGTGTATGGACTTCCAAAGATTCATAAAAATGCCACTGATCCTCCCCTTCGTCCCATCATATCACTTCGTGGAACTGCAACTCATGGAATTGCACAATCGTTGGTGAAAATGCTCCAAAGTTATATTCCTTCAAGATAAATTTGTAAGTCTTCCTACGAATTCATCGCTTGTTGCAAAGATCTTGAAATCCCTGAGGATTCAAAATTTGTATCCATCGACGTTGAAAGTCTTTTTACAAACGTTCCAGTAGAGAAGACAACTGATCTCATCCTTGATTATGCGTACAGTAATCCTGACCTTGCTCCAGTGGTACCAAGAAATACTTTGCGACATCTTCTTCTTCTTTGCACGACGTCATCTCCCTTTATGTGGAAGAATGCACTTTTCAAACAAGTCGATGGTGTCTCAATGGGGAGTCCACTCGGACCGCTTTACGCCGATTTTTACATGAATTCATTGGAAAACGAAGTAATACCAGAATTCTCTGATGACGTTATTCTTTACAGGAGGTATTTCGACGATTCCTTCCTGATTTTGAACAAGAATTCTAGTATCGAACAAATTAAACAAAAGCTTGAGGAGCATTCCTGCTTGAAATTCACCCATGAAAACGAGGCAGATGATGGATTGAATTTTCTTGATGTTTTTGTCGGTAGAAACGGTTCTAAACTGACAACCTCGGTTTACAGAAAAGCGACAAGTTCTGGTGAGCGCCTCAATTATGAGAGCTTTGGACCAGAAACATACAAACGTTCTTTAGTTCTATCTTATCTCCACAGAGCTTACAGTCACTGTTCCAGTTGGCCTGCATTCCACCAAGAAATAGTCAGAATCAAGCAAATACTTGCAAACAATGGGTACCCCCAAAGTATAGTTGAAAACATGCTTCGAACATTTCTCAAACGAAAAGATCAGAACAATGTGACCAATGACGAATGTGAAATAATATTTTACTACCGAAGCCAGTGGACGTCAAGTTCAATTGTTGAGGAAAAACGCTTGAACAAAATAATAACGACAAATGTGAGTCCTACGAATGACACGAACAAAATCAAACTCAGAATCTATTACAAAATGACACGGTTGCAGCACATATTACAAAACACTAATCCGTTCAAAGGAGTTAATCACCATATTGTATACCAATTTCATTGTCCGTCTGACGAATGTAATAGCGTCACATACATTGGCTATACAACAAACACACTCACACACAGATGTCAGCAGCACATGTCAAATGGATCAATCAAATCCCACTTGTTAACACACAAAAACATCAAACCAGGCTATAAACTAATAGAAACAAAAACAAAAGTAATTGCCAGATATAACTTCAAAAAAGACTTGGAAATTACCGAAGCCCTCCTGATAAAAGAACATCAACCGATCCTGAATAAACAAGATCAAAGTTTGACCCATCGACTAATGGTCATGTAGCCACTTGGTGCACACATTTTAATATCTTTTATGTCTATGTTTTTCTTTGGAAGCAAGCAACTCATCTCTATTTCCTATTTCTATATTTCCATATTCAGATATCCTTTTAGTGATTTTGTGCTATATTTTCCATAGCTTCATTTTAAATATTTACTATCTTAAGAACATTTGTAAATTTTAGTATAAGTAGAGTTTTGTAACCCTGAGGATGGACGGTGTAACAGTCCGAAGTACCGGTTGCATGATTATAAAATGGTTATCAAAGTGTATTTTGCGTTTTTTAACAACTCACGAAAAGAAACTATATAGACAAATGGTGGAACATCACTATCTAAAAGTTAATAAGATCGATTGTGATATTTTATACAACAACACTTGCCTATATATATTATTCATGAATACTGCCATGTACAAAGCATATTCACGAATTTCTATGTCGACAATATATAAATTATGATAATTAATGTAATACTCGTATATATGAAAATGACACATAAAATTTGCCGACTTACACCTTTAAGTGGCTGGTATCGACTTGATAGAGTCAAAATGAAAAGCACTTTTGCTAGGCAACTTCAGACTGTGCGTGCTATAATATAGGTCATACCGAAAAATACCGCCGATTAGCATAGAAGATTATCATAATGAATTTCATTCTATATAGCTGACAAAGACTACAACTCACCGCATGAAAATAACTCACCAGACTCATTGATGTATAGCGTGACAATACTTTACTAAGAAAATGCACTTTACTTGAAGTTATGGTCACTTTATCTAACAGACGGCAGCCTTTTCTGGAATGACCTACCTGTAATTTCTGATTTCTGAAAATCTGTGCTGTGATAAAAAGTTGAATGATGACGACTGCATTACAACATAAATTTGACTTCGAGTAGCATGAGTAACTTATATGACTTAACTAGCGGAATAAAAACAAAGCAGGATAAGTAGAATTCTCGTCATTATGTTGTATACCAATACATTTGTCATTCTTGTGGTCTTGTGGTTTTACAAAAAATGAACTGAAAGCAAGAAGCAAACAGTACGAAAACAATGGATGCATAGAAAATCAGTCACTTGAGAAACAAAGCATCAAACCGAAAGGAATAATTGATCGATTGGAAATTTTGACACGATTCCCAGACACAAATAGTCAGCAGATCGCCAAGGCTATTCTCATTAAGGAAAGATGGCATTCTCTAAACATCAGAGAAAGGACGGACTCAGCACCTAAATGTGCTATAATAAAGTAATGTCAGTAAATGGAAAAATATTGATATTTTTCCATTTGTAAAAATTTCGGTTCTTATTATATTTAGATACTGTCAGTCTATGGCGGTGATTTTATAAAGTTAACCACAAATTACGGTGATACTTGGCTACAGTAAACATCAGATGCGAGAGAATAGAAATATAAGATAGAGAGCACACAAGTTTATAAAAGTTTTTATACTTGTTGTAATGTGAAATCGGGAGATTAATATTTGACCAATATTTTAGTGCTTAAGATATTAATTTAGGCCTATGCGTGTGGCTTAAAGAGTTAGCTTAGCTGTATATTCTATTATCCCTATCTTTAAATGTTTACTTCAACTTGGCGTGATAGAACAAAAAGTGAGGATGATATAGGATAATAGCAAAATTTTAGATTTATATCATACTATCATTGTAATTGCTAAATTGATGCTGTACTAGCCTCCTAGGATAAAATCGAGTAACCTCGAGTATAAAATCAAGTGTCAGCTTTGTTTACCGACACTTACGCTTAGTTTCACTTTTCATTTGCATTTCTACCTTCACGATACGCATTGAACAGCAAGAATTTGATGATGATGAATGTCGAACTTCAACAGCTGTTGAAGCCACAGACGAGGGAAGATAACAACAACGGTTTTGCGCGACAGTCTATGGTCAGAAGACGAACAACTGATAGCTAGAGGCAGATGGAATCGTCCTTCTAAGCCAGTGGTACCCAACCTTCTAAAATCTCAGTACCATTTGAGATCTTACAAGCTAGCCGCGTACCACGCAGTCCCAAAGAAATTTCAACTGAGTGGTTCAGATGATACATTGATTCAACCGATGTAGTGGAAAACTTGATTTTAGAAGGCAAACTCACGTAATTTGAAAATCCATGTTTCGAGAAATCGATCTCTGAAGATCACGCAGATGTCAATATGAATGCTGTCTAAAGATACTGTGTCAACTATCTACGATGAAATGCAGGTGGTGCATCGTTTTTTAAGAGACGTAGCCTATACTATTTGTGAATACTTTTGGCTTGCTATAGTTTAATGTAAATTTCCATGATATAAGCATTTTCAAAATACGTGATTTTGGCTTGCTGAGCTTCAAGCATAATCTAAAATGCATGATTTCGTTCTGTCGGTCGTCCAATAGATGTCATTGTATCGCCTGTCGCATTGATATCTAAACAACGTAATACAAAGTTTGATGTGACATGATGAAATCTATGCACAAGACAAATCTTCGTCTTTTAAGACTATGAAAAGTGATAAATTGCATCGATTTTTGTCGTCGATCTAATATTCTCAAGCTGACCAACACTTTTCCTAATATATTTGGTCTGTGACATGAATAGATTAAATCGATCGATGTCTCTGCTGACGGCCGGTCGGATTGCTTGAGATCGTCTGATTTCCATTCTTGATCATTTGCTGCGTCAATCTCATCTTTACGATACAATGGCTGAACCTACAATACCTTATTCAATCAACGATCTCTTATGTCTTCGGCAAAATAGATGAGTTTGTTTACCTCGAATAATCAGGAGGCGACTTGTATATCACAAAATCTACATGAGACAGATCTCAACTCGCATTACTCGTACTGATGTCGTCCATAAAGTACAATCGGCTCGCTGGAATAGTCGATGTCTAATTCCCATTCCGTATGATTTATGTAATGTACGTCGGGCCCGTCGTTGGGCTCGAAATCCTTCCATTCTTATGAGAAACGTTCGGTCAGTGAACACCAAATTCGACGAATTGTGCTTATTGATATCCCACCATCAACCAGATCTGTCCGTTATGACTGAGTCCTGGTTGGAATGCAATATTCCAGATTCTTCCGTAAATATTGAAAGCTGCTCTATTTTCCGCAAAGATAGAAATCATGGAAGGAGCGGTGGAGGACTTCAGTGTTACGTTCGGAGTATCAATTCGTACAGCATTGCGCACTGTGATGCTATCCTCTCAGCATCCCATTCTCACACTGAATTTGTTCTGCATATCGAAGAATTGTGTTTGGTTTTGATCATCGTATATCATCCACATTGGAATGATCCAAGTGCCCATGATGATGCCACTTCAACTATCAATGACCTTATTGATTTTACTCACATCAAATTTGACCGACGAGTGAGACAGTTTGTTAGGTGATTTCAACGACTTTCGAAATTATTGCGATGTGATAAGTTCTATGACTACTCTTACACCGATTGTGAAATTTACAACGAGAGAAGAGCATATACTTGACCAAATTTTTGTAAACTTTGCTTCAGACCACTCACCTTCACGTCTGACTCCAATTGGTGTGAAAACTTCTCTGTGGATGATCTCAATGCATATTTCGCCTCTGATTATCAAGAATATGAGCCTATACAATATGCAGAATGTGATGATAATGATTATCTTATCAATAACGAGTGCTTTGAGATACTTGAAATCCTTCTCAACCTTTAAGACACTAATGGTGGACCGGATAATGCTCCGGCATGGATCTTCAGGCGATATGCAGAATTCCTAACGCCTGCCATAGTGCCATTACGTATCTTATGAATTGGAGTCTGCGTGATAGTAGTGTTCCCAATTGTTTAAAGAAAGCCAATATCTCCGATTCCGAAAACAGCTACGGCGACCTCCATTTCTGACTTTCACCCAATTTCTTTATTGCCTACATTGTCAAAAGTATTTGAACGCATTCTGTCACGCCGACTTTTGTTACCTTACATAAAAGAAGTGTCTCATCCTTCTCAATTCGCATTTATTCCGCGGTGTGGTTTTGGCACATCATCGGCCCTTGTTTTGGCTCAACATAGAATTCTGCAATTCTTGGATAATGATTCATGAGCTGTTAGACCTTTATCAGTTGATCTTTGTAAGGCATTTGACAAGCTCGGACATCAAGTCATAGTAGATTCATGCAATAGGTTTCATGTTCCATCATCTACAATAAAGTGCATTATCAGCTGTCTTTCTAATCGACATCATCGTGTGGTGAAGAAAAATATGTTTTCAGACTGGGTTGCCATTCCTGGTGGTATCCCCCAAGGAAGTGTACTTGCACCTTTGTTGTTTTCCATATCTGTAGATTCAATCCCTCCTGTTTGCTCTAATACAAGTGTGATCAAATATGCGGATGACTTGTTACTTTTGCACTTTTGTCGCAATTTTTTTGATGATAAATTGCTGACTGAATTTCTTGTTCTGCATATTGAAGAATTGTGTTTGGTTTTGATCATCGTATATCATCCACATTGGAATGATCCAAGTGCCCATGATGATGCCACTTCAACTATCAATGACCTTATTGATTTTACTCACATCAAATTCGACCGAAGAGTGAGACAGTTTGTTAGGTGATTTCAACGACTTTCGAAATTATTGCGATGTGATAAGTTCTATGACTACTCTTACACCGATTGTGAAATTTACAACGAGAGAAGAGCATATACTTGACCAAATTTTTGTAAACTTTGCTTCAGACCACTCACCTTCACGTCTGACTCCAATTGGTAGTTCCGATCATTGTGTAATTATGTGGCGTCCATCTGTTCCCAAAGTGACAGTGAAAACACGGAAAATTCGCAAATTTACCAAAGCAAATGTCGCACGTTTCGCTGATAAGATGTGTTCCACCGAATGGATGACATTAATTTCATGCACATCCCTAAATGAAGCAACAGAAACCTTCCTTAATCAGATATTGTATTTATTTGATACATGCTTTCCTATCCGCATGGTAAGAGTACGATCTCCTGATCCTGAATGGATGAATGACTCTGAAAGGCTTCTGATAGATGACAACGACCGAGCATTTGCCCAAAGGAAGTGGACTAAGTATACTCGTCTTCGCCAGGATGTCAAGATACAGATTGCCTATCTTAAGAAAATAATCATTGAGAAAGCCGCTCATAGTGGTGATAGTAAGAAATTATGGAAATCTCTTAGTCTCACAGTCAGGTATTCTAAAGCGTCAACATCTGAAAACTTCTCTGTGGATGATCTCAATGCATATTTCGCCTCTGATTATCAAGAATATGAGCCTATACAATATGCAGAATGTGATGATAATGATTATCTTATCAATAACGAGTGCTTTGAGATACTTGAAATCCTTCTCAACCTTTAAGACACTAATGGTGGACCGGATAATGCTCCGGCATGGATCTTCAGGCGATATGCAGAATTCCTAACGCCTGCCATAGTGCCATTACGTATCTTATGAATTGGAGTCTGCGTGATAGTAGTGTTCCCAATTGTTTAAAGAAAGCCAGTATCTCCGATTCCGAAAACAGCTACGGCGACCTCCATTTCTGACTTTCACCCAATTTCTTTATTGCCTACATTGTCAAAAGTATTTGAACGCATTGTGTCACGCCGACTTTTGTTACCTTACATAAAAGAAGTGTCTCATCCTTCTCAATTCGCATTTATTCCGCGGTGTGGTTTTGGCACATCATCGGCCCTTGTTTTGGCTCAACATAGAATTCTGCAATTCTTGGATAATGATTCATGAGCTGTTAGACCTTTATCAGTTGATCTTTGTAAGGCATTTGACAAGCTCGGACATCAAGTCATAGTAGATTCATGCAATAGGTTTCATGTTCCATCATCTACAATAAAGTGCATTATCAGCTGTCTTTCTAATCGACATCATCGTGTGGTGAAGAAAAATATGTTTTCAGACTGGGTTGCCATTCCTGGTGGTATCCCCCAAGGAAGTGTACTTGCACCTTTGTTGTTTTCCATATCTGTAGATTCAATCCCTCCTGTTTGCTCTAATACAAGTGTGATCAAATATGCGGATGACTTGTTACTTTTGCACTTTTGTCGCAATTTTTTTGATGATAAATTGCTGACTGAATTTCTTGTTCTGCATATTGAAGAATTGTGTTTGGTTTTGATCATCGTATATCATCCACATTGGAATGATCCAAGTGCCCATGATGATGCCACTTCAACTATCAATGACCTTATTGATTTTACTCACATCAAATTCGACCGAAGAGTGAGACAGTTTGTTAGGTGATTTCAACGACTTTCGAAATTATTGCGATGTGATAAGTTCTATGACTACTCTTACACCGATTGTGAAATTTACAACGAGAGAAGAGCATATACTTGACCAAATTTTTGTAAACTTTGCTTCAGACCACTCACCTTCACGTCTGACTCCAATTGGTAGTTCCGATCATTGTGTAATTATGTGGCGTCCATCTGTTCCCAAAGTGACAGTGAAAACACGGAAAATTCGCAAATTTACCAAAGCAAATGTCGCACGTTTCGCTGATAAGATGTGTTCCACCGAATGGATGACATTAATTTCATGCACATCCCTAAATGAAGCAACAGAAACCTTCCTTAATCAGATATTGTATTTATTTGATACATGCTTTCCTATCCGCATGGTAAGAGTACGATCTCCTGATCCTGAATGGATGAATGACTCTGAAAGGCTTCTGATAGATGACAACGACCGAGCATTTGCCCAAAGGAAGTGGACTAAGTATACTCGTCTTCGCCAGGATGTCAAGATACAGATTGCCTATCTTAAGAAAATAATCATTGAGAAAGCCGCTCATAGTGGTGATAGTAAGAAATTATGGAAATCTCTTAGTCTCACAGCCAGGTATTCTAAAGCGTCAACATCTGAAAACTTCTCTGTGGATGATCTCAATGCATATTTCGCCTCTGATTATCAAGAATATGAGCCTATACAATATGCAGAATGTGATGATAATGATTATCTTATCAATAACGAGTGCTTTGAGATACTTGAAATCCTTCTCAACCTTTAAGACACTAATGGTGGACCGGATAATGCTCCGGCATGGATCTTCAGGCGATATGCAGAATTCCTAACGCCTGCCATAGTGCCATTACGTATCTTATGAATTGGAGTCTGCGTGATAGTAGTGTTCCCAATTGTTTAAAGAAAGCCAGTATCTCCGATTCCGAAAACAGCTACGGCGACCTCCATTTCTGACTTTCACCCAATTTCTTTATTGCCTACATTGTCAAAAGTATTTGAACGCATTCTGTCACGCCGACTTTTGTTACCTTACATAAAAGAAGTGTCTCATCCTTCTCAATTCGCATTTATTCCGCGGTGTGGTTTCGGCACATCATCGGCCCTTGTTTTGGCTCAACATAGAATTCTGCAATTCTTGGATAATGATTCATGAGCTGTTAGACCTTTATCAGTTGATCTTTGTAAGGCATTTGACAAGCTCGGACATCAAGTCATAGTAGATTCATGCAATAGGTTTCATGTTCCATCATCTACAATAAAGTGCATTATCAGCTGTCTTTCTAGTCGACATCATCGTGTGGTGAAGAAAAATATGTTTTCAGACTGGGTTGCCATTCCTAGTGGTATCCCCCAAGGAAGTGTACTTGCACCTTTGTTGTTTTCCATATCTGTAGATTCAATCCCTCCTGTTTGCTCTAATACAAGTGTGATCAAATATGCGGATGACTTTGTTACTTTTGCATTTTTGTCGCAATTTTTTTGATGATAAATTGCTGACTGAGTTGAATAATATTGTGAGCTAGTCAAATTCCATACAACCTCCGCCCAATGTTGATAAATGCCATGTTTTTGATGTCATTACAAGATATGGTCTGTCAACTAAAGCCATTGCAGTTGATGATGCTTCATTCCTTAAAAGTGTTGAATCTATGAAGTTTCTTGGCATTTGGTTTTCTGCCAAGTTAAAATGGAATAAGCACATTATGTTATAAACAAAGTGTGTAAACGTTTCTACATCATCCGTAACCTGAGAAGAGCTCTTTGCCCAAAAACTCAGCTGTTCAAATGTTATGTTGCTTTCATTCGATCTGTTATGCTTTATGCATGGTACGCGAACACAGATTGGGAGCCTCTGTTCTAAGTGATTCCACAGGGAGGAAATTATCAATTCACGCAGCTGATGCTCAGGCATGAGATTGAGGGCAAATAAAAAACCCGGAACGAGCGAGCAAGTTTGCGAAGGGGGTCTGGTCTTGAAATTTTTGTGACCTTTTTATTGATATTTGGCATAATCTAATGTAAGAAAAATAGTTGGCTAGGGCGAAAAAATGGACGTTTTTTTAAATAATCTAATTTTCGGAGGGGGTATACTTTTTTATTGCATATTAAGGTGAATTACGAGAATGGTCTTTTCAGCACCAAAAACCCGGAAAACCCGGAAGATTCTCATACCTGGATGCTTCAGACTTACCGTGGCGTGCGCCGTGTATCTATCTTCACTCGTGCGTGGTTGAAATCATAGTTGAAACTTAACCCTGATTGGCGTCGTACGAGACACGTTGAAATTGGATGTAATAGTTAGTACGTCACCAAGTTTTATCTGTTGTCGTCCTCACTACCTCCTCAAGTTGAAAAGTCACTCCATCGCCTCGACGCCTTTATCAGCGGTCTAACAGGTGAGAGAGTGGCTGTGAATTCTGTTGTCTGCTATTTTCTATGGTGTCCAATCCTTCCTGGTCTGATTTCTTTAAAGAATTGAGACCCAGCTGGATACAGCCCTCGGAATATCAACTCAAAGGACCGCTGTTGGATTTGTGGGATATCAATGTGTCGAATGAAAACGACAGGGCATTGAAGATTTGCGGGTCATCGGTGTTGATGACTGACGGATGGTCATATGTGTCCAATGTCGCAACAGCGACACCTAGTCCGATATTTCTTACATCAATCCACCTAGAAGTTAGTAGGCAAACAGCCGTTTTCATTGCTTCTGAATGAAAGAAAGTGATAGGTACACTCAATGATGCAGTCTTCTACACTTCGTGAGTAAGTGACCATGCTAGTAACATGGTGCATGTATGGAAGTGATTAAACGAAGATTTTCCAACGCTGCACATTTATGGATGCGGATCGCATGCCATCGAAATTCTCGCAACAGATTTTCTCAAGGTGGACAGTTTGGCAATTGCCAAATGTAAGAAGCAACAAGTCAGTAAAATCTTCCGTCAGCATCAAATGCCCCGTGCTGCCATGAAGGAATGTCAATCTACAAATATCTAAGTTACATGTCTTGTCTCCGTACCAGCACGCTGGTCCAGCTGCTTCGAGATGATGAAGCGCCATCTTCGACAGCAAAATCATTTGCGCATTGCCATTTCTGACCCTCGATGCAGCCGTGAAGTGCGAAACAACCAGCATCTAAAGGACATGTGCTCGAAAATCGTGAACTAGTTCAATTGAACGGCGTTCAGTTTTTTGAAGGCAATCAAATCACTGTCAAATTTCTAAAGAAGGTACGTACTATAAATGTTAATGATGTAAAATTACCATTGATGGCAAAATTAATTTTCGAAGAAATTCTATCAGTAATCAAAATATAAAATAAAATGAAAGAAACAATAATTCATAACTTTTTGCTAAGTCTGCCTCCAGTAACAAATTACTCCATAATTTTATCTATCAAACTTGACATATTTGCTTAGTTATATTGAAATTTAATTATTACGGTCCACACGTAATTGAATTTTTTTCAAGTTATAGGATATTTAATGTGTTACATGCATGTACCTGAGTATATAATGTACATACAAAAAAATTGTGAGTGAATAGAATAGAAGAATATGCGTATATTTTCAACCGATAAAAATCAGTTTTCATAAATATACTATTGAAGTCAACATTGAAGAAAATATTATGAGCACTGCAATATGTGTTGACTGTTCGGCAATATTGATCCATTCTATTCTATGAAGTAAAGATTCTGACATGTACCGCACAAATGAGTTAGGCCTATGTCTACGAGCTGTGGAACACAATCAATCGTATACTATTCGTATACGACCACTAAGCATAATTTCAGGTAAAACCGAATTCAGTGAATGATCAGGACACATTTTTAGCTTCACGAAACAATGAAACGCACTGCTGTTTTTATACATAAAAATTAGTAAAACAATTGCAGATTTGCAGAATTCATCATTCCAAATACTGATAATAGTTAATTCAATAATGAATATGAGCTCGGCATTGTTGCAACTGAGCCTACCCCGCCCTGATGGAGGTTTTTTATTTTAAACCATTGTTTTCAGATTCTGGTGAGTAGCTACCAGTTTCCTGATCGGGATGAAATCGATGTCGTCGACCGATCACTCTGCTCGCGTGTGAAACAGCCAGAGGTGGCCTCCGGCTCTGCAAGGCGGAAGGCCATATATGTTTTCTGTGTGTGTGTGTGTGTGTGTGAGAGAGAGAGAGAGAGCTTGAACTTTTATTGATGAACGTCGCAAAAAAAGACTTAACTGATGCTGCGCTGCGGACACTAATTCTGAAAGACTTGATATTATTTTTGCAGTAGCCCATCTTAGTTAATTTTTACTAAATTAACATTGTTAATTCTAGGCCTACATACCTGCAATATACCGTTTAGTGGTTACTGATTGACTTATTTTAGTAGTGATAATAAAATATAGTGAATTTTGGCAATTAAGTGACATTTTATTAGAGGACTGGCAATATTTATAAATGTTGAGTTGATCCACTTATCCTAACTCTACGTAACGCAAAAGAATATAAAGTATATTATAATAGGCCTATATATAAATCAATTATATAGAGGCCTAGTGGTCTTCTATTTCTGTCGTTATCCGATAAACTTCACGATAAATGTTTTCCCGTATATAATTCTAAGGAATTTCCCAATTCAACCCAAAATTTATTCCATAAATGCATCTACATTCGAAATTAGATGCCGTATTATTGACCGAATCGGGATTATCGTAAATTTTCTTTCACCGAAAATAAATT
This sequence comes from Prostheceraeus crozeri, assembly GCA_907163375.1. Taxonomy (NCBI): domain Eukaryota; kingdom Metazoa; phylum Platyhelminthes; order Polycladida; family Euryleptidae; genus Prostheceraeus; species Prostheceraeus crozeri. The sequence goes on from CAJQUW010003071.1 coordinate 180,534, forward strand.
AGTTGCGCGGAAAATTTTCCATTTTTCCGGTTATTTTAATATCATAATAATCAAGGAAAGCAAGAGATACCTTGATGTATGATTTTCTATTTAGATGTTAGAGTCTTGACCTGTTAAGATGTCCATGATCCCTTTCGCATATCATTATTGCATCATTGCACGTATCTACTTGCTGCAAATTTGCGTCAACTGCGCAAGTAGGACTGAAATATTTAATTTCAAGGCGGTCAAAGTTGATTTTGCCACACTTCTAATTGTTACCGTTTGTTCGTCATGGCACTGTCTGCAAGTTCTTCTTTCGTGGATGGTATGGAATTCTTTCATATTTACTTAAAAGCACAAATAGGTCAATTCGTTTTTAATGTCAACTTTGGTCAATCGCTAGATTGTCTGAAGGTTGCCTAGGTATCATCTTCTATCTAATATGATATTTTCAAATGCAAGTTTTTTGAAATGTTTCTGCGATGCTATGTTGACCTAATCAGTTAGACTGTCTGATAGTTAGCCTCTGCATACAGACCACATGTAGCATTTAAGCATTATTTTGTACAAGTCGTTTACATAAATTACTGGTTTTGTTTTCACCATTTCAATTAGGCCCGCTATACATGTACTTTATTTTCATGTAGTTTTTTTTACTAACAACCATGTTCTATTTTCAGACCATAATACAATTTTTTCACTTTAATGTTTTCGTTTAACCCTTCTCCTTATCTCTTTTCTTTCTATTTGTAGTAGACCACAAATGTAGGTATGTATCATTAAGAAAAATCTTGTAAATTGTACATTCTAAAGCGTCAACATGTGAAAACTTCTCTGTGGATGATCTCAATGCATATTTCGCCTCTGATTATCAAGAACATGAGCCTATACAATATGCAGAATGTGATGATAATGATTATCTTATCAATAACGAGTGCTTTGAGATACTTGAAATCCTTCTCAACCTTTAAGACACTAATGGTGGACCGGATAATGCTCCGGCATGGATCTTCAGGCGATATGCAGAATTCCTAACGCCTGCCATAGTGCCATTACGTATCTTATGAATTGGAGTCTGCGTGATAGTAGTGTTCCCAATTGTTTAAAGAAAGCCAGTATCTACGATTCCGAAAACAGCTACGGCGACCTCCATTTCTGACTTTCACCCAATTTCTTTATTGCCTACATTGTCAAAAGTATTTGAACGCATTGTGTCACGCCGACTTTTGTTACCTTACATAAAAGAAGTGTCTCATCCTTCTCAATTCGCATTTATTCCGCGGTGTGGTTTTCGGCACATCATCGGCCCTTGTTTTGGCTCAACATAGAATTCTGCAATTCTTGGATAATGATTCATGAGCTGTTAGACCTTTATCAGTTGATCTTTGTAAGGCATTTGACAAGCTCGGACATCAAGTCATAGTAGATTCATGCAATAGGTTTCATGTTCCATCATCTACAATAAAGTGCATTATCAGCTGTCTTTCTAGTCGACATCATCGTGTGGTGAAGAAAAATATGTTTTCAGACTGGGTTGCCATTCCTAGTGGTATCCCCCAAGGAAGTGTACTTGCACCTTTGTTGTTTTCCATATCTGTAGATTCAATCCCTCCTGTTTGCTCTAATACAAGTGTGATCAAATATGCGGATGACTTTGTTACTTTTGCATTTTTGTCGCAATTTTTTTGATGATAAATTGCTGACTGAGTTGAATAATATTGTGAGCTAGTCAAATTCCATACAACCTCCGCCCAATGTTGATAAATGCCATGTTTTTGATGTCATTACAAGATATGGTCTGTCAACTAAAGCCATTGCAGTTGATGATGCTTCATTCCTTAGAAGTGTTGAATCTATGAAGTTTCTTGGCATTTGGTTTTCTGCCAAGTTAAAATGGAATAAGCACATTATGTTATAAACAAAGTGTGTAAACGTTTCTACATCATCCGTAACCTGAGAAGAGATCATTGCCCAAAAACTCAGCTGTTCAAATGTTATGTTGCTTTCATTCGATCTGTTATACTTTATGCATGGTACGCGAACACAGATTGGGAGCCTCTGTTCTAAGCGATTCCACAGGGAGGAAATTATCAATTCACGCAGCTGATGCTTCAGACTTACCGTGGCGTGCGCCGTGTATCTATCTTCACTCGTGCGTGGTTGAAATCATAGTTGAAACTTAACCCTGATTGGCGTCGTACGAGACACGTTGAAATTGGATGTAATAGTTAGTACGTCACCAAGTTTTATCTGTTGTCGTCCTCACTACCTCCTCAAGTTGAAAAGTCACTCCATCGCCTCGACGCCTTTATTAGCGGTCTAACAGGTGAGAGAGTGGCTGTGAATTCTGTTGTCTGCTATTTTCTATGGTGTCCAATCCTTCCTGGTCTGATTTCTTTAAAGAATTGAGACCCAGCTGGATACAGCCCTCGGAATATCAACTCAAAGGACCGCTGTTGGATTTGTGGGATATCAATGTGTCGAATGAAAACGACAGGGCATTGAAGATTTGCGGGTCATCGGTGTTGATGACTGACGGATGGTCATATGTGTCCAATGTCGCAACAGCGACACCTAGTCCGATATTTCTTACATCAATCCACCTAGAAGTTAGTAGGCAAACAGCCGTTTTCATTGCTTCTGAATGAAAGAAAGTGATAGGTACACTCAATGATGCAGTCTTCTACACTTCGTGAGTGAGTGACCATGCTAGTAACATGGTGCATGTATGGAAGTGATTAAACGAAGATTTTCCAACGCTGCACATTTATGGATGCGGATCGCATGCCATCGAAATTCTCGCAACAGATTTTCTCAAGGTGGACAGTTTGGCAATTGCCAAATGTAAGAAGCAACAAGTCAGTAAAATCTTCCGTCAGCATCAAATGCCCCGTGCTGCCATGAAGGAATGTCAATCTACAAATATCTAAGTTACATGTCTTGTCTCCGTACCAGCACGCTGGTCCAGCTGCTTCGAGATGATGAAGCGCCATCTTCGACAGCAAAATCATTTGCGCATTGCCATTTCTGACCCTCGATGCAGCCGTGAAGTGCGAAACAACCAGCATCTAAAGGACATGTGCTCGAAAATCGTGAACTAGTTCAATTGAACGGCGTTCAGTCACACTGTTGCGTTCAGTTTTTTGAAGGCAATCAAATCACTGTCAAATTTCTAAAGAAGGTACGTACTATAAATGTTAATGATGTAAAATTACCATTGATGGCAAAATTAATTTTCGAAGAAATTCTATCAGTAATCAAAATATAAAATAAAATGAAAGAAACAATAATTCATAACTTTTTGCTGAGTCTGCCTCCAGTAACAAATTACTCCATAATTTTATCTATCAAACTTGACATATTTGCTTAGTTATATTGAAATTTAATTATTACGGTCCACACGTAATTGAATTTTTTTCAAGTTATAGGATATTTAATGTGTTGCATGCATGTACCTGAGTATATAATGTACATACAAAAAAATTGTGAGTGAATAGAATAGAAGAATATGCGTATATTTTCAACCGATAAAAATCAGTTTTCATAAATATACTATTGAAGTCAACATTGAAGAAAATATTATGAGCACTGCAATATGTGTTGACTGTTCGGCAATATTGATCCATTCTATTCTATGAAGTAAAGATTCTGACATGTACCGCACAAATGAGTTAGGCCTATGTCTACGAGCTGTGGAACACAATCAATCGTATACTATTCGTATACGACCACTAAGCATAATTTCAGGTAAAACCGAATTCAGTGAATGATCAGGACACATTTTTAGCTTCACGAAACAATGAAACGCACTGCTGTTTTTATACATAAAAATTAGTAAAACAATTGCAGATTTGCAGAATTCATCATTCCAAATACTGATAATAGTTAATTCAATAATGAATATGAGCTCGGCATTGTTGCAACTGAGCCTACCCCGCCCTGATGGAGGTTTTTTATTTTAAACCATTGTTTTCAGATTCTGGTGAGTAGCTACCAGTTTCCTGATCGGGATGAAATCGATGTCGTCGACCGATCACTCTGCTCGCGTGTGAAACAGCCAGAGGTGGCCTCCGGCTCTGCAAGGCGGAAGGCCATATATGTTTTCTGTGTGTGTGTGTGTGTGTGTGAGAGAGAGAGAGAGAGAGCTTGAACTTTTATTGATGAACGTCGCAAAAAAAGACTTAACTGATGCTGCGCTGCGGACACTAATTCTGAAAGACTTGATATTATTTTTGCAGTAGCCCATCTTAGTTAATTTTTACTAAATTAACATTGTTAATTCTAGGCCTACATACCTGCAATATACCGTTTAGTGGTTACTGATTGACTTATTTTAGTAGTGATAATAAAATATAGTGAATTTTGGCAATTAAGTGACATTTTATTAGAGGACTGGCAATATTTATAAATGTTGAGTTGATCCACTTATCCTAACTCTACGTAACGCAAAAGAATATAAAGTATATTATAATAGGCCTATATATAAATCAATTATATAGAGGCCTAGTGGTCTTCTATTTCTGTCGTTATCCGATAAACTTCACGATAAATGTTTTCCCGTATATAATTCTAAGGAATTTCCCAATTCAACCCAAAATTTATTCCATAAATGCATCTACATTCGAAATTAGATGCCGTATTATTGACCGAATCGGGATTATCGTAAATTTTCTTTCACCGAAAATAAATTAGTTGCGCGGAAAATTTTCCATTTTTCCGGTTATTTTAATATCATAATAATCAAGGAAAGCAAGAGATACCTTGATGTATGATTTTCTATTTAGATGTTAGAGTCTTGACCTGTTAAGATGTCCATGATCCCTTTCGCATATCATTATTGCATCATTGCACGTATCTACTTGCTGCAAATTTGCGTCAACTGCGCAAGTAGGACTGAAATATTTAATTTCAAGGCGGTCAAAGTTGATTTTGCCACACTTCTAATTGTTACCGTTTGTTCGTCATGGCACTGTCTGCAAGTTCTTCTTTCGTGGATGGTATGGAATTCTTTCATATTTACTTAAAAGCACAAATAGGTCAATTCGTTTTTAATGTCAACTTTGGTCAATCGCTAGATTGTCTGAAGGTTGCCTAAGTATCATCTTCTATCTAATATGATATTTTCAAATGCAAGTTTTTTGAAATGTTTCTGCGATGCTATGTTGACCTAATCAGTTAGACTGTCTGATAGTTAGCCTCTGCATACAGACCACATGTAGCATTTAAGCATTATTTTGTACAAGTCGTTTACATAAATTACTGGTTTTGTTTTCACCATTTCAATTAGGCCCGCTATACATGTACTTTATTTTCATGTAGTTTTTTTTACTAACAACCATGTTCTATTTTCAGACCATAATACAATTTTTTCACTTTAATGTTTTCGTTTAACACTTCTCCTTATCTCTTTTCTTTCTATTTGTAGTAGACCACAAATGTAGGTATGTATCATTAAGAAAAATCTTGTAAATTGTACATGTAAAGATGATCTTCCTTTTTACAGCATCAAGAATTTCAAATTTCATTTGAATCTACGGTGTCTGCAGTGCTCTTTTGTTGTTAGTTTTTGATCGGTCAGATTGTCTAAATGATGTCTCAACTTTAAGAATATTTGTGCTTTTCTGCTCAATTAATTAGACTGCCATTTGGCTAGTTTCAGCATGCCATTCATTTGAAATACTGAATCTTGCAGACTGTTCGTAACACACAAGCTTCTTGATTTCCTGCTGCCACAATTGCCTGCTAATCTCTGAAGCAATGTGTTTAATCCTCATATGTACTACTAAGTTGCATCATTGTACGTATCTATATCAGAGATTTTCATTTGAATCTCATTTGCAACATTTTTTGAAGTCATTGTAAGCTTGAAAATGGACCGGTCGTCATCGTCCGAAACGTCGCGGAACAACACGAATTATTTTGCTATAAAATGGCATTCTTTTATTGTCTTGCGAACACTATCACAAGAAGAAAAAAATCAATAAAGAAAAACGTGAAAGATATTTTCACAAATATGTAATATCTTTATTTCTTGAAAATGAAAATCAAAAAACATTTCAGTAAAAGTATGATCGACTTAACAGCATGGATGAAAGCAAAAAAAAAAATGACTTAAGTGATCGAGAAAGACAGGAGAAAATTAACGAAACTTCAATGCATGCCAAGCATTTCATTGATCACGATGCATAAAACTAAGTCTTGATATCAACTACAACAACGATTGCAAAGAAAATGAATTATTACCAAAATATACGAACATAAAACTATATAACTTGAACTTTAAATCAACAAAAAAATTACTGAATAGTTTCGTTCGGAATTAGTGAATTACGGAATCCAAAAACAGAAAAAAATGTACATGAATACATAAAATTCTGCAATTCCATACATATTATTATCGATTAACTATATCCATCGTTGAAGCTGCAGTGCATCAAGCAAATTGAGTCATTGGAAAAACTTGTTAAATCAAATGTCATCGACATTTTAGATGTGTATTCGTATTACTGAGCACGCAATGCTTAGTAGCATGAGATCAAAATCGCCGGACTATGAAAATCCAAGGAGATCTCCTTGTGAAAATCGCACAATTATCTGTGACATAGGGTAAAACGAAAACGGCAAGCCTGATCTTGGAATGGTTTATGACTTCAGCTTTTTCAGCGGTTTAACAATTACAAAGAACGTTGTCTTGAATTTTTTCAAGCTTCCCTGTTCCAAAATTTCAAGCTTCCCCTGTTCCGTTATCACCCCCTACACAATCCAACAGATGACGTTACCCATCCAAGTTGGTTTCTAACTTGACACCGGCGGCTTCACTATTCAGTTAAAAAACAGATTTTTCACTAATCAGGACTGGGAAATTGGGATCGCCATCTTTCTCGACTTCAAAGTTCAAGCTCCGTGCTGTTCATCAGGTTTCGAACACGTATGAAGGAACTCGATTAATCCACACATGGAATTCTGGAAACATTCAGTAGACTTAGGCGGACAAAGTAATTGATGAATGCATTGTGTAAAGTTGTACTTTATTCGTGCTAATTAACATCATTGCCACATCGTGTTCATCGCTTGCCGGTTAATAGAAAATAATGCGAGAAAAACTAGGAGATCAATGCGCTCATCTTCTGTCGCTTTTATGTCGTCAGTGTTATTCTGCAGGTACCGGTAGATAGAATGATTAAATATTGAGCTGCATCATGTATTTAAAAATAGGAGCAGATCGGAAGGGCTGCCATTTCTTCCGATATCAGAAATAATCGACAGGCTTAATTCACATCTCTGGATATCGACATAACTCCCTAATTGAACAATGAACATGCCTCCACATAAACAATTATTTTGCAGAATTGCATGATTGCAACATTATTTTCTGTACTTGGTATTACATCAATGCTGACACTTGTACAATGAATAGCTAACTAATTCACACACAGATTTTAAACGATGTCAAGCAGGATTTTTTCATGTGATACTACGTGTAGCAAAAGTTGAGTATATACCAGATGAATTAGAGGCAAATAATTGGCTAACCAATGCAAATAGAATAGCCACCATTTCATTCAACGTCAGAAATCATCCAGGGTTTTTCAAATTCGTCAATATCAACACTCTAATGCAGCCATACCCGGAGTAATAAAACGCGACTAAAATTTCAATCGTTATCAAACAAAATTATTTCATTTCTTCTATTTTAGACCCTCTTTAAAATTGAACTACGAGACCATTGATAGCAACATTTCTTCAACCTACATAGTGTACATGCAAAGCAGAAGAACTCGAAAGGCAAAAAACTAGATGAAAAGAACAACGACTGAATGGAAAAACAAGCCTGTTTCTAATTCTTCACTCAAGCGATAATCATCATGGCGAAGTCTTTCTGCTGCAGATGATTACACAAAAATTGAGTGATGACTGGATCAACCTTCAACAGAAATGCCTTGCAACCGAACTCCAGAAATCTGTCAATTCACCATCTTCGACCTTCTGTCAGTATGTAACAACGGACCATGGGGAAATGCCGGATAAATGTCTTAAATGGGCCATTTTGACAGTCGAGCGAATTTATTTAAGTTCCCGTCGAAGAAGGCGAAATATCGGACTTGAAACAATAATTAATTCCTGTGAAAGCCGGAGGCACTTTTGTTTTCATCTGTATCACTCCAGGGATGGCCGAATTATCTAGTTAATTGGTCTTTTTATGGGTACTTTTTCTCTTTTCGCTACCATTTATGGGGTTGATCCTTATGCTTCCTAATAGTGTTCTGATCGTTGCATTTTTCGAATACTTTTTGTGGATAAGTTCGGAGACAGTGTACAGGTCTACTTCTCCTAATGCACTACATAGGTAGTGTCGACTCAAATAAGTGTCTGTATACAGTGAAAATTTTTATATGAAAAGATTCAGTTTTTTACGGAGATTGCGTTCCTGTGGTCCAAAAATTATTTGAGCAGATTCAAAAAAGTCAAAATTTTGCCAATTTATATACTACCGAGATGACTTCCCTATATAAGTATTATGAAACAAGTTGGATATCAAAAGGAATGAATATTCGCTGACAAGCATCTCAATTAAGCGGAAATTAAGCTGATGATCTAGGAAACTTCATGAACCACATAACAATGCAAGTCCCTGCAAGTCTTCATGGAAAAGTTGAGATCTCATTGTGCTTCTTCGCTGGTCGATGTCACGTTTTTAATTCAATTTTCAGCGGCATAATTTTATGATTCAGAAGGCGTCATTTCTTGAATCTGAATAGTAATGTAGACCCATTAACATCTTTTAAAAGTTAATTATGATAAGCTTCCTTGAATATGATACCTCTCTCTTTCAGTGGCAGTTTGTGATATGTGTACGCTAAAGAAAATAATCTTATTATAATAAAGCTGAGCTTTTAGTAATGGCAACCCATCTAATTGCTAATTTAGCAAACTATGTTGCCTCTCCAAATTGACATGACATTGAGGATCTTTGGAATATTGTTCTTCATTCTGTATTGCTATCATGATCAGTAAGAGTCGTGTTAATTTCTCTAAAAGTGTAGAAATTTCCATATCTCACAGGTGGCACTGCGTCTCGATTCATGTTCATTTAATTAAAATCGAAACTGCATACACATTGGGGATTTAATAAATGCTGAATTACCACTCTACCTGATATACTTACTCTATGTTATGGTCTACATGCAGACTCTTCACATGCAAAATTGGTCTTGCGCTTGATCAACCTTAGGCCTAAGCTATTAGCAGAGTCATAGTGGGAATGGGAATTCACATATGGTGCGGTGTGTGAATGGAATTTCATCTACTGGGAATTCTCATGTATGAGATTTCTGTGGGACACTTGTGAGACACAAGTTAAAATTCATCGAAGGTGGCATGCTACGTCTTAAATTGAATCGTTTCATCGCGTGAATTGATTCTCTACACGGTCCAGAGCTGGTGGGGCTTTACACCTGAGACAGACAATACCCATCTCACCAGCGACCCACAGCTAGCGTTGCAAATTTTTCATACATTTGTATTTTTTCTGAACGGTTACTATCCTAGAAAAAACCAGTCAGGAAAGTTAATACACGGAAGAAAAAAAATTCACTATATAATGAGAAGTCTAGAGAATCTAAAGCGAGAAAAACTGAGTGTTTAATCAATTAACATCTGAAGATAAAATAGAAGATAGCGTAATGGCCTAATTGTGGCCCATAATTTTTGGCTATATGATTAGTATGATGCAGCATTCCAATTGTTCGCAATAAAGCAAGAGAAGATTGCCTCCGCCGGGTCTAGTTGGTATTGATTGTGCATCATAACATTGTTCATTCAACTATTTTTTTGTTGAACAGAATAGTAACACTCAAGAGAAACAAGAAGACAAGGATCTTGATATAACTTATCATCTGCAACCCGTTTGAGGACTATAGATAAGGATATTTGAATCAAATAATTATCTTCTGAATTGTCAAACGATCAAGATAAAATCAGTCGACTTACACTAGGGTAATGGAATTGATTTTGGAATTAAAATTTTCCAATTATCAACAGCAGAATAATATTTCGCCTATCAGGCCGCTATAGCTAAAACATGGAATCTGACATTCACATTGATTATTATCCAAGAAAGCTTAAAATTCCATGGTTTAAGGCTACTCAAGTGCGCGTCGATTGATTTTAGCTTTGTCGTATAGTGATTTAGAAGACAATTAATTTGATTCAAATGATATGATGACTCATAATTTTTTGGAAATTCATTGATCGATAAACCTAGTTGTGGTTAATTTCTAACATAGTTTCCTGAAGTGAGTGGGTAGAAAAGTTCAGCGGATAAAACGCGCTAAGAGAATGATTCTTGGGGTCGTGTATTGTTTTTATTTTTTACTTTTATGTCTTCTTAAAATGCTTAATAAGTTGTTGAAAGTACTGCTGCACAAATTTCAGCCGATCAGCGCTTTCAATTGTACACTTTGATAATTATAGGACGTGCACTGTCCGGTCCGACAAAAAAAGGTGCTTAGAAATGCAGATATCCTAAGACATAGATTGTTTATCTGAAGTTGACTAGAATAGAAATTGACTCAAAGTCGCGGCACATCCGCAGAACTAAGTTGGGGCATGAACAACCAATGTAAAGCTCATAATTGTACATTTGACTGGTAGTAACCCAATAATTCAGCCGCTGACAAGTGTATCTAAGCGAAAATCCGTGCGATTTTTGTGCCACTATCTTATATTACAGTGAACTCTCGTTTTAAGAATCACTCGTTATAAGAATAAACAAATTATTAGAACCAAAACCAATTTCCGAAACATTTCTATGCAGCGCTATAAGTTTTCCGCTCGTTATAGGAATAATTATCATGCCACTTTCGTTATAATAATCAATGTATAAATAGTCATTCAACAAATTAATATGAAATACAATAGGCGATTTCAAAGTTTCGATAGATTGGGTTGAATCGACCGGATTGCGATGGAACTAACCTGATTCCGATTGAATGACTTAATTAACATTTTCTGTGTAACCCAACCGAAATTTTGATATCTTTCCTAGAAACACGGTTGTTTGGCTCGTTCAACCCCATTGCGGTAGTTACAACCGGTGTCCGGTATGAAGTTAATAAACAATTAGAATCCGGTTGGTTCAACGAGCGTATCGGGTTGAATGAACGCAGGTTTTTCGTATCTCCGCAATGTGCTATTTGTTCAACGAGCAGGTCGTTGGAAAGTCGATTAACCGTGTCAGGTTTCGAAGTCTCGGTTCGGTTGAAATCAGTTGAGGAAATGACAGCCGTTTTTCTTGCTGGAGCCGGTGTAACCCAATCCTCGAGAACTGGATCGACACCATGTAAACGCGTTCAAGCTCAAAGTGAATCAGAACATGATAACAAACGAACTTTTTGCCTGTCACGAAGTGAATTGGAACAGTTAGGAAGTGAATTTCATGGCGAAAGCATTGTGGACCATCGTGGTTGTCATCTGGCAACAAGTCAGATGGTTAACAATTTTGTGGAGTTTGTAGTTTCTGTCTGGAGGTGGATACGTTCGTCAATTGGGACGATCAGCTGGAATTGCGACATCAACTGCCCAGTTACATACTCATTTGGTATCCGAGCGGATGGCATCAATCGCACAAAGATATGTTTCTTTATCAAACTTTGATCAATCATCGAATTTGCAAACTGGAGAGATTGAAGGTCGGCGAGTGGTGGGTTTGCTGGATGGATTCATCCTTCATATCCAGCGACCAGCTCATGCTAGAGATGCTTACTATTGTGGCAGACCTGGGAAGAGCGTCGATGCAATAACCAATCGGATTCCGATCAATGATAGGTCGCGGTTGATTGAAACAACCCTGCTCTAGTTAGCAGGCATCTGTCGTTAATCACACACTGGTTCGCTTGACCGAAACTCAATCGTAGTCTGATTAAACGGAACTTCGAAACCGCCAAATGTATTTTGCACTTTATAAAATAAATAAATTAACCACAATGAGATTAAATACACGATAGATCAGATTGCCATGCAAAAGATGTGCGGCTGGTAGGATAAGACACACTTTCGTTATAAGAATCAGTGAATGACAAACTGTCATTGGCCGAACTGCTCACCAATGGCGTAATCCTACTTTTTATTGATTGTATTTGCTAAAGAACATCAGATAAAAGCGTCATGATAACACGATTAACCTTGAGAAGATGAAATCCACTGAAATCCTCACCGATTGTGCTATTTCACTATACGCTTCGATTAGAATTGATAATGTGTGTCATCAGTTCTCATGACACGAGGTGGAGATGACTGTATCCCATCACGGCCCTTAGAAGATAAGAAGAAATCCTAAAACGAACCAATGCGAGCCTTCACCAAAGCAAGATATCAGACTTTTTTTAGACGAAGTTAAAGCTAAACTGAAAAAGAATGTTTCTATTGTCTTCTTGTTAAGAAGTATAATTAGGGTAATAGTAACCATAAAGGAACATCTTATTTAATAGTTACGTAAGCATTTATCTACACTAATTACTAATAAGGATGTATATATCATCATTACTATTAATAGAAGGAATGAGTGCTCACAAAATATAAACTCTAGTTATAATCTCGTTGTAAGAATAAAAAAAAATAATTTCCCGATGTGATTCTTATATCGAGAGTTCACTGTACATGAAGCTTTACTTCCATTCTAGAGGTTTATTGTTATCAATTTCTATGTCCTAAGATGTCATACGCTAGTTTGGGCATTTCCCAGCCACAGGGAAGAGTAGGACGGAAATGTCTGCGTGGAACGTACAACTTAATTCGTTCATGTCTATGGAGTGGATATTTATTCTACAGCCCCGCGAACTGGCAGTCCGTTATCTCTCATAATAATCATTTAGTCTACAGAGTACAGATCGATCTGATTTAGTTAACTGCGCGTAATTTTGAGGCCCAACTTTTTTTTCAAAGGCATTTAAAATAGCACACTCTGACGTCAATTCCCCAATACATGACGAAATTCAAAAAGTCAATCATTGAGTCTGATTCACCAATTTATTGTCTCTCGCAGTCTTTATGAAAGGAATACAAACACAGAAAGACACACACCGCAGTTTGGAGTATTCACTGGTCCAGTTGATTGCTCTTAACACACCTGAAGGTATAACGCAGTGCTACCGTCTCTCCAAGCGGGCTCAGCTACCACTTTGGTTCTGCAGATAGGGCAAGTACGCTTTCTGTCGAACCAGATTGCGACACAATCCTCACAAAAAACGTGGGAGCAGTCAAGACGAACGGGACCATTTACATCCTCATGGCAAATAGGACAAAGGCTGCCGACAGCGCGCATCTGTTCAGCAGAAGGTACCGTGCCATACACAGTGTTGACCCGAAATTTTCGCCATGCGTCGCGTACCGCTTGAATACTGTGCCAGGCGGCCACTGCCTTAAAAACGACGTAGAGCAGCACAAGGACACCATTATAAAGGTCGGGTCGTCCGATAACAGCTTGACTATCAGTCAAGAACATCACCCAAGCGGCCATTGGCGGCAACAAGCGATAACATTGCGAAACTACTTCTACTAATAGATAGTAGGAACCACGACGTGCAGCTGGGAGACACGGAAGGCCACAGAGCAGCGCCTTGACGCACATGGTGAGATATTTAACGATGTAGTCAGCAATGAGAACGCTCCACATGAGGTTCCATATATCGAAATGAGCCAAAGTGGGCGGAAAAAGATAGAGGGCACGATACAAACGCTGATCCTCGAACACGTAGAGGAGGAAAAAAACGCTGGCTAGCAAGAAAAAGAGTAGCCAAACCAAACGCAGAAGTAGACGTGTAGAACGTTCGCGTTGGGCGACGCAATCTTTGAGGAGGTCATTGGCATAAAGAAAAGTACCAGTGAGTCCGATGAGAACGAGCAGTCCCACACTGTGATCATGAAGCAGCTTGGCGTTAAGGATGACGAAGAAAGGGAGAAAATCTTTCAATTTCTTCCCCACTTGACTGGCTAATAAAGGTAGAGCTTCCGAGTGAGAAGTGGAGACTGATGGAGGTTCATCGCTTCTCGTAGTGTTTTCTGATGTGTTTTCCGACACGCCAACAACAGTCGGCACATCACCGCCGGTATCAGGCGGTGGAACATCCACCCGAGGCGAATCTACCGTCATGATGACACTGTAATGGAAAAGAAGGTGAAGATCAGCATGCAGAGGAAGCAATTCGTTGATGCTTGAAATGTTATGAAACATACATGACAACGAATTCGTTGATAATTAGATTATTTTTGTCGCGTGAAAATACTCGAAATAAGAGTTGTAATCGGGCCAAAATTAGCGGACAGGACAGAACCTCCATAATATTTGTATGCATTGTATGTATGATTGGGTAATCAAAAATTAATTGCCATTTATTTTTGGCAAGCAATCAAGTAATTCTAGCATGTTATCAATTTGGATGGAGACTTGAATAGACTCATTACATGAAATGCATGTAGCTATATTCTGAATTGGATGCGATTATTGATAACTTTTATCACATATTTAAGTTCATGCATGATAATTATACTGATAATCAATTATTGAAAGAAGAAAATGAATATTCTGCACAAGCGATCTTCAAGCTTGAGTGGATTAATCTTTTAATGTTGCACCAGGCAGGGTTTCCGCAGCTCGCAACTGATCTTATCGTAGTGCAGCACACTTGGCTCAGGGAATATAACATTGTAGACTCTCTCACGAATTTCTGATGGGATGTTGCAAGCATGAGTGTTCCATGTCAGACCTAACAATTTAGTTGAGGATACAGCTTGAATAATCGAGTTGGAGTGAGGATCCTTCAATGGAGATAATGAGAGCGATCTTTTTGTCTAAAAGTTCATCAATTTTCGTTTTTGTGCTGTTAATTATCAATCCTTGTGATTATGACCAGGACACAATGTGATCAGGCTCTTCATCTTCATTATCACGAAATAGATGTAACAGACTCATGTGACATCTCATCCGAAAACTTTATCAATGAGCTGTTTTGATGTCGGGGCAATGGACTGTCCACTGCTTGATCAATTAAAATCGGAGAAAGCACAACTTGAAACACTGCTAGTAGCCCAGTAACAACGAGAGACTGAGTTGCCGACTTTGATTCCTTGTATTCTCATTCAGAAGTCAATCCAAAAAATGAGCTTTTCGCGCATCAAAGGAAATAAATGACGGATGTCGCAGTATGGCAATTTGTCGAACGCTTTGGAGTAGTCAACTGACAGCAAACGAATTGGTCCTGATGAGTCAAATGACAAAATTTTGCTCATTCATAAGGCTAAATCTGTGACAGTTCCCTGGCCTGATCTTGTTGTGAAATCAAATTGATGTGGCTCCTGCTTTGGTATGATCGAACAGAACCATCTTTTGACGACCACATTATCAAGAACAGCGGTTTTCTTTAATGCATATTAGGTTGTATTACATCAAACTTTACTTTGATAAATGCTGCACTTCAATGCATTTAATTGAAAAAAATTGCTTAATTCAATGCACCTAATTCAAAGTTTTCTTATAATGAAAAATCGTCAATCGGTTGGTTGATTTGACTTTCCTTTAGTTAATTGGTTTAAATAAATTAACCAATACCAACCCTATACACAAAAAATTATTTATTACAAATAACTCACAATCACTGATATTGAAAAATGTAGTTAGTAGCTTCAGCGTGCATATCGATATGCATCCAATGCAGTGTCAGAACGAGCCAGTGTTGATACTTAACCCTTTTATACATGCATTATTTTCAAAATTGAAGTTTCTTTTCTCAAAAACATTCAAATGCAACTCGTGGGCGTTCTAGGCATCGCACGAGGTTGGGAGTGGTGTCATTTGAATCGTATTGATCTCCTCTCTCCTTTGATTACAAATTTTGTCGTTTTGTGATAAACAATGTGCAATTTTGTTACAAAAAAGTGCCGGTCGAAATGTTGTTCACAGGAATGGTTCAGAAAGCTGAAATCTAGACTTAGGTAATTTGCCAGTTATCATCAATTGCTATAGTAATCCAATGATGAATCTTCGAACTGTCGTGAGAGTCACATAGAACCTTACTCAACACTCAGTAGCGACAATCATGACATTCACCCGAGACGGAAATGTTAAAAAAGAAGGGTTAGTGCACGCAAAAAACTTTTTTTCGCACAGCACAACATCTTCCCCAGGCCTTTCCACTGACACACAAAATCTTAATAGCACTTTCAAGAGGAGTGTGACCAGGTTTGTGATGGACTGACAGAGTTAATTCAGCAAGCTAAGATGACATGTTATTTTTCTTTTTGTTCTAGCTTAATTTTTAGCTGTGCTAGGAGAGAAAATTTTGCAAAAATGTAAGATCTGAAATCAACCGATTCGCTGTCGCGATACATTTTGTGCGATGCAATTTGGGGCAATTTGGGAGTCAGACAAACACGATATTTTGGTTTTATAGCTTGCACAATATCAACTGTAAACACAGAAGGGGTGGCAATCCCCTGGAACGAGCAACACTCTAGCTACGATATCTTCAGGCTGTGAGACGCTTTGGATGGACTAATGCGACCAAGTTCACACGCTCTTTTGAAGACAGCGAGATTGAACCATACCGTGGATCAGTGCGTGAATTCATTTTATTAAATCTCCGTTATCCAAGAAATCTACTCAGAAATTGACACTTATCGAAGCAATGATACACTACCATCTCACTTCGCTGCTTCATAGTGCTATTCCGACCCAAAAGAGTGCTGCATCAGAGGCAGTTGATAGTTTTCGAGTTATGACTAATCACAATTGCCTAGACCATGGACTTCTAATTATAGTAGATACCATATTTAGAAGGACATGGCTAGACGATTACTTAACTCCGAATCTACCGGAGCTCTGAAAATGGTGCATATGTGCCAGATAATCAACATGAAATTAAAATAATCCGACTCGAAGGAATGATGGAAGGATTCAGACAGCGAGTCTTCTTCGATCCACGATTCAGACTCGGGCTTCAGCAGCCTTCAATTATGATAGTCATGACTCTTGCACGCATTTCTTTGACTTTTTATGCATTGTAACCAAAGAAGACACACACCGAAAGACAGCGAGTCTTCCTCGATCCACGATTCAGACTCGGGCTTCAGCAGCCTTCAATTATGATAGTCATGACTCTTGCACGCATTTCTTTGACTTTTTATGCATTGTAACCAAAGAAGACACACACCGAAAGACAGCGAGTCTTCCTCGATCCACGATTCAGACTCGGGCTTCAGCAGCCTTCAATTATGATAGTCATGACTCTTGCACGCATTTCTTTGACTTTTTATGCATTGTAACCAAAGAAGACACACACCCAAATTTTTTTTTGCGATCAGCATTATATAACAAGGGTGTGATTGATCTATAGGGGACTACCAAAAATATGACTAACTTGACCATGTGCTCTAATTCATAACAAAATCGACAAAATGAACGAATATAATAACAGAGATGAGTCATTGTTTCAAGCAAATGTCCATTTCGTGCATGTTTCGTAAAGATTATACCTTATTTGCATTTAAGGCATCAAAATTTAGAGTAACGTCAGAATATCTGTCAGCTGTCCATAATTTGAGAGCCAGATGGTACTTCAATGACATGGTTTTCACATGACGCTAGTCTTTGCATGCATAGGCAAATATTTCCATATGGGCGGCAGCACAATGAACAAAACGCATTTCCGTGTTTAACTCTCATTTTCATCCGATATAATTCAGCAAGATTATAACATTTATCGATGGGAGATCAAGCTGTCTACCATTAAGACAATTCACCACATATTTCACTACCACTGGTGCAACTCCAAGTTTTTAGTGTCGAAGAATTGAAGCGGTAATACCATATAAGCACATGTACACTCGCATATGTCCTTCAATAAGATCTCTTGACATGAATTTACATGAGAATACTTACGGTACAGATGCAAATTTGCAGTATAGCAATAATTATTCATCCACCGATTAATTCCTAGGATAGATACCAGATCGCTTCTCGAATTTCATGGAGGACATGCATGATTAAGATTTTTATAAAGAATGAGAGTTCGAAGCACTTTCACAAAAATCAAAATTGACATTTTGCTGTTGCACAATTGCGATTCCTTTCATGCAAGCGAAGTTGTAAATGTTATATGGGGTCTAAAGCTTTATTTCATTTTGGCCACCTAACATATTTTTTTCAACACTTTTATAACCTCTCTCAACTTTCTGAAAAGCTTAGCAACTCTATTGATTCTAAACTGGTGCTGATAGCATGAAAGAAATTCTTAGCTATATATCTGTAAGCCAAAAAAATATGACGACGCCTGTCATAATGAAGCATGCGCAATACTCAAATAATATTGCCATGCATTGACTTTATTAATTGTTGCTAATGTCGGGGCGATGCAGAAGTAAGAAGGATACAAGCCGGAGCTGGGGCATACAGGAAGGTGGCAGGAGTACTGGCCGACAGAAAAATTGGTAGGAGGATACGAGGAAAGGATTTGGAAACAAGTGTCTTACCAGCATTGACATGCGGATTAGAAACGGTGGCACTAACTGAGCAGCAGCGAAAGATGCTAGAAGAGTGTGAAAATGATTGGATAAGACTCATCTGTGGTGTAAAGTTTGTGGAAAAACGAAAAATGGCGGAGCTGAGGGAGGAAGAAGGATTGAAGAAAACGGTGATACAGGAAGTGGTGGAAATGAGACTGAGGTGGGCAGGGCTTGTGGCAAGGATGGGAGACGAAAGGGTAGTGAAACAGGTTGAAAAGATGGATGACAAAATAACAAGAAGAAGGAGAAGGGCAAGGATTCATTGGAAGGACTGTGTCAAGAGAGGCCTGAAAAGTACAGAAGAAGACTGCAGAACTTGTAAGGAGAATGCGAAGGATAGGTTGAAATGGAGGCAAATTAAGGACGCGTCAAAGGGTCTGATGGAGAAGACGAAGTGACTACTGACTGCGCTTTTGACATGAATATCGAGTTATTTCTGTGTGTGACACTTCTACCCCTTTTCAGGGATGATGGGATTGTTAAAATAAAAGAAGATTGACTTTCGAACGCAGACTTATCCAGATGCATTGAAAGTGGTGTTCGCTGTTATGCTTTCAACGGAGCGAAGGTGATCACAACGCGCAGTCAGCAGTCAGAGACATTTTTTTAAAAAATGCGCTCATAGTATGGCGTTTTGATTTGATGGTTGAAGAGGAGTGTAAGTTTAAAACCACATGCTCTTGAGATAATGCATACTATTAACTATGTAATACCGGTAATACTATGTTAACTATGTGATACTGGAAGTATTTCGTAAAACATCCGTGATATTTCGAAAAATATTCGAAGGTGTTGTGATACTGACAATCACCATGGAAAAGAAAGTTACTACCGAAAAGCAATGTGTTGAGTGTGAAAGTATGACTACCGTTGTCCAGCAGTCCAAGCAATGCTGCCACAATACATGTATACCGTGGCTGACACGAAACATAGCCGATTTGTTATTTTCAATGAGTGACTTCAGGATTTTGCATCTTCGAAGAACTCTGAAGGAATGCTGATCATCAGAAGTTTCATGACACGTCTGTTGATGTACATATATATTGGATTACATGCATATTGGCTCGGTGCGATGCTAATGGGTTTGAGAATTCAGCTTAACAAAGCTCAACCAGATTAGAATTTTAAACGGTAAATTTATTTTAAAAAATGTTCTAAACTGTCCATCTCCCATTGGTATTCAAAATATTCCAATTCATTCGAAGTCACAACATTTCAGCATTTAGAATGAATTTAAACAAGCATTTTGAAAATTGTCAATATGTAGGTAATTTAAGCAATAATAAGAAATCTAGCTCCTTCAAGCATTAAAGTACCTTTGTCGAAAGTAGATGAGATAGACAACACAAAAGTTGAATGAGTTTCTTTTAAGATCTCTTTACTTGTAACGAATCTATTAACCGCTAGTTAAGAATCTGAGGTGGATGGTCAAATACTTTTACATATTTCGTCAACCATGTCTGCTGATCTGCTTTTCATGGCACATCGTCTGTTCTTACTGTGTCTGTGAATTACTGAAGAACTAATCACGTCGGACAATGAACTATCGACAAAACGAGTGTGCAAGCAGCGCAATATATATATATATGAAGTTGATCAATGTGTAGTGTACCCTTCACATCACACTGTGTCAAAACATGTGCATGGCATCAATGACATCGGAAACTAATTACGTAATCTTGCTGTGCAAACTGTAACCGAACTGAGGACAATGAGGTTCAACAGCGATTAGCTCACTTGCAGGAAAAAGACCTCCTGTGCATTGGTTATCAGCTGAAAAATAGAATAGGATGTAACGTCATTTCTATGCATGCGTCAACGAGGTCAACACATATCACGCGACCTCCAGCTGCGTCGATAACACTATCAGTGAAACGTCAACCATGCGTCAACTCACACAGGGGAAATTGCTCTACGATAACAAAATATACAGATAGTGTATTTGCTGAGCGGAGAAACATATTGTAACAATCAGACAATTGACTGAAATGAATATAACATGCTACGTTTGAAAGAATGGTGTGGGATTAACATGAAACCGACTTCTAAGGGTAGCAGGAATTGATTTCTAAATATTAATTTCTATATGAATCTTTTGGGAAGAACTTGTCTGTTGCTGTGTAGGAATTGACAAGAATGAAATGATGCAATGCAAGGTATCAGGTCTTATTTGCTAAGGGTAATGATAAATTGTGAGCAATGAGCAATCTGAGCATAGCAAGGTTGTTGTTGTAGATACATGACTTAGTGTCTCCTCTTTTGCAGAGACAAATTAAATTTCACATTAGTAATGAAGTAAACTGTGTATCACTTAGGAATCTGTTATCATTGAATACATAGAAAATTAATTATTAAATTTTAATTACAAGGTAAGAATATATAAAAGATAGGAATTATCTTGGGCTCTGTTACTTCTAAAAAATGAATTGATAGCAAATTAATGATGAGGGCATTTTCTATCCACAAAATCATTTCGTACAATTGAAGCAAGCAAATTCTAAATTCTAAGTTTTAGCTTATCCATTAGAGCAAGCATATTGCAGGCAGTGTCATCTCAAAATGTACGGATATCATTTTCCTGGGTTCTAAAAGAAAATGTTTGATCAATATTTAAATGCAAATCTTTACAGGTTATTTTTATGAACTTTCTATCCATTATATTCTGGAGATTTTAATACCAAAGCAGTATAAAACTTGTTAATGCATATCAAATAGAATGAATCTTTTCTGATAAATTATTCCAGCAATTAGCGCATAACGAAATTCAGTTGATTACCAAGGAAAAATCATGAACAGCATCAAGTCTTCATGCAAAAATTGAAAACCAATTCTGCTTCTTGGCTCAATTTTCGAGTTTGGCAACTTAACAAATTTAGCCTATTTTTCCAACAGGTTTTGCAGCATGAACCCATCGAATGAGTACTTATTCAAATTAACTGGCTGAATGTTTTCTAGGGTCAATGAAACATTGTGTAGAATGATAGGATAATAGAATTCAACTATACTTATAATGTGAACTAATAAATTTTTCTTAGACATGTTTTAAGATTCAATCATTATTCAATTTATCAAGTTAAGAACCAATTTTTATCGGAGCATTTTTCATTAATTCAAGATTTTCTTAAAGTAGTAGTTATAAATTTGATCTGAAAATTCTAGTGTACCAATTTACGTTTATAGTTAATCATGATCGGTGCCTTTGATTATGATGTTTCATACTTTCAGTATCAGGTGCTTTTTTGACATTGACAAGGCCGAGTCTGAAAAATAACTTCCATGGAAGTTCATTAATAAAATATTGCCTCTCAAAACTAATCAGTGACTCGAAGGATTTATAAAATATTGTTCTTTCTTATATCATGATAGAGTCAATCTTTGACTATTTCTCCAAAACAGTAAAAATGCATGTCTCACATGTGGTGTTAGATGCCATTAAGAGCTAATTCAACGAAATCGAAGCTGCTATTTCATTGCCGGAGATGTAATTAATACTGATTTGTTACTCTACCTATACTCAATGGCTTAACCGCTTCCAGTAAAATTTCAAACTCATTACACAAAACTTACACCCATAGTCCAACAATTCATGCAAATTTTCATGAAGTTTTAATTATTTTCAAATCCAAATTCCTTCTGAATGACAATATTAAAATATACATCCACTGTGACTTGAAGGAGGACTTGCTTTAGCTAGCAATTTCAGGTTAAGTTGCTTTTGCCGACATTGCGCTTTAATATTGACTGCTTTTCAGTTAACTTGTAACTACGCTTTAAAACGAAAACAGAAATATTAGATTTTCGGGATTTTTGCGTTTAACTTTTATGATTAATTTAATAGACGATTATGATCTAGTACCTTTTAATAAGCTAAACCACTGTTTTCGATTCGGACTAAGTACAAAGGATAGAATATTTCCATCCGCAATTAATGATATCATGCAATCAAGATCGGAAAAGAATTGATCTGAATGGAACAAAAATTAGCCACAGTGAGCTCGGTAGGTTCAAATTACAAGCACAAGAGCACGATCAATGAAAGCTCTTCGCACACTGTAATTGAAGAAATCTACATTTATCAATGTGACATAAAAATAATTGGTCCACTTACACTGGCTTTTTGGCAGAGATGCAAAATGACCACAAAAGCAAGTGATATAAAAAAATACCTGTGGACCTACATGTACAACTTAAAACAGAGAAATCTCTCCATGACTATAAAATGACATGACCTCTAAAGATATGTTCTGTAACCGAAGACATGTGGAAGCAACGGAATGTGGGGCCGCCCCGTGCTACCCGATCATCCGGGAGGCTAAACTGGATTAAGTCCAGTCAAAGTGAGCACTATGAAGAGACAAATTACGTGAATTAAAATTCATTTGAATTAACAAAATAATTAAGGATTAGCGATTAGCGCCTCATGTTCTCCAACAGATAGTATCAATCACAAAACTAAGCTTTTATGAAAACTTTTTTAGTGCATTCTACACAATATCTACACAAGTGGTACATGAACAGAAAAACAAGAACAGTTTTCTATCTTCATAAGTCTATATATTTGGACGGCAATCGAGGTTAAAAATAATGAAGATTACGAATAGGCTAACAAACTCCCCTCATAGCTGCCTTGTTTCTCGTAGTTGCCAACCCTGGCACGCGGCGCATTCGCCTGACACCAAGCACTCATAGCCCATAACTGTTGCAGTTTGGCTGCCACTTCACTAGACTGACGATGTTGCAATGATCCTCCACTGACGCTGTTATCCTGATCACCCGATTCCGACACGTCTCTATCGCCGCTAGACATAGGACGGGCTAGAGAGGCTAGGTGACGCAGAGCAGCCGCATTCGCTTCATTCACAAGTCCGGTGGATCGCCAAAAAGTCACATCCTCAAGTCGAAAATCTTTCCACATGGGAGATGGCTGTTGCAGGACAAATCGGAGTGCTGCCACGTCTTTCAACGAATGGCGAAAGTCTTTCTCGTGGAGAACGAATAATTCTTGACTTCCAGTTTCAAGATGAGGATTGGGCATCAGCTGACGTGCCCGAACGGCTGTTCGCCAACGGGAGTTGGTTCCAGAAGAAGATCCCGAATTTCTCCGCATGGTCCGAGATTCAACAGCAGCGCATGCTTTAAATCGCACTTTGATCGTCAGGAGCGCCGCGTAGAAGTTTCGAAATCGGATTTCACCTATTTCTGTGCGGACGATGTTGTGGAATGAATAATCCATTATGGTGCAACCGGTACACACCGGGTCTAGGGCCTGCTTCGTGACGTGCTCCAACCGCAGACTGCTGCTAGATTTGAGTGTCCCTTTGATCTCCATCTGAAATGGTCGATTATGTGTATAAAAGTATAAATTACAAAAGGAAGATCAAAGTTGCAAGAATGACAAAGATAAAAGAATTCTTGTCTCTGTTTCTAAGACAACATTTTAGTGATTGATTCGATTTTCCAATTAGTCCATGAGCCAACCCCTTAATTTTGACCGATCGGTACCATCTCTGCGCACCAAACATTTTTGCTATTTTCTGATAGCTATATGTATCAGCAACACAACGCAGCATGATGGACCTGCGTAACTCACAGCTTAAGTGCTGCAGAGCTGTTGATTTGTGGGTTAGGTCTAATAAAAGAAAAGTCTAATTTTTTTACTAGATCAATCGGCTATATCCTTGTGTAACCATATACTTTTGAACGTAAATATAACGGAAGCGAATTTCATTGTTTCACAGACCAAAATTTCATGAAAAAACCGAATTTCAGGTTCCTACATTCGTCAGACCTTCTGGTTAACCGTGAGAGCCGAATGTTTACATCATACTACTCATAAAATATAGACTACATTATGATCTCTAAAAACATCATTAAACAACCGCTTGAGACTCGCCTTTCCGTTATCAGACATAAAAAAAAACACAAAGGCAATCAAATCTCTCTATTCGTCTTTGGTTTAGAAAACATAAGTCCATTACTGTGGGTGTATGATTATTTACAGATAAAATGAAGTCTCAGCTCATGTTCGTTAAACTTCACTGTCACTGTCCAATCCGTCTTCCTGCACAAGAACAACCTCTTCGTCCTTCATGTTTCCGCATTCCTGCAGGAAACAGGCCTGAGTACATGGTAACCCATTCATTATACACTGGCAGGATGGCACCTTGCATGACTTCTTACATTTGCAGGACAGTAACTCCAGGACTGCATCTGGGGCTGGTGCTCCTGTCATCCAAGTTATGACGAGTTCTCCAGTATCACCCAATGACCAACCTTTGCACTCAAGTGGACTTGGTACATGTGAGTCTGCCTGCAACGCGCGTTTCCAGATGGCAGCCTGGTAGTTGGCCCTCGCAGCATGTAGATGGAGACAATCCTGGCAGGGGGGCAATTGTTCCGATTCCACGTTTCCGTCTTTCACCCTGAATAATTCGTATCGCATCTCGTTGACATCACAGATCTCTGAGTGAATAACGTAGAGACTACAGGTGGATTTTTCCAATACCTTCAATATTTCTTCTGTGAGTTGCCACTCTGCTCCAAGTTTGATGAAGGCATCTCGGAAGTGGTCATTCGTCATCACCAGTTTAAATGCAGCTAGCTTCCCTCGACCGCTAAAGGCGCTGACCGTGTCGCATCCTGTGAAGGAATGTAACCCAAGAAGAGAAGCACACACATGGCCCAGAGCAGCTGACACGTTTGAGATGCTGATGTATCTTGTTCGAGTAGCTGTACCACATTTTACATACATGTTGCAATCTATATCTCTGTGGAAATCTAGGCAGAGAAGCAGGATGTCTGTATCTTCAGCAACCATGATGATGGACGAAACATGTGGAGCTGCGTGTTTTGCGTGGAAGATGACTCTGGTGTCTGCTTCTTCCTGAGTTGTTTTCAGGTCGTCCTCTTCGATCACATCATTGCGGGTGAGTCTGAAGCAAAGGTCGTTACATGTGACATACATAACTTTTCCGCCCAGTTTTCCTCTCATGTTTGGCTTCTTCCATTGGCAGACGATGAAGCTGATCAGTTTGGTCTTACTAGCATTGCAGGAGAGGAGACGTCTCCATTGCAGAATCTTGTGACCAGGAATAATGTTAGTAAAGCGTATGCCAGTTTCTGAACCACGCATGACCCTCTCAGCTCCTTTTATGGACAGCCTCCGATATACATCGAACACTACATCAATGCGTTCACTGACAGCACCAATCCGGAGGACAGAAACAAGCAAATGTTCAGCCAGTTCTTCAAATGTAAGCTTGTTGCCTTTCATCTTTTGAACAACACTTATTCCATCCATCAATGATGCATGCAGATGGACTTTCCATTTCATCAGCGGGCGATGCATTGGCCTCAATATTTCTTGCTAGAGCTGCCTTGTTTGTTTTTCTGGGTGCACCATCTGTGTTCGCTAACGACCAGGGCATGGGACCAAGCGGGCGCTTCAGAACTTCCTTCATACTGAGGTTTCGCGACGAAGCAACAAGTATCATGTGTGCAAACAACTTGTTATCACTTTTCAGGATAATCTCTTTGCCCTTGACTTTTACTTTACGTTGCTTTGTGCAATCAAAGGTCTTCAGATTTAGTCTAGGTAGTCTATCGAAGAAGTTCTGACCTTTCTCCAATCTACTCTCCTGAAATGTCTGACGAGCTTCTTCACCCCTCTTTAGTGCTGACAGGAGATCACGTGTTACATCAGGAGAAGCAGCAGCCCTGTTGAGATATTGAGTAGCTCGGTTTCTCCTTCTGCAAAAGGATTAGTCCAGTTGTTTTCTAGAAGGTCCTCGAGAGCCTGTACACAATCTTCATTTTTCTTCATGCGAGAGGGTGTCAAATCATGATGAACAGCAGCACGGTTCGATACGTCAGTCATCTGGCGCAGCTGCTGAAGACAAGTGCTGCGATATTCGGCTGTCAGGTAGTAGCGAGTGACCGCACCTGGGTTGAGTGAAAACCCCTTGGTACCACCTGTAAAATAAATATGCACAAATTGTGTTTTGCATGGGCCTTAATAAAGGATTTATAAATTCGTACCAGCAGTCTGGGTGTCCTTGTTCACCGTCTCCTCTATCGTCTGATCAACTGGGATCCGTCCAAATGTGTTCGTGTCGGTCATCTGCACCGAAAACCCTCCCTCCAGCATGTATTCATGAACGCGGGGATGCGTATCCGGCAGTCTCGTCATATCGCAGTAGTAGACAGACAGGTATCTGAAATTTTGTATGGTAATTAGCGTTGCAAATTTTAATATTTTAAATCATATACATACCTGGCATAGTTTTGTTTATCGTACGCAAAGCACCATGGTGTCATCCTGTTGATTCCTGAGTTGTAGAGGGGCCAGTTCCCTCCGCGCGATGCTCTGATAAGATCTAACAAGATGCCGGCAAGATCTAGGAAGGAGGTCCAGAATGATGCTAGTTGGCCTCGGCTGTGGCGGAGCTCATCTAGATACTGCACGAAGTGGGCGAGAATGACCTGCACCGACTCATTCGTCAAAACAGCTTCCAGGTTGTCTTGGTTTACATCAGCATGCAAAATTCCGACTGCTTCAATCGTTTCTCGCATGTGTTTGTCGTCTCCACTGTGATGCTTTTCAATCCAGGAATAAAATCCTTTCCAACCCAGTCTCAGTAGTGCTTCATATACGAGTTTGCACAAACGGACTCCGCGATTGTAGTGCCGTCCTTCAAGCACTGAAGTGATCGAGCCTTCAGCTATAATGCCCGATTCTACAGCTAGGTCTCTCAAGCCGGCAGATGCGAACCTCTTCCCAATGATCGGCAGAAGGTTCTCAAACATTTCGGTGTTCTTCCAATTGACTTCCATGGCTTTTGCATATAGGGCTTGGTCGAAAACACAGACTATCTCCTCTAAGTCCAGGTGTGACTTTATCTTCAAGACCTGAAGCAATAGTTGATGAACTGTTGGTAGTTGTGTGGCTGGCGCATTGATTGTTGGGAGGTAACCTACAATGTCCCTGTGGATACTTTTGTTGCCACTTGTCTTCACATTGAAACCTGTCCATGAACTGACTGACTGATCTTCAGTATTTAAAAGTCGAGTGAGAGACCATACCAGGTTTCTTTGCATCGCATTATCTTGCACATCTTGCTGATCCAAATCCTGTGGTTTCATTACTGGTGGACCTACTCTACTGCCAGCATTGTACTCTGGAATATCTAGTCTACCTGGAGTTATACTTCGCTTTTTCTTGTTGAGTAGTTGAGGCTCGTTTTCTTGGAGTTTTGCTGTGTGAATCTGTGGCTGAATAATGATCCCATTTACTCTATGTGATGTGCCCCCACCACTCAAAGTTTCTTCCAGTCTATCAATATTGTCGAAAGCAATTGAAGTAGGAATGCGAGCATGAGATGATGATGGGAGGATTATACCTTGGTCTGCTTCTCTTCTTTGCTTCAGAAGGCAGAGTGCGGTGTCAATCTCTTCCAGCTTCGAATAGGAAATTCCATAACCAAGGCGATTGAGCATCTTGATAATTTCAACATTTGCTGTGAGTGATTTTACACCCCAAGGTAGTGATATGTGTTTAGCAGGGACGACCCTTCCCCTGCTGACAGCATAAATACAATCCTGGCCTATGGATTGGACAGCGCGCTCCTGTTTTTGTGTTCTTTCTTGTGTCTCGCAAAGAGCAAAAGCTTCAGGAACATTTGAAGGGATTCTGGTACTTCGATATAATCAGATTTTAAATCAGCAGGATGAGGAGGCCAGGGTTTTGGTTTGATCTTCTTTATCTCTCCTCTCAAGTGGGTTGCAGAAAGTTTGATAATGTTGTCAATATTCTCAGAGTGTTTTACTTCCCGCAGTTGTTCTTCAACCCTCATCTTGGCTAAAACTACTTTGTCCAAAGAAAGATTATCAGGATATACCAGAAGCTTTCCTTTGTCATCACTGACGAAATGAAGTGACTCCTTGAATTCACATTCCAGTTTCGGCGAATATGTTTCTCAGTATGAGGCCTTACATCATTGATGCCAAATGCTTGTAAGTAGTTGACCAATTTCCAAGTAACTTCTGTCATTCTCAGGACTGCTGGTTCTGTAAACAAATTGTCTTGCACATATTGGAAGAGTAGAGTGTGCGACTCCTGTTCTGCTTGATAAGCTTCATCATGTTCGTCAACTCCAGAAGATGTTTTCTTTCTCTCTCCCCAACTCACCCGGGTGTAGCTGCGACAGCACGACTTATGATAATGTGCCTCAGCGGCAACTCTGACGGTGATAGCCAGCATTCTATCATCCAGTTTGTCCTGAGCCACTAGTTCTCAAAAAAATTTTTCTCTTTGACAAATAGTTCTCAAAACTATTACTTGCTTTCTGCTTCGAAATTACATTTTTTATATTTTATGAGTAGTATGATGCATACATTCGGCTCTCACGGTTAACCAGAAGCTCTGGCGAATGCAGGCATATGAGATTCGCTTTTCTCATGAAATTTTGGTCTAGAAAGAGTGATTTTCGCTTGGACTGCTAATTCTATTTCTACCCTCAAGTAAATATTTACCGAACTACATCCTATGAAAATCGCCATTTTTCGGTTTTTACATAAAACCTTTAAACAGTCACACAAAACTTAAGCTGTGAAATTGGAAAGGCCATCATGCATTTTTGCTATGGGCATGGGTTGACAATCAATAAAAAATAAGTTTCGCTTGGTGCGCAGAGATGGTACCGACTTCTGCTCTGGCTCATGGACTAAATTTGTGCATTTAATGACAAGGAACCAAAAATATTGTTGTTTTTTCAAAATAGTAAAATTCCGCTTAAACAGCATTATAAAGAATGAATCGAAAGTAGCCGATGCTGTTATTATTATTTTATTTCCCAAATTTTCGCCTACACAGGCCGCGTCAGGGGATAAAAGGATTTTATGTTTACAAATATCAAACGATTTTGAAAAATATTGTTAGTAAGATATCAAGGTTTCGGTAAGTAAATAAAATCCATGGAAGTATTGATAGTATATGAAGTGCATAGATGTAATAATACTCATGGAGGTATAAGTATAGAGAATGTTATCTAATAATTCATCTAAAAAGGAAATGTTTATATTGTTCACGTTCTTCTCTCGAGTTAATTTTCGGTTGTAGCTTGCTGATCCACACTGCTTCACGTAGTCTGATGTTAGTATTGTCGTGTTCTTGTGTTATTACTTCTGTTGTTATGTGGTTACTGTTGCATAATTTCAAATGTTTATGTACTGATGATGCTTTTTGAGTAACGTGCTCTTTAATTCTGGTATGCAGTAGTCTGATGGTACTCCCAATATAAAATTTTTGACATTTCGAACAAGTCATTTTATAAATCACATTTTGTCTGAAACAAAGTTCGTTGTTGTTTATAGGACAATTATTGAGTTGACATGTTTTGTTGGTTGTGATTTTCTTTTGTAAGACATTCCTCAGAGTTTTTGAACGTTGTGCAAGTCCAACATTCAGTTGTTCTTGTTGGAATATTCTCTTTATATTCTGGTTCATTCGATCCATAAAGAGAATATTCCAACAAGAACAACTGAATGTTGGACTTGCACAACGTTCAAAAACTCTGAGGAATGTCTTACAAAAGAAAATCACAACCAACAAAACATGTCAACTCAATAATTGTCCTATAAACAACAACGAACTTTGTTTCAGACAAAATGTGATTTATAAAATGACTTGTTCGAAATGTCAAAAATTTTATATTGGGAGTACCATCAGACTACTGCATACCAGAATTAAAGAGCACGTTACTCAAAAAGCATCATCAGTACACAAACATTTGAAATTATGCAACAGTAACCACATAACAACAGAAGTAATAACACAAGAACACGACAATACTAACATCAGACTACGTGAAGCAGTGTGGATCAACAACCTACAACCGAAAATTAACTCGAGAGAAGAACGTGAACAATATAAACATTTCCTTTTTATATGAATTATTAGATAACATTCTCTATACTTATACCTCCATGAGTATTTTTACATCTATGACATCTATGTAATTATTACATCTATGCACTTCATATACTATCAATGCTTCTATGGATTTTATTTACTTACTGAAACCTTGATATCTTACTAACAATATTTTTCAAAATCGTTTGATATTTGTAAACATAAAATCCTTTTATCCCCTGACGCGGCCTGTGTAGGCGAAAATTTGGGAAATAAAATAATAATAACAGCATCGGCTACTTTCGATTCATTGTTGTTTTTGCTATTCTTATTTTTTTCTATTCCAGTACTTTGCAAATGCTTTTCAAATGAACAACCTACAAGAATCGACAACCCATAAAAGCTGTTTTGATAAATGAAATGAGGCACCTGTAATGTCGTTGACATTTTAGTCGATAACATAAGATAAGCATAGTGCATGTTTATATTCCACTGTTTATATCTTTGCTCTACTATTTACAGCGACTCAAGCATTTTTTCTACTGAATTTTCACCCCTAGCACAGCTATGAGCCATGAACGAAGCTAGGGGTTACTCAATGAAAAACTAATAAATTGTATTACTTTAAATAAATAAAAGAAAAAAAAAACAGATCTTCTAATCTGATTAAGCTGCCCCCATCAGAAACCTATTCGCACGCCTCTTGAAAGTATCAAGATTGTATTGGTCAGGGAAAGTGGTCTGGTGAAGCTGATTCCAAAGCTGTGCCGTGCGAACAAAAAAGCTTTTCGAGCGACTCACAGTACGTGCGCGTTCTAAGCTCACATTATAGCATGTGAGTGCATTAGCTCTGCGTGTGCTTCTGGAGAAGATCTTAGGTTTGGGTACGCACTCATTTACTGCAGAGCTGCTTCTACCGAAATAGTACCTGTAGAAGAGACTGAGTGAAGCAACATCCCGTCTGACGGAGAGCGGCTGCAACTTGCTAGCAAGATTTTCACCCATGAGATTCTTGACACGTTTCTCAACCCGTTCAAGGAGGTTAAGATGCGTTTGTGGGGCGCCTGCCCACAGATGACAACAATACTCCATCAGAGGACGAATAGTGGACTTGTGAAGATAGCAGATAGTCTGTGGTGGAAGATAGCTGCTAGCACGATGGAGACTACCAATGCGTTGAGCTGCCTGCTTGCTAATGGATTGGATGTACGGTTTCCATGACAAGTCTTTCGTAACCGCCAATCCAAGGAAGGAGATGGAATCTTGTTCTCTGATCCTATTATCTGACATCTTAATGCTATGATCATCATCTCCTTTAAGTCGTGAGTGCAGAATACTCTGAGTTTTTGAAGGATTGAAGGAAACAAGCCAATTGGCGCCCCATTCTGAGACCCTGCGTAAGTCTTCATTAAGAACGTTGCATAACTGCTGACGTTGCTGAGCGTTTTTAGCGAGTCGCTCATTGGAATTGAAGAGTGTTGTGTCATCTGCATACATCACCAATTTACTCACTAGGCAGTCTGGGAGGTCGTTGATGTACAGCAGAAAAAGAGTGGGTCCCAAAATTGACCATTGAGGAACTCCTGCATTGACAAACTTGGTGGAAGACTTTTGGCCATCTAAGACGACAGATATCTGCCGGTCACTAAGGAAAGAAGCAAGAAGTTTGTGGAGTTGTTCAGCAACTCCATAGGACTTTAGCTTCATAAGGAGTCCCTGATGCCAGACTTTATCGAATGCCTTGGAAATATCCAAGGCAACTGATCTCGTCTCACCTTGTCTGTCAAGGACACGACTCACATGTTCAGTGACATATGAAAGAAGATCTGCAGTTGATCGAGAGTGCCTGAAGCCGTACTGTTCTTCTGATAGAAAGTTCTGAGTTTCAAGGAAGTTAACAATGTGTTGGTTAATCACTGCTTCAAAAATCTTGCCAGCAATTGGAAGCAGGCTGATAGGACGGTAACTAGATGGAAGAGATGAGTCAGAACCTTTCTTTGGAACTGGAACCACGGAAGCTACTTTCCAACAAGAGGGAAACTCACCGGTGGATACACATCTACTGAACAGTTTAGATAAAAGTGGTTAAAGCTCAGGTGAGAGATGCTTGAAGACCGAAACCGGGATGCCGTCTGGTCCACTAGACTTAGAGCTATCGAGACCGGCGATGATCTTTTTGACGTTTCGGACTGTGACTGAAGGAGGACTAACTGTCTCATCAGTGCGCATGGGAATTGGAGGTGGAATTCTACCTCCATCGTCTAATGACGAATTCTTCGCAAACTCTTTGCAAAGAAGCTCGGCTTTGTCTGCTGAGGTTGTCGCCATAGAAGTACTGACTTCGGCATGACGGAGTGCTGGGATGGAGGATTTGTTCCTATTGGTGACACTGTTGTAAATCCTCCAGAAGTCCTTAGAGCCAAGCTTTTGGGTAGCAATGGATTTCCGTACATACAAAGCGTAACGGCTTTTGGCCTGATGTATGGTTTCCTTGCAATGTCTACGTGCGGTTTTGTACAATTCAAGATTGCCAGAGCTACTGTCACGCTTATACTTATGGAAAAGGTGGTCACGCTGGCAACTTGCAGCTGCACATTCTGGTGTAAACCAAGGTTGTGAGTGGGGCTTCATTTGGAAAGTACGGTGAGGAATGTAGGGCAACATCCCTATCTGAAGCCACTCCGTCAGTTCTTGCGCCGACTTGTGGACGTTCTCGCTCAGAATCAAATTCTCAGCTTGAACTTGACTAAGAAAAGTGCGGAACCCACACCAGTCTGCTTTGGAGAATTGATAAACTGTTCTATGGAAGGGTGCAGACGGTGTGGAGCAAACTTGTTTGCCAGAAACTGTGATAACACAGTGATCAGACGTGCCGAGGGGAGAAGTAACCTTGTGTGAAAAACAAGTTGGATTTGAGGTGAGAAACAGGTCAAGGAGATATCCAGTATCCCCAGCTCGGTCAGGCACTCTGGTAGGACAAGTGACAATTTGACTAAGGTTGTGAGAGACAGCGAAATCCTGGGCTGCCTGAACGGAGAGATCGGTGGTGCGTGAGTGCACAAGCCAGTCAACATTGTGCACGTTGAAGTCACCAAAAACGGCAACTTCAGCGCTGGGATACTCTTGTAGAAGAGAATCGATATTGTCAGAAAGAACATTGAAAATATCCGCATTAGTTGATGGAGAGCGGTATAGGAAAAATAGAAGAAGAGTGGTCTTCTGCAGCGGCGCAATGAAGGCAAGATACTCATGCCTTGGATCCTCTGAGCTACAAAGCCTTCTCAAGGGAAGGCTTGTCTTGGCATAGACTCCAAGACCATGACAAGGTGCTTTATCCATCCGGTGAAATATGTATCCATCAGGAGTAACGTCGCTTGATGACACACTGGGATCTAACCTGGTTTCCGACAGGGCTAGAAGATCTGGTGACTTACCTTGCAGGAAGATGTTGATGTCGTCGTAATTGGACCTCAGTCCTCTTACGTTGCTGAAGCTGATCCTGAGAGGGGTTTTGAGCTTGACGGCTTGACTACGTTTCTTGTGTGTCTTTCTCATTTTCATAATTTCTCATGGAATATCAATCAAATAAACGAAAATTATACTGTACAACAAAGTGATACAAGAAACTTTGGAAGGCATCAGAAAAACGTAAATAATAGCAACAAAGCTGCAATAAATAATACGCAAAAAAAGACACTTATAGGCACAGTTCATGTCACAAAAGCTTGACGAAACCCAAATGAGAGCCCCTTTGCCGTAGCAATGGGTACAAGTCAGGTAGGCCACAGAGGAACCGGATACAGCTACACGGGCTAAACCCCTCAGTAAAGCTACCCACGCATGTCCGTGGCAGTGGAACTGTACCGCCTTTTTTCGAGCAGTTGACCGGGCCTGCCTCCCAAAGCATTACCAGTGGGTTCGGGACCCTCGAACTACCTGACGCCCGTATGCCGTGAATACGTTGGATCTGTCACACCTTAACCTGCAACAAATGGGGAAGTGCAAAAGAGAGCAGTGGAAGGAAGTTCGATCACAAATGAGCCAAATAAGTGCCATGCCCAAAAACCTGATTCAACAACATGAAACATCTGATGACTGTTCATATCTCGCAAACCAGGGAGTGGTGTTAATTGGGACGGCCGAAGCCTACCACACATTTAAAATAAACAAACGTGGAGAAAAAGAATGAAAAATTAATCAAACATAAATAAATTCAATGACCAGTAAAATAAAAATAATATTCCAGAGCCTGCTAGTTAGCCGGAGCACGGTCACAAACCGCCGACAATAAACCTTTCCGACAAGGTAGAACCCAAAGACATGAGCTTCAGACGACAAAGCCTTATTGCGACTCCGTTTTCACCCTTTCACCGCTTTGAGGCCGCAGGTTGAGTGAGAAAGGGGCATTGTGAAGTTTAGCATCCGCCTATCCAGCAAGCCAAGGTCTTGTCAAAGCATGAGTATATCTGGCTTCCTAGAGTTTGCGAGGTGGAGCTCCCAGTCCCAGAAATCTGATTTCGAATCAAATATGACTTCCAATATCAAGGCCAACACTTTTTCCCACATGCTTGCTTATTGGGCTTACTTTTGAATTTAAATTTATTGACATGAAAACTGACGATCTGAGTAAACTGATGTATAGTGGATGCTCGATAGTAAGAATCAATCAGCAAGAGTATTCTTTAAATAACAGTTTGCAACTTTTTTTAGTATAACATGATAGGAGTACATCTCAGTCAGTCAAGCTTCCATATTATCTATATTTTCCAATATTGTATGCTATGCCCTGATTTTTAAAACTGCGGCAACGGAAAGTCAGAAGCATCAATTGCGAGTTATCAGTGACCCAACATGATAAAAATGATTTTGTGTCTCAAAAATTTTTATGAGTCTGGAAGAAGTCTAGAAAACATCAAGTTAAGAAACATAAGAGAAATCCACACAGCGCAACGTGTCAGCAGAACAACTGAATGAAATGAAATCGCAACATGCTAAGTTCTGTTAATAGACTCCGCTGTTCAGAGCCATGACAGCATCTTTTCATGACCGTAGAACACAAACAAATAACGTAAAACCTGTAATAGACCGCCATGGCGGCTTATTTTTCAAACCTCTCTCTCTCTCTCTCTTGGGTAGCGGTCTATTACAGGTGGCGTCTATTTTTCAACATCCCCGAGTCTACGAGCATCAAGAAATATAGCTTCAACAAAGCTTGCATTTACGCGTATGACCCATCTATAAAACACTCAAATAACTGAATGCTTTACTAAATGCCCGATATGTGAGATTATTTGCATTTCGGCTTATTGAACTGACGTTATTTCATGATAAAAACTTAATGTGACACTAAGATAAAAAACAAAATGACACAAAAACAATTTGACTGACATTCAATGAATACTTGATAAAAATATTCAATTTTATTTGATCGATATTCAATAAATTGATTTGTAGGCATTAATGACAATAATCATTTAGGCCTAATTTACCCGTATACCAGTGATAAAAGGCTTAACAATCGACAAGATGGCACAGTATATCTATCTAGGATATCAAAAACTATGAAAAAAGATGACCAGCGACACAAATTGTGAGCAACATGACAGGCACTTAATGATCAATTTTATAATAATGAAGAAGTTAAAGACACATGAAGTGACAGCAACACGCAACATTTGAAGGGCCCTACACTAACAAATATCTTGGTATTCACTACTTACGCTTCTGAAAGATAAGCGGTGGCGGTCTATTACAGGTAGCGTTTTCCTTATCTCTGCAACGATGCCTAATTTCATATTTCATTGCATTTGTTATAAAATCTTTGTGCTCTTTATTAAGTTGTACACATTATATGTGATCTCAATTTGATAAGAGGAGAAAATAACGTCCTACCGTAAATAGAACATTAAAGATGCTAATGAAGAGGAAAGCATGAACGGAAGCACATTATGCAAGCGTCGTTCTTCCACGTGCCTGAGTTTCATTCATCCCACTCTCACTCTTTCGTGCTGAATGCTCGGAGAGAATGTGCGAGGGTTCCCAAACTCCGGATCCGACCGCATTGCAACATGATGCATCGATTTTTCTTGATTTGAGCTGTGCCAGCTCATAAGGTATATCTAGGGTTGCAAAAAATGATTTTTATTCATCATATTTTATATGTTTTTTGTTTCTTTGTATTCTATTCGTTTGATGAGAATTGCGGTAATAGTTAAGGCGAATTATATTAATATTAATACATTCTCTAAAAGACTTAGTGAATTAAGTGCAAATATAGTATAATGCTAATAAGTGAAAAAGACTAATTTGGGAAGGTCTTTAGTTAGAAATTTTAATAATAGCTTTTTATGTTTTATTACCACTGAAAGTGGTATTTCATAGATTATTTCGGAATGCTTATCATTTTAACATCAGATGCAATAAATAATTTAGCCAGATTAATCGAAATAAAAGAAAAAACGACAAGAAATAAGTGATAAATTATTCGAGACAATGACAGAAAATGCAAAGTGATAATTGAAAAATATATTCCTGTCATGTCGGGTCACAAAAGAAAACAAAGGTTTACAAAGCAACCATATTGGATGGGCAAAAATTACAGCAAAAACAGCAGACTTGTGTCAATTACTCATGAAATGTAATTGATTAGAATTATAAATTATATCTCTATCAATGCAATTGATTACGAGCACAATTACAAATTATTCCGTTTTTCTTCAATTACATTTCAATTACTTTAGATAGTTGTCAGCATTAAACTATGCGCTTCCCGGCCGCCACTTATTTTTTTCGGCGGGTTTTCTTTGGTTAATTACAATTGCTCCCAGGAAAAGCAGGCGACGCTTGTAACATTGACACTTAATTGCCACCTTTTTATTTTTCCCCGAGTGTTTTCGCCTGACATCTCTATCACTGAAGATGCAAGATTGAGATATCGTGACTTGCGACTTCAAGGAGACTTTGTTATGCTTGCAATTACATCTCTACTAAGATTTAAATTGATTCGAAGATTTCAACTTTGGCTTCTAGAAGAATTTATTTGCTTCTGGTTTTTTTAGGGGAGTAGTTTTCTGATTTGCATTTTCACTTCAGCAATTAAGTAAGATAAAGGGGAAAGAATATCATAACACCGGCACTTAATTTAGATTTTTGGAAATATGTTTCGTCTTAAATTTCTTTGAAAAAATACCGGTAGTTGCACACCAGGCACACATCTAAGTATTGTAATGCATTATTGACGAGATAGTCAAGTATTAAGTTAAGCATCGTGTGGAATGAATATTAAGCTGTTCTGACTGCAAAGTAATTGCAATTACTTTTCAATTACATGGCTGAAGATATGATTCATTACGATTACATATTACTCATCAGAAAATTATTAATTGATTACAACTAATAATTACAGCAATTGTAATTGCAACTATAATTACAACACAAGTTTGAAAAACAGTTCTTGATGATTAGAGATATTCACTCAACACACAACGTCACATTCATCATCGGAATCAAATAGGAAGCAATCAGTATCAAAAATACGAGTATCTTCGTGAAGTTTGCTGTTACACTCAATCCTCTAGAGCTTCGTAACCTTGCCGTGGTGATGCTGGTAATAATCAACCATAGCATCACAATTTCACATAAATAGGACTACGGTAGATTCGATCACCACTGCCTGCGGTTGTTGCGCAAACTGTACTCCTCTACTAGCATTTCGAAAGTGCATTTGTCAAAACATGGATCTACTGACATTTCGTAAACAGTTAAACATGCACAGAATGGATTACATCGTCTTAAGTATTGTGAATTGTGTGGCGAAAATGGAAAAGACGGCTTTCATGAAAAAGCAATACAAAAAATTAAAAGAAGCAATGAAAACATTGTTTTTTAACCGTATTTAAAACAAAATTTAAAAATCGCAACCCTAGTTGTATCCCTAATAATTGACTTCCTTCACGTGTAACCTTTGAATGTCAATGAAAAACGAAGATGAATATAAAAAAACTTTTCAACAGTGATCGTTTGACTAAGAATCATTCAATACTTCTTCGAATAACCAGCAACGCAGATTTAAGTGTTGATGCGAATCCGTGCTACATTTCTGCTTTGTTGCAAAAAATTTGTATGTTGTTTGTCAAAATGAGTAAATGAATCAGGGATTATATGAACAAATTAATGATCAAATTCATAGTTCTAAATGTGGACTGTAGACCAGTGAAAAGTCGATGCCACGACTATTGACGTTTGATCTACAGACTGCAACTTCAACGACCATTTGATGACACTGTACTTACGTATATCCTTTCGACCTTCGATCCAGTCTCCTTAAATGTGTTGCAGCATATCAGAAAGTGCTACAAACACTGTTGACAAGAAGTCTTGCTCACACCCGTCAATGAATCAATTGATATTATCAATTCAACCAATTCGCCTTTCAATCACATCCTTCAGGCTACTTAGTAGTTGCCTGGATTGGGCGGTAAAACAACTAGATCAGTGCTAGCACTCCAGATTTTTTAAATGATTGCACAACACATCAAAAGTAACATGTCCTAATGAATGAGAATTTTGCGTTTAATACACTCAAGAAAACATCAATTTACATCAAACATGTTAGTTCCACTATCATATCTTCTTACTAACTCTTTCAGTGACAAAAAAATATAAAGGGATGCAACGAAAGTTTCTCCTCATACATTATCTCACCATTTGAGTAACAAAGTAACCACAGACAAGAATAGTTTATGTGGATAAGCAGCTATATGCATATATTGATAATCAATATCACGAAAAATGATCACCATGTACATCGCAACTTTGTCTTTGCCTTCAATTTCCATGAACTGCGAAATACTCGAACGGATCAAGTCACACAAGCGACTAAGTTTGGTCTATGTGATAAGCTCTCATTTTTCCTTGACGCACAAAACCAATTTCTTGAGGTTCTTGGGGGAAGTTATTTTGGCACTAAATGGATAGTTGAGTCTTGTAGCATGGACAGATATTATCATCTGAGTTCTAGTCCGGCGCGTTGCGTGCACTATCGACCCAGACTTCCACTTCATCCTCATCAATCTGGCTACGGCTTCATCAGCATAGAGGAGTTTGAACACAAAAGGCAAGTCTATCATAGATGATAGCATCATAGTGGGGCATATCATTTACTCAACAATGTTGTCTGATCAGACGATCTGTACTGTGTATTCACCATCTGCTGAAGCTCTATCCGGTTTTCATCCATAGAATGAGTATGTGTGATTACAGCAATTAGGGCCCCAACAATGTCATTTGAGCAGGTCTACCACTCACTGATAATCTTTCGCCTGAACTGAACTGTTCTGAGCATTTTTGCTGAGAGATGGGACTTCATCGCTGCTTACTTGGTTTTCGTAGAGTGCAGAGCGCTACCGTGAGAGGGCCGTCGAGAAAATGCTTTCTGTTAGCGTAAAAGAGCTTTTGCTACAAACAAAAAGGCAAGTATGTATGAAACTGGCTTCTTCTGATAGTTTGCCACTGCGGTCGTACCCGATTTCAACTAGAAATCGACAGAAGGCATCCGGTCTGGATAAAGGCATCACTGCCAAATTTGATTATGTCAGCACCGTCTAAGTTCTCGGTAGGTGAGAAGTGACCATAAAAACTCATTTGTTTCATTTCATTTTACTTACCCAGGGTTCGTACGGTTTCCTGGAGGAACTTTCACAAACCTTTTATTCATAATTATAATGGGGTAGATGCTATTTCGGAAAGAGAAGACCCCCAGCAATTCAGCTACAAAGCTCCTTTTGCCGCATTATTATTGAAATTTATGCCAACATTCCACTGATTGCAACTCGATTCATTTCATATATTGATCCATCATGAGAAAACATTGAAGTAAGAAATCCTACGCGCATGTGTGACTTTATATAGTCAGAACATATTGAAGCACATGATATCTATTGATAGAATAACAAACAATAACTCACGCTTGCTGTTGGAAGAACAAGTATTGAAAAGACAGATATTATAAAATAAATAATTACCTCTAATTGCTGACGTCAACAGCAAGATAGTTATTTACTGTTCGAAAAACAGGCATTTAAAGCTTTAGAGATAAAACAATCTTACTACGAAAAAATATTTACAGCAAGACATTTGGTCGGACGATCACGATTACAAAAGTGAAACTTACAATAGTATCAATAATACGTACAATAGAAACTGATAACAATCTAGTGAGTATTAACTCACTCAATTGCGACTGCAGCAGAACAATTACATATGGGTTGAAGTCTTCAAGAATAAACACCACTAGATCAGCAAAATACATCATATTAATTTTTTTAAAAAAACATTTCATTCTTCATCTCTTCCTTCTACCCATTAGCTACCCGACGTAATGCGTTTGACTGCATTAGAGTTGCATATAATTTGCTGAGCTTCAGCCTTGCTGTCTGTCATCGGCCGCAACAGTTCAATGTTACTGGTAACGTGTGAGCATGTGCAGATAGTTCAAATAAGGCAAAGCAAATTCATTTTATGAAGTATTTTAGCAGTATATTTCATATTATTGCTGACACTTGGTGATTTTTTACTAAATTACACTTCCTCATTTGATTAGTCAATTATTAAGATCGTTTAGGTTTGATATGTCATAACATCAAATAACAGGCATATCTAAGGCTTATCTATGGCAATTTTGCGGAGTAATAAGACAGAGCAACATTTTTGGATGAGGTTGGAGAAGGTCATGCCATCTATTAAATTATGCGAAATTTGCACTTTTCAAACTGAATCGATCGGGAACCTGCTCTCTGACTCTGTTTGCTCCAGGTAGATTTTTGCCTTGCCTTGAAAATTCGCATGACAAAGTATTGCAGGATGAGTCAGCTTATGTCCGATTTCTTGGGTCAGATTGATTGAAGTTGACTTTAAAGCTGACAATAACAGATTTTATCAGTTTTGCATACGATGGTGCATGTGGTGCGTGACAAAGATCTTGCTGCCGAGAAGGTAGCCGAAGTCAAAGCATTATGCAAGTATTCAACTTATTCCCAACGCCAAATTGCTAGAATAACTGGTGTGAGCAATTATTCCGCATCAAAGATATCCCGAGAAGACTCTTCAGCCATGAACCGGAATAAAAGAAAAGGACGATGTGGGAGAAAAAGAAAACTGACCGCCACTAACGAACGCTTTCTACTGCGTCAACTGAATAAGAACAGGAAATCGACATGCTCTAAGTTGCAGACGGCTCTGCGTGACGTTGGTCCTGATGTTAGCAATACTACCGTTTGGCGCACACTGAAGAGACGGAATTGCAAGTCAGTGAAACCCCGGAGAGTCCCGTTGCTGACGAGAAACATCCGTGCTAGAAGACTTGAGTTCGCTCGATCTCACTCACATTGGACTGCAGAAGACTGGAAAAAGGTAAGCAATCAATATCTTATTCTTGAAAATGTACAAATAGGCTCCATGTGTGCGATAAAGTGCCGTTCATTTAATGATTGAGTCAGTTCATCTAAACATTTAGGGCAATAGGCCTACCACAAAAATCGGCTGGAAATTATCGCAATTCTTATAATTTAATTTCTTCATTTCAGGTTGCATTTTCCGACGAGTCGATGTTTCGATGTGAACGATCTCATTCTCTACAAGTTTGGCATTCTCCAAACCATCCACGACCGGTTTAACAGCGTGTCAAACACCCAGAAAAGGTCATGGTATGGGGTATCATGTCCGCTCAGGGCGCAGGTCGGCTCCATGTTTGCGAGGTCATGATGAACAAGGAGAAGTACTTGCATGTTCTTCGATCACGGGTCGTTCCTCAAATGATGGAATGGCTCCCCAATGGAGATGAGACATTTATGCATGATAGTGCTCCCTGTCATTCCGCCAAGATTTGCAAGGAATTCATCCGTCAATCCAACATCCCCGTTCTGAGGTGGCCAGGGAATTCGCCCGATCTAAATCCCATCGAGACGCTATGAAGGATCATCAAGCGGAGACTTTCAGAGTTCGATATCTCAAGTAAGAAAGAATTAATACATCAGGTAATCAAACTGTGACATCGAGACTGCTCAATTTCAGAGACTTGTTCGAAGCTGATCGCATCTATGCCTGACCGGATCAAAGCTGTGATCCAGGCAAGAGGTGGACACACTAAGTTTTGAATCGTTCTGTCAAAATTTCTTATGAAATATACCTTCCGTGGATGAAATTATGCTTTTATTTATTATATCTAGAAGCAATGCATCATAATTACTATTGACCATCATTGGCAACAAAAACCACTTAGAATGAAAAAATAATAGGAAAGTCAAAGGTGTTAGCAATAATATGAAATATACTGTAGATGGCAATCACTATTTGGAGACTTACATATTATGACAGCATAAACTATGTAAGGATCGATAAATGTCAGCAGAAAACTGTCCATTGCTTTCTAGATCTTGGAAGTGCTCGAGTGATGGTCTTTTTTTCTGTTCGATAGCCAGCTAAACTGATTACTTTCCACAACTTCGCTCGAAAATACTTCCTGAAGTTCTGAATTCGCAATATGAATTTTCTCCTCTGTCACTTAGATCGCTAGTTTCCTTTTTGCTATTTCGTTATGAGAGGCTTCATTTTCACGTTTTCTTTTCAGGTCAATCTCTTCCATTTATTTTCTGGTGATAGATAGCCGCTTGCCATCTTCTCTTTTCTTCAAATGCTGCGCGTACTTTTGAGAAGATTATTTGACTGAAGGTATCAAGGAATTGGTGATATTAATCCTCATGAATCCGCCTGCCGTAATGTATGAGTCCCTGATGGTGCTCAGCGATACATGTGTTTCTTCATCCAGGGAGCCCCGTGAGCACTCCGTTCAGCGAAGAACCTGATTCAGGGACACATTAACGTGACTACGAATCAGTACACATCTTACTAGATTTGATATACACCTGTACTTTGGATTTCCGAGCTCGTATATGATTGTTGATGCCCTTTCCCATTATTGCTCGATTCTTCTTTGTCCTGATGATTCTTAAAAGAGATAATCCAGATCATGTTCTTCGTGAACACGTTTCCAGCATGAATTCTGAGGCATTCCTCGAAATTCATTTTGAAACATAGAAAAGCAATTAAACGACGGAATGTTGCTTTTAAGTTGATGGAGTCTCCTTTCATTCCTCACTTCATCGCAGATATTTTTGATCCAGTTCCTGATTACTCAGTCAAACGTGGGAATGTAGTGTTCAATACAGACTTCCGTTATCCGAAAATTGTTATAGATACTAGTAAACAAGATATTGAGGATAGAGATTTCGGATCACGACGGTTATCCGGGTGAACCATGGTTCCGTCATCTAGCACCATGAATCAAAGGGAAGATATGCTATGAACTCAAGAAGTGTTTTCACACTTTTCTTGAAATAGTTATGCATTTTGTGCAATGGACGTGATTCCAGTTTCCAGAACGTGATTCCAAACTTGGATCAGGGTGTCTACTACATCAGGAATTTTCAAATCCAGGAGATATCCAGGATATCCAGGAGTTGTCATTGCAAAAATCAAGGAGATTATAAAATTTTTTTATGATAGTCATAAAATGACCACCTCGTGCTATCGCCATTTTAACAGTGCCGTTGCCTGCCAGTACATGTATTTCGTATTTCTCTTCTTGCTGTTTCTTTTGTGTCTATAAGAGCGCCTAATTCAAAAGCATTAATCATTACCGTAAAATCGTTTTGTCTCATTAAGGCTTAGAAATAACGATGCTATATTTTTCAAACATTCAGTTATAAAACGAATTACGCTTTTATCTGGCTTCAATTGGTCACAAACTAATCTTCAATTTTTTCAGCACCGCAGCTTGATCGTCAAGTTCACACTGTTTATCTTTTTTGATCGAATTTTGAGTTTCAATCTTGTTCAATTCACAATCCAGTTCAGCAACACGTTTGCCTTTCTTAGCTTGCCGATCTTCTTCATTTTTTTAGTTCGAGTGCCATTACACGTGCGCTGGGATGAACACTTAACCGATTCGATCAAAGAAGCAAGTTAGCGAAGTACGCAGAACCCCTCCATGATGCTGAATGGCGTTATGGACCACACGTTGCGACAAGATAGAACTCATAAAGATTCGCTATTAGCATATCCTTATTTATGCTGCAACCACCTTCTACTGCCGCTTCACCATGGAATAAGACCAAAACTTTCCTCACTACTGACCACAGATGTTAAGAACTTTTTTTGTTTCGTAGAAGACTGCAGTAGAGGTCGTCCGATCGATGTTTGCCGATGTCAAATTAGCATTACACAATTAAATTTTACGGTTAATTTGTTAACAATTTGCTAACTAACGGTTACACAAT
This sequence comes from Prostheceraeus crozeri, assembly GCA_907163375.1. Classification (NCBI taxonomy): domain Eukaryota; kingdom Metazoa; phylum Platyhelminthes; order Polycladida; family Euryleptidae; genus Prostheceraeus; species Prostheceraeus crozeri. Next base: position 225,312 of record CAJQUW010003071.1, read on the forward strand.
TAGTTTTACAGTTAATTTAAACGGTTAATACATGCAACACCAACGAAATTTACCTGAAGTTCCTATGTATTTCGTTAGATCAGATTATATAAAGTCGGAATATTCCAGCTTCGCCGAATCAGGCTGAGATACAGAAATGCAGTTGGAATCAATCATTCTGTTCAATAAAATGTCAAAACGCTCTTCGTAAAGCGTTGAAGATTTGGTTGAACTGACAAGCGGAGAGAGTGATGCAGCGTCTTTACCAAGATCGTGTTTCAGCGACTCCTCTCGAGTATTTTATCCACTATCGCGATAAGGCAATAGCGAGTGGCTTGACCGAACTCCAGCATCCTGCGTGGATGATAATTCTTTGGGATGCTTCGTTTGGCTCCAAATCCCAAATCCACTTGCGATGTTTCCTTCAGATTTGCATCGTTATTCAGATCAAGTCTCAAAATTTTGGAAACGTCTGTCCCCACCTCCGGCACAACCGATGCCTTCGCGAATCTTTTCAATGTATCTGTGACAAGGCCCATGCGAAAATCGTGTAAAAATGGAATCATACGCTTGCGTGTTGAAACCGCCGCAGATGGCTCAAACTGAGACGCTAGGGAACTGAAAAAATACAGCTTAGATGCAATAAATGGGTCAACGACTGTTGAGAATGATGCTACATGGTGTTGAGGTTTCACATCGACGCAATATTTTCTCAATGATCGGCAGAATCTCTATTGCTCTGCTACATAATCTTTGTTTCCTACCCAACGCATTTGCAGAAAGACTTAGGAAATGTAGTTCAACCTGAAATGTGCATTATCAGCCCGGCGTGCAGGAGAATCTTTGAAAAGGTAGCACATGCTTTGCAGTACACTTGACAAATCCCAAGTACTTTTTTGCATTCCATACTTCAATGCTCCACTCACGCACGACATGTACCTGTTTGGAGCAATTCCTTCCCACACTTGTGCTGAAATTCTTCAGTGAAATGAAAGACTGACTGCCATGCCGATTTGCAGCAATATCGAAGACATCGACAAATAAGCTACCAATTTTATCTAATGCCTTATTGATACTTTCAAATATATTCTCAGCCGTCGAGTGACGAGTCATATGGAGGCCTTGCACATTCAATGAATCTTTACACTAGGCATGGATCCAGAAACAAGCATTGAATTTATTGAGCTTTTCTTCACCAACGGCAAGTCCTCTTCAGCGGCACTGTGCGCTTACAAGATAGCTCATGGTTATCATCGCGACCCTTTTAGCGTTTCTGCCATCTCAAGCTTGATTCTGAGAGACTGGATTAGTAGCAGATAAGCCTCGATCAGGTAGGCCCAGTCTCGAGGATGAAACGGAAGAATGTCTTAAGGGATGAACTGTAAACGCAACAGTCAACTCCTCGATTTGGAGCTACCAGTTGTCGTTCGGTTTCTCGGAGAACAAGTGTTCCTAAAACCAGTGTTCAACGGATCTTATGACACAGATTGTGCCTCTACCCATGCAGACTGCTGACTAACCACGCACTCACAGATGATGATAAGGAAAGGCGTATTGCTTTCGCACGGTTCCTCCTGTCAGATGCCCTTGATCTCGAGCCGATTCTATGGAATGATTAGTCTTATTTTTCAATGGTGGGCCATGTGAATCGCCACAATTGTAGCGCTTGGGGATCGGAGAAGCCGCGGGAAGTCATCGAAAAAGACATCCATGCTCCAAAAGTGTGTGGTTCGGTTATTCTGCGCAGTACCGTCTAACTCCTTTCTTTCCTGGAACCGCTACTGGAGAACATTATGCCAATATGCTTCGCGATCATGTCATACCACAATTGAGAAGGAGACGGCCAAACCTGCCAAAACTTGACAATGCGAGCCGGCTCGCGAAAGCTCGGACTTGTAAATATTTTTTAGTAAATAGACTATATATATTTTTAGAACCTAATCTATTCTTGAGAAGACAACACAAACGGAAGTGAGATTCACTATCCAAACCGGTGGCCAGCTCCCTCGCCAGATTTAACACAGCCGTACTACTACTTCTGGGGTACTGGTGAAAGACCGTGTTTACCATTGCTTCACTCCAAGAAACCTCCACGAGCTACAGGAGAGGATAACGATGGTGATTGAGAACATCGACTCGGATGAATTGAGACGACCTCTTAGACGATGAATTGAGTCTGCGCTCGAGGTCGAAAGCGGTGATCGAGCGTGGAGGAGAAGCAATTGAGCAATGTCTTATGTGAACATTCATTTGTAATTTGGAGTTTGTTTTTTCTTTTGTTGATTGTATGCTTCGTTATTGGTTAAGTATAATGTCAATTTGAAATCAGTATCTTCTACTCATCGATATACATGATTTTAGCTATTGAAGTCTTAGCCAAAAAATTTGGCAATTAAGTTTTTATTGTATAAAAACAAATATGCTACATCAAATTCACCGATCTGAATTAAATCCGATCTCCTTTAAAAAAATCGCATGTGAATATGATTGAATTGAAGCCAATGACAGCTTTTTGAAGTTTTGCGCGACTTTTGGGACACCCGGTAGAAGTCGTTAATATGTTTCCGAAGTCCGAGACATCCACCGAGTTCGAAAATAAGCCTAAATTAACTCATGCAACCTGAAACAGAAAGAAAACACACACGGACATTGGTTCACGTTAGCAAACGAATGCGAAAAGCACGAACTAATATGAAGTCACAGAAAAGCATAATTACATTTTATTTACATTATCAACGTTGAAAATTTAGCTCTGAACGTTTTCACAACTTTCAATTTCGACGAAATCAGGATTTATCCAGGATATCCAGGATATCAAGGTCAAATTTTCGAAATCAGGATTTATCCAGGATATCCAGGCCTTGTAGACACCCTGTTGGATTTATATTGCTTCCACAGACATCATTCAAAGAACGTGCTATCGCTTGGCCACCCCCTCCCCAATTTACCAGACAAATTCTCTCATGAATCTCGCAACATTTTTCGCAAAACTATATTTCATGATTTTGTGATGGTTTTGTGACGAACCTCCGAATTTGAAATACTTATGACATTGTGTGGCCTGACTTCGCAATGTTTAAAGTCGTGAAGACAAATCATCTGCAGATATTAACTTTGTTATTCAAAAAAAATCGCAAACTTTTCTGAAAAATCATGAAATTCACGAACTTTCAAGGGCCTTGAATTTTTTTTCAAATTTCACAAACTTTCACAAACCCTACGAACCCTGTTACCAATGAAACAAGTTCAAATATTTGAGGTGGATAGATACAGGATTCTAATGCATGAATCTTCGCTAATCAACCGATTTAAATAATTAGAAAGTCATCCTATGACGCCAACTTGCGGAGACGCCCAAGAAATAATTGACACGAATGATATTGGAAAGAAACAAGAAGCACGAAATTAAATGATAGAAAGCAAATGAGCGTAGATCTCAATTTAATAAGGCAAAAAAGAAAATATCTCTATTCTGGACCAGCTTATTCCAGATGACAAGTGCAGTTTAAGTAATACGATATTATGTAATCCATCTAACTGACGTAAACTTATTCCCGAACACAGTGATCTGCTGCCACACACACACATCTGTATGTTGCAAATAGAGAGTTCAACATCAAGACGCAACGACATATCTATTTCTAGACACTTCGACATTTCATCAGTTTTAAGCATAAGATTAAGAATCTCATTCAAGTTACACAATCGATAATTCCGTGGCATTTCTGTATTGACTATTTAAGTAGCGAAAATGTTGTAGCTGTGAATACTGTGGGTCGGGGGGGTGGGGGGTGGGAAGGGGTGATTTGGCATTCTTTATGTTCCGGTTTACTTAGTGCATAAAGGTGGAGACCAAGTTCACAGGTTTCAATTCATAAGGTATAGTTCACTTCAGAAAGAGACATTCTCAATATATATACAGATCTTTACACTGCTTTTTCTTGACCAAAATATAAAGTGACAGCTTCCTAACTATTAGCATCTTCTACTAGGCCTCAATGTTTTTACAAAGACAATCGGCATTCAGTAGTGCATGTGGTGAATGAGAGATATCGAAGAGGACTCATTTCAATAGTTCACTTGAAAAACAGGGAATTTTCAAGTATAGACTTTGAAATCAATGATACATGTACATGTGCTACACAAATTAAGTTATGTGCATGTTGATCGAAAGGTATTCATAACATCACGTACTACCTTGGCTACATAACTTACTTTTCGTGTACTAAAGCTTTCAACCGGAAAGTTTTAGTGTAATTGTAGTTTCTGCTACAAAAATTTCGAGGACTACGGCCACGAGGAGAGTATTTGACCGGATCCACATTGATAGCTGGAGTGGGAATTTTTCTTTTAAACATATGACTGCAGAGCAGTGTTGCCACAGCGGCCAACTGGAAAGAATTCCGCCGCGACGTCAGAATTCCGCCTCGACGGTCTAGGTGTGCCGATTCCTAGACCTATGTATGAATCGCTTTATTAAAGATAGATAAAGCAATTTTGGGGACCGATTTACAGTCACACGCACGGACATCACGCAATTTAGCCTATGTAAATCATGATGCATACTAAATTGAGTAACCTGATTTTTCTTATGTTTCCCATGCCCTCCCATCATAGGTACCTTATCATCATTAATTCAGTAATGGATTCCAAAGCAGTGAGTTTAATGCGCATCACATATGATTCAATTTGCAACTCTACCCATTCACTGATCAAGTAATTCAATTTGAAAAAATAGCAAAAACAGATGCTGAGTTACGTAGGCCTACTGATGGGACCATTCCATTAATATGAGAGGCTAGACAACATCTCGAACAGAGGTTTTATCATTTAAATGACTTATATAATTTTCGGTTCTCCTTGGTAGCACCCTACGTGGACAGTACATGTCAATAAGAAAAAACATGTATTAAAATATAATATCTTTCGTAATAGTCTCGTAAGTCAATAAAACAACAAGAAAAATCACTGATAACAGGAATCCAAACACAAACTGATCGATGAAGTTACTAATGAACGTGATACCATTGCTTGAATTTTTTCGAGAATCTCTCAGGCTTTGATTCGTTAACACATATGACACAGTCTAGACAACATTCAGAAGTTTTGATTTTAGAAGTAATTTCAGAGAGATTGAAAATCTAATGGTTAAATCGCTAAATCATGACGAGGTGTGAAGCGAGTATCTGAGATTGAAACGTTCCAATACTGTAGGAACATCATGCAAGTTGACACGGACAAGAAGCTGAAAATCCGCATCTGCGTTTGCTACCTGTAGGATAATTAAGCTTGCGCCGAATGATAAAAAAAATAGGACCAGCGGAATTCTCAAATTCCAAGAATTCCGCCACCACCTCAAGATTTCCGCCGCTGTGGCAACACTGCTGTAGAGGTCATGCTTTTGCTTTTCTGACTGAAGTCTCATCAGAGAAACTGAGTACAGTAACACCGGGATTTCCTGGTCCCACTACCACCCCTTTTTTTTAGAAAACATTGACCACATCCAGCGATAGTCTGTTAAATTGACTGATGACGAAGCACTCAAAATTTGGCATTTTTTTGGAACGGTGTGATAATCGTAGAGCTGTCCATTTCAGCCTCTGTTTTTATCGCTTTTATCAAGCTTTCGTTAGAATGAGATAGCAAGCGTGTAGCACCACTTCTGACCTGCCCATCAGATAGGCTTACACAAAGAGAATGGTTTCCAGGCAAGACTATTGACAGCGTAAAGGAGAAGGTTGAGACAAGACATAAAACCAGCAATGTTGAACGCTCCAGTGATGATGACTATAGATTTATTACTTAGAGCTTGGAGCTTGCCCTTCATTGCTGAGGGTGAACAAAATATATACTTGTATGCGTGTAAAAGACATCAATAAGCTTTTACCGCCCAACATCAAAATTCTTTCGGTTTTTAAAACCCTGAAAACAAGTAACTTTTTCGTCAGCAAGGATAAAGCCATGCCCAATTTAAAAGCCAATTTTGTGTACAAGTACACCTGTGACTACTGTGACAAGTGGTACGAGGGCAGCTCTATACGTCAATTTATTGCTAGAATCAATGAACATTTGAAAACTTATCCGACCACTACAGAAATAAGCACGCGTATTCATTCGCCAAAGAAAGAGAATTTCAAAATCGCTGCATGTACTGAACAACCTTGAATTCTGGGATCGATTTTAATTAAGAAGTCTAACTTTAACTATAATTTGTTGTTCTGACTGTTGTACAGCTATCTATCTTCTTTGCAAGTGACTTTCCAATTCATTTTGTGACTTCATGACTAGTGCTTTAATTCGATGACTTCTATGATTTTATTACCAGACGTTTCAAACCAACCGTTGAATCTCCACATCTATTTATACAAAGTAGTCAGCCAAATAAAAGTGGCAGCACCTTCCTGTTGAAACCATAGCTTAATGCGAAGTGTCACACAAAAAAGCAACCGCTAATTTTTTTGACAGAATGACTTGCTATCACTGTCCTTGCTATGTTAGCTTTCGTGCGCACCTACTAAATTTTGCACGAATTTCAATGAAATTTGTACCAAAATGATCATGAGATACTACTTCTTGCAATAAGCTAATGTTCAAATGGAGCTCAGCATTTAATCTCTTTTCGACCATGTATAGCCCATCTCCTTTCACAGGAAGGTTTTCAGACTCATCACTTAGCCTTGCCATTTGAAATTGATGAATTTGAAAATCTTACAAATCAAGTAAAGGAGGTTATACAAACCAATGCAGCTTATGTTTAAGAAAGAAATCTTTCCTCAACTTGGAGTGGAGAGACGTAGAGGCAACCTACAGTGCTAAATTGTGCAGTTTTTGCTCAGATGCACAGTTTCATAAATGAAACAGAATTTTACTGCTCACGAAGTTGTGTACATGTAAAATATCTTGCACCTTATAAAATTGATTATTAAGGCATGATCTTTTGGTATAAATGACTCGCAATTTTATTCGCAATTTTATTTGTATAATTCGTCAAATTTCGACTCGAGTCTGCTATGAAATAGTGCGCAAGCACTAAAAAACCTACAAAACGAAGAACGATTTTTTGCCGACACCTGTACATTAATTACGAGCTTACACGTCTATGAATTGTTCTAATTAGAGGTGGCGTTACTTTTTTTGTATAACTTTATCATTAGTGATTACTAGTGACTACAAGCGAGGTTCAAAGACATAATACAATCTCCCCACAGGTTGCAAAACATTGCATTTTGAGAGGCATTTCGCCTGACATTTTGTTTAAAAATAATAACAAATTTCTCCCTCAAAATAAGCAATTTTAGTGTGAGCGGTAATGAATGTCACTAGGCTGTTCCTCGGATTCTCTTATCCTGAATTATGGAAAAGCATTAAAAGAGAAGGGATTGTTGATTCCCTCATCATATTCCGCTAAATACATGCAAGAAAATACGAAGATTCATTCCAGCGAATGAATACAAGAATATTTTTGAATTATTCTCCAAATTGAACTTCTTGATTTCTAGCGGGCACCCTGTATATATACATACATACATACATATATATATATATATATATATATATATATATATATTTATCAAATCTCAACAGATGTAACCACCACGAGACATGTTTCGGCCTGTTGGGCCTCATCAGTCGTGGGCAGGTTTGAACCAGCGACGTTGGAGCTAGAGGACGTGCAAGCATACCCTCTAACCACAAGGCCACCGGACCATCTGTTGTCTATATATATATATAGATATATGTCTATATATAAGTTAGTATATATATATATATATATATTAATTGTTGAGGAAAAACGCTTGAACAAAATAATAACGACAAATGTGAGTCCTACGAATGACACGAACAAAATCAAACTCAGAATCTATTACAAAATGACACGGTTGCAGCACATATTACAAAACACTAATCCGTTCAAAGGAGTTAATCACCATATTGTATACCAATTTCATTGTCCGTCTGACGAATGTAATAGCGTCACATACATTGGCTATACAATAAACACACTCACACACAGATGTCAGCAGCACATGTCAAATGGATCAATCAAATCCCACTTGTTAACACACAAAAACATCAAACCAGGCTATAAACTAATAGAAACAAAAACAAAAGTAATTGCCAGATATAACTTCAAAAAAGACTTGGAAATTGCCGAAGCCCTCCTGATAAAAGAACATCAACCGATCCTGAATAAACAAGATCAAAGTTTGACCCACCGACTAATGGTCATGTAGCCACTTTGTGCACACATTTTAATATCTTTTATGTCTATGTTTTTCTTTGGAAGCAAGCAACTCATCTCTATTTCCTATTTCTATATTTCCATATTCAGATATCCTTTTAGTGATTTTGTGCTATACTTCCATAGCTTCATTTTAAATATTTACTATCTTAAGGACATTTGTAAATTTTAGTATAAGTAGATTTTTGTAACCCTGAGGATGGACGTTGTAACAGTCCGAAGTACCGGCTGCATGATTATAAAATGGTTATCAAAGTGTATTTTGCGCTTTTTAACAACTCACGAAAAGAAACTATATAGACAAATGGAACATCACTATCTAAAAGTTAATAAGATCGATTGTGATATTTTATACAACGACACTTGCCTAAATATATATATATATACATATATATATATATGTTACCCTGGATTTGAATACAATTTTAATACATAAATGGCGCCAAATTAAAAAGTAGAAGTATTATTATAATTATTATATTCACGGCAAATTCCTGCATGAAGCTGAAGCGTCGATAGCCCTCCCTTCCTCCTATTTAGGCCTTGGACGGTGTCGCATGACCAAAATTTCATGGTGTCACTTAGATTTCAGATAACCTCTAATTAACTTTCAGTTTACTTACAGAACACCCGTTTGTAACTTCCTTGCGTTAGAAATTCACTTACCGTTTGAAGCTTTCTTCCGACTTGAGTCTTACTTGAGTCACAAACTTGACGAATTGTTTCTGACCTCTGCTTCAATGCTCGCTCTGCAAAAGAAGTTATTGAGATCAGTAAATTGTCAACCTATATAGTTCCAGATGTATTTTTACAGCTGGTATGGTCGTACTTCAGTACAGAGGTGCAGAAGGACGACGGCTCGAGTCTGTCCCAGGAAAGAGAACGGAATATCGGGGACTCCAGTAGAAATATTTTAAAGGGACCCAAATAGAAACAATTAAAGAATGCATTATGCAGACAAGAGTTTAACGGGAAATGCGTTCTCAGTGAATTCCCGGAATCAGGCATTCAACCTCAATTTTCCGGGAATTTTTCCCCGACAATATATTGAGCTTGAGATCCAAAACTATGAAATTTATGAGACCCTGCTGCGCCAGGATGCAGAAAAGTCTTAAAAGCATTGGGGGGCGCCGAAAAATATTAGCTAGACAGCTATTTCCGCATGATGCCAACAATGGTGCTTGACTTCACACATGCCTGATATATAAAGTCAATGAAGTAATTACGCACAATTTCACCTTTTAAGAAAAATGTCATTTGTTGCCAACTGTACGTAGAACACGTCTCAGTGGGGAGTGCTTTCACGCAATGATTGCATCTGTTCTATTCTTCTACGTCTTTTGTGAAAAGTATCTACCACGAAATTTCGACATCGTAAAGCGCATTAACTTGAGATGTAGATATGTGAATAGGTGTGGACGACCTATCCTTTATACCGAACTTTCGATGAATAAGCAGCTCTCAACATGACTGTTTCAAAGAATTATAAATTGCATCTTCCACATTTCAAATTTGTTTGGACCTTTTTAGCATCGTATAAAAATGCCCCAAAGATGAACATAACTGATGGCATTTTCTACAGTAAAAATAATAGAATTTCATGCAATTTGATTAAGTAATTTATGAATTGAAGGCGGTAGTTAGGAGTACATGCTATGTCCGTATCTGAATGCGTGCATCTTTCCACGCTTAGTATGTGTGCATGCCTTTAAGCTGTTTTGTCTATTATCTCATCAACCGTCATTGGAAATGATTCCACGATTTCTCGGTCAGGACCATGTTCCATTTCATTAAAACTATCACTGAATTGCTGTAAAAGTGCTGTGTCGACTTTACTGGGTCATTGTCATCTTAGAAATCGTCGCAAACAACAAGTTAAAGAGAAGAGTTGTCCACCTTACTCAGGCTAGACATGACCAGAAGAGGTCAAGTTTGGAAACTACCAATATGCATGCATTTTTTCAAGTTCACATGTAATTTTTTGTCTTGTGAAATGTCAAAAAACAGATGCATTACTATAAGCAGCCTCTAGGAAATTCAAAAATGCAGCTATAATGCTTTATTCCAAAAGTCCAACATACAAATATATATGGTGAAAGAAGTATTTAAATGCATTTCAAATGCTAGTACAATTGAACACCTGTTCCAATCACGGCCGAGATTGCTTACACTTTAATCTACAGTTTTTGTTTCTTAAAGCATTTCTCTAATCCAGTCTGCATGAAATGATGCAAATAGAAAATACACACATTAACTAGTATCAATGACATCTATGATATAAAATATGTAAGGGACGTTCAACTGCCAAACCATGTACTGGACTGGAGGCCAGTGACCTTAGTAAACTTGATTAATGACGGGAGTGTGTATCTGGATAAAACCATGGAACAAATGGTAGACAATTCACTTCATTATTGTAAAATACATCACAATCTAGCTGAATTGATTGCTGTACATACTAATTAACACGCCTGGCCAGTCTTGCAGAGAAATTGTTGGAAGAATCTGTGCAGTGCACATGTACACCTACAAGTATATCATCGATGGTCAATTTCAAATTAATTGTGACTTTCTAAATTCATTGATTTTCCAATTGCCTTTTCCAAAACCTACTGTATAATTATTTGAACCACTGCTGGACTTTATTCAAGAATTCAAGAGCAATGAAGCGATATAACATGTGTGATTTATTTCCGGCCTTAAACTTCTCAATTTTCATTAAACGAAAATTGATGGCTATTTTCATTAGTGATGCAAGAATGTTTTCATATTCACCGACGAAATTTATGCGGATTTCGTAATCAACTTAAATCCTCATCAATGCTGTTCCTGAATTGCCCAATATGGAAGAACCTTAAAATCGTGGAAAGTCACCAATCGCTACCGCTTGGTTTGCTTTTTATTCAACGATCTTCGCATTTGATGAATCACTGACATCATAATCACATTTTATTTGTTCGTCGGAGTTTTCATTATAATTTTAGGGCCTCACGGGTGATGCTCTATAATCACGAGATGTTTAATAACAGTAAAAGTATATTTACATCGGCAACCACTCATCACGAGGAGGCGCACTTGGAATTCTCCTAAAAAACACTACTGAATCGATCTTCGCAAAGCATGTATAAAATATACAGAATCCAAACAATAGGCATTTAATGATACGTGAAATCCTTGATGAGATCCAGATGGATGTCTGGCAACCCTGCCTTTCAATTAGGACAAAATTGCAATCGAGAAACAATATGTGGGGGGGGGAGGGGAAGGGCTCTGTCTAACGAGAAGGGATGCTTTGTTTGACTAAATTGCGATTGGTGAACAGAAACTGCAATTGAGATATTTGGATTTGGAATAACTAACTTATCGTAAATTATGATTGAGTAAGGATCAAGACGGAAAACAAATATAATGAGAAAGTAATAGAACGTTTAAAAAATGCATATTAAACACATAAAACTAATAATAAAATAATATCAAATTTTTGCATGTTCTTTGTATATCGAGCGAGTCATTTGTAGTAGTAGTAAAATGTCTTTGTTATGAAATGGAAATCACAAATTGCGGTATAATGCGCATACACAAGGGAAAAAGTCACAAATGAAGGCAAAATAACAAACAAAAGCAAATACTCAATTATAACGCTGGTCATTTAGTAGTCGAATGCAAGTACAAATAAAAGAAGATTGTCTTAATTGAGTGTGTCGTGAGTAAGTATGGAACCTCAAAAAGACGTGAACGTAGGAATTGCATTGGAACCATGTCGTGAAGGAGATTGTCACTGCTTAAAATTTCATTAAAAATTTGTGAAGCAAAAGTCTGTCTCCTGACGCTGAATGAGGAAAAGGACGAACAATCACAATCAGTGCCACATATAATTCTGTGGGCTCGACGACGCACTATTTCGAACTTTTCAGCATTCTTTTTGTTTATTCCAACTAGAAAAGCACAGTTGGACTCAAGTGTACCAAGAATGGTTGCTCTGCACAGCCAAATCAGCTCCTGTCTTGACAAGAAGCACTTCAATCATTTGATGACCTATAGACGTTGACATGCTTTTCGACACAAATTGTCAACATGAAGGTCCCATGACAGATTGGCAGCATAAGTTACACCAAGGATCTTCATTCGGTTCAGGAAACCGGAGCTGCTCGGAGATGAAGGGAATATACAGGCAGAGGCAAACATGACCTTCGTCTTTGAGCGGTTTAAGCGTAGGCCGTCTTTGTCACACCAAACTTCCACGTAATTTATTTCATCAGAAATGCGTTTCTCGCGGTCATATGAGGAAACTGGTGTAGCAATAAAAACATCATCTGCGCACAGCGATATCAGTGAGTCCTCCTCGCAACTTGTAAGGGTGCTCATGTTGACACAAAATAGGTATGGTGACAATATACCACCCTGAGGAACGCCAGATGTGACAGATACTACCGAGCTCACGTTTGAGTTGATTAGAGTTCTCTGGGTTCTGTTTCTTAGGAAATTGCAGCACCAAATCAAAAAACCGTATGGAAGTTGGGCTTGACTCAAAGATGAACAGAGACGACTGTGACTATGGTGGTCAAACGCCTTCGCCATATCAAACGCCAATATCAGAACTCCCGATGAGCGATTCTGGTCAATTTGTCTTGTGATGAAGTCCTGAAGTCGAATGTGAGCATGTACTGTTCCATAATTCGGACGAAAACCGAACTGATTTGGACCATGCTTATCTAGCAATTTGTCTTTGATAGAGCGAACAACATATTTCGAAAAAATCGGTAGAATTGATATAGGTCGCAAGTCTTTCAGGTCAGGATTGCTACATTTTGGTACAGGAATTGCATTTGCTAGCTTCCAAATAGTGGGGACTTCTCGACGTTCTACTGATAGCGCAATCGAGTGAGTGAGAGGTGCAGCCAGTTCATACGAAGCCTCCTTAAGTAATTTCGCAAACAAGCCGTAACTACCTGGTCCTTTGAAGCCACAGAGCGACTGCAACATTTGCTGGGTATCCTCAACCGAGACACTCACCAACCAGTCAACATCATTATACGCAATGCTCTCCATTAGTTTGCTCCAATCTTCAGGTGGCTCGGAGAAAAACGAAGAGAAGTTGTGATTTATGGCCTCCAGAGCCTCACATTCAGAGTTGAACTTGGTCAGTAAATTGGCTATGGAATGACGTTGATTATTATATGTTTTCAGCATTTTCCATATACCATTTGACTTTGACACTGATTTGTTTACCCACGCAGATTTTGCTGTTAATATTTCTTTCTTTGTCGCGATAATGACAGTAAAGCGGAAAATTTCTGGGCGATAAGCTTCATAACGGCAGTTTACGAGCACTTTCAGTTTCGGGGTAAACCATGTTTTCTCATTACCAGACATAGAAACTTTAACACAAGGGATTACGGACATGGCTGTATAAATGATGTCATATAACAATTGACACTTGTCATCCAAGGAAGAATTGGATAGGTCAAATTGTTGCCATGGATATTCACGAATCAATGATATGCAATCAAAAATTATGCTCGCAATGAAAATTTTAGGTTATTTAGGCACATTGATTTCATCGCAACAAATCTGCAGGTGTCTAATAGACAAAATAAGAACTGTCGGCAAACATGACATATTCTCGTGAATTTGTTACCGAAAAACTCACTTCAAATCAATTTGTTCAAGAATGACCATGCTCTTAATGACCAAGAACACAAATCAACGATACTAAAAGTTTGGCATCGGAGCATTGGCCTTTATAGAAAAAGGCTGACGTTGATTATTTTTCGAAAAATTGGATACAGGACCAATGTCAAAATATGAAAGCATTGTAGCTTATTTTCATCAGCGGTTTCAATGCAGAAATGAAATATGCTGTCTTTCTTCTGCTATATAGGTCAGATGAAAGATAATAAGTCTATTTTTGCATGGACACTGCTAAAAATTATGTGAAAAATAGGTGATTAAATAAATGAATTGCGTAATCGCTTTAACCAGGAAAATAAAAACCACTAGGGTTGTCCGACGTTTCGAATATCTTTAACGAGGAAAAGATATTCGAAACGTCGGACAACCCTAGTGGTTTTTATTTTCCTGGTTAAAGCGATTACGCAATTCATTTAACAAAAACACACAATTACTCCAGGAATGGCCAAACACTTAAAATCAGTGATTAAATAATTTTATAGGAAAAATAATGAAGGAAGTCACTCGGGTCTACTACAAACTCATACCGGGTGAGCGGAAAGTCTCTCCCTGATTTCAAAAGCCTGTAGTTTTAAGGCAAATATATTTTTAAGTCTAATTTTTCGTCTCATAATTAAGAATGCACCAAAGTTTTATGCCGAAACAAGCATTTTGATCCACTGCAATCTATTTAGTCACAGCAATTGCCCAAAATGACCTCCATCAACTGACACACAAAGATCAAGTCTTTTCTCGAACGACTGAAAAGCAGAGTCAAGATGCGATGGCAAAAGTTGATTAAACGCTTCTCGAATCGCACACTTGAGACCCTTGATGCAGGTAGGCGCATGTTTTTGAACCAAAGATTTAACGTGACTTCAAAAATAAAAGTCCATCGGGGAAATGGAATGGGCCATTGTTACCGATCCAGCGGTTACCGAAGTTAGAATAAAGGAAAGACTTCGTCGTGTTCGCCCAATGACATGGTGCACCATCATGCATGAAGATGCAACTTCGTGAATTTCATGAGGATTGTTTTTCCCCAGATAACGCAGTTACGGCGATTGATGCGGCCATTCAGATGAAATGTCGCCTCATCGGAAAACAATACGTTGTTAAGATAGGCGTCATCCTCCGCTATTCTGGTAAGAAACTCGGTGCACATTTCAAGTCTGGCAGCTTTGTCAGATGGGTACAGGGTTTGAACCGTTGTACTGTGAAAGGGCTTCATTCCTATATCCCTCTTCAAGTGATCTCGGATAGTTGAGCAGGCCTGAAGCATGCTCATTTGATTAGATGCTGAACGAAGTGACGTTGATGGATGATCACTGAACAGCTGCTCGATCATATCATCATTTAGAGATGGTCGACCGCTTCTGTCACGGTCGTGAACAGATCCAGTCTCTTTGAATTTTTTGAAGCACTCTCGAATGGTCTTTTCTGCTGGTGGTTTGCTATCATGCAGAGAATGCCACTTCCACTGGACAGATGTCATAGATTTCAATTCTGCCATTATCAGGACAATGGAGATAGGTTCTTCGGTTGATAGCATCGCGAAGTGAAATGAAAATAAACCTCTGTTCTCTTGATTTCGTATCATATTTTTCAGTACTAACACACATGTGAGTGAATCGTATTAATCAAAAGCAGACAATATGAATCCAACTTTTCGATTTATTTTGACAATAGATATTTGATCACAATGGTTTTACACAGCACAGAAGCATTTAAAAGCATAGATATCTGGACGACATTGGTGTCGTTAGTCTAGGCACATGCATTTCAATCTGGTCGCTTTGAAGCCGGTCAGCTATATTCTCTATCGCATTGACACATTAGAATCATCAAAAGCTTACAACACCTGGTTGCTTCCAAGAAATAGAATACAAAAGGACATTCACTTCAGCATAAACTTAGACAGTGTTTGCACGTTTTTAGCTCATTCATTTATATTTTAGTATTTAATTTGCTCAATTTTGTACGAAAGCATCTCTAACCCTTGAGCGATTGAATAGGTTGTAGTAGATCAAAATGCTTGTTTTGATATAAAACTTTGGTACATTCTTAATTATGAGACGGAGAATTAGACTTAAAAATATATTTGCTTTGAAACTACAGGCTTTCGAAATCAGGGAGAGACTTTCCGCTCACCCTGTATATAAAATCAGATGTCACTGGTTAAGGAAAATTTCCATGTACTCGAAGACTTCTCTTTTTTCTGCCTTAACGAGGCACTTGAAAGCATCGTATTTCATGAAAATGACAAATAAGAGCTCTTTAATCTTTACTTTGCTCAGTAAAGTAAGACTCTTCTAATATCCCACCATTCCATCGGACTTACCGAGTCATTCACTTGTTCTCAGTAAATCAGAAGATATTGCACATCTTTCGAGTTTAAGACGGAAAGCAGTTGGGCCGGATGCAGTTCCTCACTGGATTCTTCAGGAATCTGCAATAGCACTGTCTCCGGTAATCACTCACATATTTAACGAAAGTCTTCGGAAAGGTGTCGTACCGCCATGCTTCAAGGCGTCATTCATCACAGCGGTCCCAAAATGCAGCAAACCATCATGTGTGTCCGATTTTCGACCCATCTCGATGCTGCCTATTCTTTCGAAGGTACTAGAGCGCATCGTCGTTCAAAAATGAATTATTTCTCATACTCAAAATCAGATCGACGGGTCACAGCTTGCTTAAATTCCGGGACCTAGTAAAGGTGCGACATGTGCCCTCATCCAATTATATCACCGTGTGTTCACTAACCTCGACACAGGATCTGGAACAGCATGACTATTATCTACAGACTTCTCAAAGTTCTTCGACAAACTACATCATTCATTGATTGTCTCGACGTGCATTCGACTGGGTTTACCGCGGCAGGCATGTCATTGGATCAAGGACTCTCTCTCTCTCCAACCGGACCCGAAGTGTGAAATTCAATGGTGAGCTTTCCTGGCCGTCTCCAAATATAAGCGGTGTTCCCCAAGGCAGCGTCAGTGAGCCAGTGTTGTTTCGCATAGTCGTCAACCACTACAGTCCCAATTCAACAACTCTTAAGCTTATTCGTTATGCTGATGACTTCACTCTTCTCCATTTCATCAACAACTCTAGGGAAGACAGACTTCAAGCTGAGTGGGATGCTTTGGAGGCTTGGTCGAAAGACATAGGGCTCCCACTCAATCATGAAAAGTATAAGACTATGGACATTATCACAAACGAAAGTCTCAATGGCGCCGGTGTGTCGACATCAGGCGTTTCTGCACTTTCTCGGGTTGACAGCCTCCCACTGCTTGGTGCTTTTCTTAGCGGTGATTTGCGTTGGGACTCTCATGTGACTAAAGTCATAAAATCAGCCTCGCGCAAAATGTTTGTCATTCGCAACTTAAGAGGATCAGGATGTCCGAAGGAGTGCATATTCAACGTCTGCATTTCCTCCATCCGCAGCATTTTGCTGTATGCCTTTCCTGCCTTTTGCAACTTCCCTGAGAGACTATTTTACCAGCTCGAAAAAGTTGAGCGGAGGGCGCTTCAGATTGCCGGAATGTCGGTGGACACCAAGAACGATAACCTAAGGTTAACAGGTGACAAGCTATGTGACAACCTATTCTTGCAGATTGCATCCAACCACGCCCATTCCCTCCACAGTATTTTTCTACCTCGCTCAATAAGATCGAGGTTGAATATCCCCATTATGCGACCTAAAGCACGCTACAAAAGACTCGGTAGCTACTTCATCAAGTACTGCCCTTAGCCTAATTTTCTTAACATCTTTCTCTTTTTTTCATTTAATGTGCTCGCTGCCCATCGATTAATTTGAGACAATAAAGATGATTCTATCCTATTCTATTAATTGATTTGCTTGTATGGATGGCAATTTTGTAAGAGAGGCATGATCAGGGTTGCCACTTCCGGAAGACAAAAATACAGACTGAATGACTAGTTGTTGCAGCAATCTTTCTCACTCAGCAACCCTTTCTCACTCAACCTGTGGCCTCAAAGCGGTGAAAGGGTGAAAACGGAGTCGTAATAAGGCTTTGTCGTCTGAAGCTCATGCTTCTTTGGGTTCTACCCTGTCGGAAAGGTTTATTGTCGGCGGTTTGTGACCGTGCTCCGGCTAACTAGCAGGCTCTGGAATATTATTTTTATTTTACTGGTCATTGAATTTATTTATGTTTGATTAATTTTTCATTCTTTTTCTCCACGTTTGTTTATTTTCAATGTGTGGTGGGCTTCGGCCGTCCCAATTAACACCACTCCCTGGTTTGCGAGATATGAACAGTCATCAGATGTTTCATGTTGTTGAATCAGGTTTTGGGCATGGCACTTATCTGGCTCATTTGTGATCGAACTTCCTTCCACTGCTCTCTTTTGCACTTCCCCATTTGTTGCAGGTTAAGGTGTGACAAATCCAACGTATTCACGGAATACGGGCGTCAGGTAGTTCGAGGGTCCCGAACCCACCGATAATGCTTTGGGAGGCAGGCCCAGTCAACTGCCCGAAAAAAGGCGGTACAGTTCCACTGCCACGGACATGCGTGGGTAGCTTTACTGAGGGGTTTAGCCCGTGTAGCTGTATCCGGTTCCTCTGTGGCCTACCTGACTTGTACCCATTGCTACGGCAAAGGGGCTCTCATTTGGGTTTCGTCAAGCTTTTGTGACATGAACTGTGTCTATAAGTGCATTATTTATTGCAGCTTTGTTGCTATTATTTACGTTTTTCTGATACCTTCCAAAGTTTCTTGTATCACTTTGTTGTACAGTATAATTTTCGTTTATTTGATTGATATTCTATGAGAAATTATGAAAATGAGAAAGACACACAAGAAACGTAGTCAAGCCGTCAAGCTCAAAACCCCTCTCAGGATCAGCTTCAGTAACGTAAGAGGACTGAGGTCCAATTACGACGACATCAACATCTTCCTGCAAGGTAAGTCACCAGATCTTCTAGCCCTGTCGGAAGCCAGGTTAGATCCCAGTGTGTCATCAAGCGACGTTACTCCTGATGGATACATATTTCACCGGATGGATAAAGCACCTTGTCATGGTCTTGGAGTCTATGCCAAGACAAGCCTTCCCTTGAGAAGGCTTCGTAGCTCAGAGGATCCAAGGCATGAGTATCTTGCCTTCATTGCGCCGCTGCAGAAGACCACTCTTCTATTTTTCCTATACCGCTCTCCATCAACTAATGCGGATATTTTCAATGTTCTTTCTGACAAGATCGATTCTCTTCTACAAGAGCATCCCAGCGCTGAAGTTGCCGTTTTTGGTGACTTCAACGTGCACAATGTTGACTGGCTTGTGCACTCACGCACCACCGATCTCTCCGGTCAGGCAGCCCAGGATTTCGCTGTCTCTCACAACCTTAGTCAAATTGTCACTTGTCCTACCAGAGTGCCTGACCGAGCTGGGGATACTGGATATCTCCTTGACCTGTTTCTCACCTCAAATCCAACTTGTTTTTCACACAAGGTTACTTCTCCCCTCGGCACGTCTGATCACTGTGTTATCACAGTTTCTGGCAAACAAATTTGCTCCACATCGTCTGCACCCTTCCATAACAGTTTATCAGTTCTCCAAAGCAGACTGGTGTGGGTTCCGCACTTTTCTTAGTCAAGTTCAAGCTGAGAATTTGATTCTGAGCGAGAACGTCCACAAGTCGGCGCAAGAACTGACGGAGTGGCTTCAGATAGGGATGTTGCCCTACATTCCTCACCGTACTTTCCAAATGAAGCCCCACTCACAACCTTGGTTTACACCAGAATGTGCAGCTGCAAGTTGCCAGCGTGACCACCTTTTCCATAAGTATAAGCGTGACAGTAGCGCTGGCAATCTTGAATTGTACAAAACCGCACGTAGACATTGCAAGGAAACTATACATCAGGCCAAAAGCCGTTACGCTTTGTATGTACGGAAATCCATTGCTACCCAAAAGCTTGGCTCTAAGGACTTCTGGAGGATTTACAACAGTGTCACCAATAGGAACAAATCCTCCATCCCAGCACTCCGTCATGCCGAAGTCAGTACTTCTATGGCGACAACCTCAGCAGACAAAGCCGAGCTTCTTTGCAAGGAGTTTGCGAAGAATTCGTCATTAGACGATGGAGGTAGAATTCCACCTCCAATTCCCACGCGCACTGATGAGACAGTTAGTCCTCCTTCAGTCACAGTCCGAAACGTCAAAAGGATCATCACCGGTCTCGATAGCTCTAAGTCTAGTGGACCAGATGGCATCCCGGTTTCGGTCTTCAAGCATCTCTCACCTGAGCTTTAACCACTTTTATCTAAACTGTTCAGTAGATGTGTATCCACCGGTGAGTTTCCCTCTTGTTGGAAAGTAGCTTCCGTGGTTCCAGTTCCAAAGAGAGGTTCTGACTCATCTCTTCCATCTAGTTACCGTCCTATCAGCCTGCTTCCAATTGCTGGCAAGTGATCTGAAGGCAAGTGATTTTGAATCAGTGATTAACCAACACATTAACTTCCTTGAAACTCAGAACCTTCTATCAGAAGAACAGTACGGCTTCAGGCACTCTCGATCAACTGCAGATCTTCTTTCATATGTCACTGAACATGTGAGTCGTGTCCTTGACAGACAAGGTGAGACGAGATCAGTTGCCTTGGATATTTCCAAGGCATTCGATAAAGTCTGGCATCAGGGACTCCTTATGAAGCTAAAGTCCTATGAGTTGCTGATCAACTCCACAAACTTCTTGCTTCTTTCCTTAGTGACCGGCAGATATCTGTCGTCTTAGATGGCCAAAAGTCTTCCACCAAGTTTGTCAATGCAGGAGTTCCTCAAGCGTCAATTTTGGGACCCACTCTTTTTCTGCTGTACATCAACGACCTCCCAGACTGCCTAGTGAGTAAATTGGTGATGTATGCAGATGACAACACTCTTCAATTCCAATGAGCGACTCGCTAAAAACACTCAGCAACGTCAGCAATTATGCGACGTTCTTAATGAAGACTTACGCAGGGTCTCAGAATGGGGCGCCAATTGGCTTGTTTCCCTCAATCCTTCAAAAACTCAGAGTATTCTGCACTCACGACTTAAAGGAGATGATGATCATAGCATTAAGATGTCAGATAATAGGATCAGAGAACAAGATTCCATCTCCTTCCTTGGATTGGCGGTTACGAAAGACTTGTCATGGAAACCGTACATCCAATCCATTAGCAAGCAGGCAGCTCAACGCATTGGTAGTCTCTATCGTGCCAGCAGCTATCTTCCACCACAGACTGTCTGCTATCTTCACAAGTCCACTATTCGTCCTCTGATGGAGTATTGTTGTCATCTATGGGCAGGCGCCACACAAACGCATCTTAACCTCCTTGAACGGGTTGAGAAACGTGTCAAGAATCTCATGGGTGAAAAACTTGCTAGCAAGTTGCAGCCGCTCTCCGTCAGACGGGATGTTGTTTCACTCAGTCTCTTCTACAGGTACTATTTCGGTAGAAGCAGCTCTGCAGTAAATGAGTGCGCACCCAAACCTAAGATCTTCTCCAGAAGCACACGCAAAGCTAATGCACTCACATGCCATAATGTGAGCTTAGAACGCGCACGTACTGTGAGTCGCTCGAAAAGCTTTTTTGTTCGCACGGCACAGCTTTGGAATCAGCTTCCCCAGACCACTTTCCCTGACCAATACAATCTTGATACTTTCAAGAGGCGTGCCAATAGGTTTCTGATGGGGACAGCTTAATCAGATTAGAAGATCTGTTTTTTTTAATTTTATTTATTTAAAATATTACAATTTTTACTTTTCATTGAGTAACCCCTAGCTCCGTTCATGGCTCATAGCTGTGCTAGGGGTGAAAATTCAGTAAAAAAATCTGAAAACATGCCAAAAGCCTTCCGCAAGCTTTAAGATGAGCCCTGTTTGTATCAAGGAAGATTACGATGAGCACCATGTTCAACGAAAACATTGCAACAAAATTGAAGTGAGGAACGGCCTGTTGGTTAAAAGGCCAACTTAAATAAAACACTGCACTTATCTTAATCCTCTCCACGATCATAAACACTATTGAAGATTTGAACAACATTATTGCTTTCTTCAAAGCCCTTTTCGTAAAGCTATGCATGCAAAACTGATGAACTACGGCAGGGGTACGCAACCTGCGGCCGTAGCAGAGGCAAAGTGCGGCCGTGACAATGAGAAGTAAATGAAAAAGAATATTGTACATGTATATTGCAAATATTTCTGTAGTTCAAGGCAATCGAAAAGCAATCGTCAATGTAGTCACCTTGTAACTGTCGAACACTTTCATGCCCATGTTCCTTGAAAAAAGGCGAGCCTGCAGGCGCGATGAAGGCGTTCAAGCAGTTCGATAACTCATGAATAGAATATTTTAGGAGAGTTACATTTATGGCTAGAGTCATCAGCTAAAAGAAACAAAAGGGGCAATTGCAGTTTGCTCGAATTGTTCGCGCGCGCTAGCTTCAAGTCCATGACCTGAATAAGGATGCCTGCTAAATCAGTTTCTGCAGCGGTAGTGCTGTGTGCTTGTGTTGAATCGAAAGATACTGTAATTTCTTTACGAGAATTGTATTTTACCTATTTAGATTTTGTGTATTTTCATAAATAAAATGTTAAAATTTCAGTTGTGTCTTTATTTCACATATATCATAAAATTTAAAGCCTACGTTTGGGTTGCGAAAGAACTCTATGATTAGTAGTAATAAGATACTTTATAATTTCAATAATAACGCAAGGTAGGCAGGCTGATATACAAGGTTCTAGAAATACGTACGCCTATACACGAGTGAATGCCTAGAATAGACCGGCTCTGTGATGAATGAAGAAATGAATTTTGTATGGCTCGTGATTCCTTTATGAATCATTACAGTAGCCTAGTAAAGTGTTCTCCCCTTCGGTTGCCCTTACAAAACATGCTTTCAACTTATCAAGTGCTAATGACACCTTCAGCTTAGAATCTTTTCAGGTCAAAAATGACCGTCGGTCGTATATGGGTTGACTTGCAAACTCATTATTTACGAAGTAGGCCTTTATGAGGTTTTCACTGCGTCATTCATCAGGGAAAGGTAATTTGAGTGGTAGAATTTAAAAGGATTGGCTATTGACCTAGTTGTTTGCACACATACTAAGTGCGGCCGTGATTCTTTCGGCCTTCGAAATGGCGGCCGAAAAATGCAAAAGGTTGCGCATCCCTGAACTACGTTATATAAGGTGTGATTAAAATTGAAACTTTCATGAGAGAAGATGAAAATAACATGTCTACGAGCATGGTCTAAAAATCGATGTGTCAAAGTAAAGCAGCGTTCTAGCAAATGTCTGACAAAAATTTGAATCTCTCCGATTGACATGTCACGTGATTATCGCTAATCATCGTAGATATGTAAACGTGTGCACAACGAACTACAGGCGGACATTTTTGGAAATTGCATCGAATATTTTGACCAGGTTTGCATCCAAACGCGAATTTTGTTTGGCGGAACACGTGTCAATGTTTTCAGTGACTTCATAACTCAATATGACAATGAAACTCCCGTTTGACCACTTTCCGCAAGACAAAGATGCCATCCTCGTCCGAAGAAGCTTGCACAGCAGTTAGTCGAGCAAAATCAGTGTCTGTCGGTGAAGTGTAGTGCGGCAAACTTGTTAGGAGAGCCATTTTTCACTTCGGAATATTGAACAATTAACAGGAGATTAGCATGGACTTGATTATTCATGAAAAACTGCAGCACTACTGCTTGTGTTTGACCTGGGCTCATCACGCCTTAAATGGAATTTGCTTTTCAAAAATGGCGCCATTTCAATCAGATATCGTCCAAGAGACCTGAATAAATGACTACGCAAAGACGATATATGGACTGAGAACGGTGAGATCTAAGTTGTGATCTTTTGCGGCTGAACCAACTCGATCTCTGATCAACAACACGAGTCCCAATTCTTCCAAAAAACAAAGTAATTCATAACATTTCGAGGTGTCGATGCTGTTTGGCAATACCATGGCCTAGGCCTACTTACCAGATATAAAATTGTGTGATAGGTGTCACCTTGACTGACTCGAATGAGAAATCAGGATAATTGAATTTTGATGTGAGGATGTGGTTGTGCATTATTCTGTCGATATTTCTCGTTCAATCTCTCAAGAGGAGTTCTTGACAAAGGTCTGAAAATCTCCAAGACCATTGTGGCAATGTGATTGAACATGGTTGAAATCATGTAGCTAAATGAAAGTTCTGTTAGCTGAATGCCCTCATTATAGTAATTTCTAACAAAATTTGGTAGATTTCCGTGAAAATCTGATTAACTGAAATCATTTCTGATTGAATTTACACGATGTACTCTAATTTTGTATCTCGTTGCACTTATCTAGCACTGCTCTATTTAAAAAAAAGCAACGAGAGATACAATTACAAAATCCTAGAGCATCGATGAAATTGATGAAATTTCCAAAAAATCGCCCTACGACTAACCGTTAAACAGGAACGTTCTTTAGGATAGGCTCTACTTGCAAACGCACTGAGAACGAAATACGTGTACACTGCGTGGTATTTTAAACATATCCAGTAAACATTTGTCCAGATTCGCCGAGAATCTGTTACTCGCGGACCGCACTGCTGCAACTGCGACATGACTATCCTCTTCCGTGTACACAAAGAAGACGCCTGTTTTTCCACCGCTTGCTGCTTCCCAAGCCTCTTACGTCACCTGTCCCTTCGCCTAATCAATCCCCATCATCTCCTGACCGGCCCGATCCTGCAGTGAAGCCATCCTCATCATCTGTTAAGTTACGTAAGCCGAAGTCTCCTGTCTGTCCAGCTCCGTCAATTCTCCTCTTCAACGCCCGATCCCTCTTCAACAAACTTGACGATCTACGTGTAAGAATTGAGAAATATGACGCTGATGTAGTCGTGATTACGGAGTCCTGGCTTGACTCATCAACCTCTGATCCGTCAATCTCCCTACCCGGATATCAATTGGTAAGACAAGACCGAGACTCCAACGGAGGCGGCATAGTGTGTTTTTATAAATCAAACTTCAAACTTTCCATCATTAGTGATTGCTATGTCTATGATATCAAGTCCAACTTTTTATGCTTCCGAATCGAGCAATTTGATGCCACATTTTTTGTGGTTTATCATCCCTACTGGGGTAAAGTATCGGCTCATTCGATTGTTTTGGACTTTATTCAAAATCTGATTGATCACAGTCTCTCGAGCCATTTTATCCTTCCTGGTGACATTAATGACCTGAGACTGTACATTCATGACTTTTTTGTGTTGAACAATATGCAACAGCTTGTGACTATGTCTACTCGAGGCAATAACATTCTGGACATCATTGCATCTAATCTTCCGCATAAATTTGAATCCTCGCAGTCTATTTCTCCCTTAGGTCGCTCTGATCATAAAGGCATTTTTCTCAAGAGTTCCAATTCCCTAAAACATGTTACCACCACCAAAGTCAAGGTCCGCTATTTCTCTCCCTCTTCCTTTGCTGTGTGCTATCGCTTCCTCGCTTCAATTGACTGGAATGAGTTCTTTATGCACGTGGTTGATGTTAATGCTGCTGTTGCACATTTCCAGATGTTTGTTCGTTACGTACACCCAACCTTCTCGAATGAGAGAACTGTTCGCATGAGGAATGTTGATGCTCCGTGGATGTCCCCATCTTTGATTCCCGATTCCCGTGACCGTGCCCTCTCTAGGGACAATTATGCCAAGTATGTTCGGCTCCGTGAGAGATTTCTTGCTGCGGTTGAAGTTGCCAAGAAGCGGTACTTTTCCCACTTGCACTCCTCCTCCATTTCTGATAGATGGAAATCCATTAATAAACAAATCAAAAGTGTTCGTAATGATGCTCTTGATCAGTCTGTGATAAATGACCTCAACGATCGCTTTCATTCTGCTTTCTCATCTCCTGACCTACATTTGTTCAACGATAAACGTTTAGTTCAGAAAACAACGTCTTTCTCAGTCTCTGAGTCGTTGATTGTCAAAATGATCAAACAATGTAAAGCTAATTCAGTTGGTCCTGATGAATTACCTGGGTTCTTCGTTCGTTCCTTCGTAGACGTTCTCGCCCAACCTCTCACGATCATTTATAATAAGTGCCTTGATAGTGGTGTTTTTCCCAATATTTGGAAGTCTGCCAACGTTATCCCTATTCCGAAAAACAAAACCGACTAAAGACCTATCTCGATTCTTCCATTCCTAAGTAAGGTACTTGAACGTCTTATCAGAGATCATGTTCTCCTACCGTCTCTTCGACAGCCGTTCGACCCCCGGCAATTTGGCTTCATACCCAATGGATATAGTGGTTGCACTAATGCCTTACTCTCGATTCGCCTCCCAATTCTGCGGCACACCACGCACTGTACAGACAATTACGCTAGAGTGCTCGCTGTAGATTTTCAAAAGGCATTTGATTCCGTTAGCCACTCCACCCTTCTCTACTCACTGATAAACCACTTCGACTGTAAACCCTTCGTCATCAAGTTCATTCTAAGCTTCCTCTCGGATCGCTTCCAGCGTGTTTTTAACAACGGCATCGCTGCCGAATGGAAGCAGGTTCACAGTGGGGTGCCTCAAGGCTCAATTCTTGGCCCGATTCTCTTTGTGGCCTTGATTAACGACCTTCCTAAATTCGAAGACACTAGAGTGGTGGCGTATGCGGATGATGTTACGCTGATTTATTTGGGTAGTGAGAAGTCTGTTGATACTTTCCAGAGTGATGTTGATCAATTTAGTCAGTGGTCCAAAGAGAAAAACTGACAATCAATTCCAACAAGACAAAAAGCCGTCTGATATCAAGGAAACTGTGTAACTCCCCCACTTCTGTGTCCAATCTTCCCCTCTCATTGTTGATAATGTTGTAATTGAGGATGTTCACAGTTTGAAGATTTTGGGTGTCGTCTTCTCAGCTGATGCGAGATGGGAAAAACAATTCACTTGTCTGTACGCAAAATGTTGTCGAGCGTTGTCAATAGTTAAGCGCCTGAAAAAGAACGGCAACCCCGGTCACATTATTTGGCAAGCATACATCAGTTTCGTGCTCTGCCACATTGTTTTTTGTTGGCCAGTTATTTGTGATGTAAATGCCAACCAATTTAAAAAGCTTGTTCATTTGGATCGCATAGCCCGTAGGTGGGCATCTGTATCTGCAAATGTACCCAGCCTGCAGAACATGTTAGACAAATCATGTGTGAAACTTATACGCAAAATTGCAAGAGACAAAGAGACTCATCCGCTGGCAGATTTTTTCATTACACGCGACCAGAAGACCGGTATTAGACACACCAGGTAGCTTCTACCGCTCCGTCGACGCTCTGCCATGTACAATTCCTCCTTTGTAAAGTATTCTGTACATTCATGAATTTGCCACTGTATTGAATTCCATCATGTCATTACCGCCATATGTTTTGACGAATAAAGATCTATTATTTTTATTATTATTATTATTATTTCCATTCACGTCGACCTGTCAGCCAATAAAGGCTGCTTTACACTGGCAGTTTAGAAATTGACCTCTTTATGACATCTAATGTCCGTTTTTCTGACACAGTACACAACGTCATTGTTGCAGTGGCAGTTCAGCGATTAGACCGAAATTTATTCCATTGCAGCATGCTGTTGGAATGATTTTCTGATTGATTGGTTTTCACCATCGACAATTTACCGGAGCTAAAAGAGCTTCTTTGCTCGTTCTATGATTCTGTGGTTCGACAATGCAGTTGCTGACTTGCAGTTCGCAATGTAAAATAGCGACTGCACGTTCGGTTCTGCTTCATCGCTACGCTTCGATCACTTGACGAAAGTCTGTCTGCTGCTGCATTTGCTGCAACTGCCAGTGTAAAATAGGCACAAAGCAGCCTTTGGCAGTATCGATGACAGTTCAGCTGTTGGCTGCTCGTGTTAACATTTAAGGGCTTCAGCGACGGCTGACAGTCATTTGTTCACCATGGGCAAGCAACCAGACTCAAGCAAAGAAAGTTGAGGAAGAGTTGATTAAATTGTGGTTTCGTGACGCTGCTTTCAAGCAAAAGATCTGCAACTACATCGACAGTATGCCTCGACGCATCCAAGCTGTTCTCAAAGCCAAAGGCAGACATACGACTTATTAATAGCCTGCTGCTTTTCTTGAATACGCTGCTATGTAGTCTGCATGTCATAGGTTGATCGTGTAAGCGTTGTTAAATTCGAAACTTTATTTCCTTACTAGGTGACTTTATGGCGATTTTATTGATTTCATTGTTACTTTAGAATTACGTAAGATTACATATGCCAATGCAATTTTCCAAAATAGAATTGATTTTTTGTCATCCTTATGCCTTTTTAATCTCGCATCTATCAATTGGTATAGTAGTATTTAAATATTAGATGCACACTGTTAGCTTGAAACACATAAATGAAAATTTCATTAAAAAAACAAGTGTTCACAATAATATGCCCAGTACTGTAGTTTGAAATACAAACATTCGTCGAATTCATGCATGCATTCAGCACAGCTTTTGATTGATCAGTTTAAAAAATATGTTACTTGCTACATTAAAATCTACATATTTGCAAATTTTAGACTGAAAAATAGGCCAAATTTATTTGCGCTTTATGTCTGAGATAGAAGCACCAAACTTTCAATATTTATAACAAGCAGCAGATACATGGTAATAAAATCGATATAATCTTACTCTTGCATAATAACTACCGCTTACTTTGTTCCAGCAACAAGGGCTGTTCGGGATAGGGATGACCACGTACAGATCCCGATCGTAAATCCCGTCCCGACCCTCCATCCCGACTTAGTTTATGCCTGTCACTTAAATGACAATCGCTAGCTCTTTAAACTGCTACTTAATAAGTCAAATGACACAAACCACCATTCTTAACACGCTATTTAATTAATTTACGCTTTTAATTCATTTAGATTATGATACAGGGCACGGGAAAAATATGATGACTGAATCTAATGTAGCATAATTTTCTAATTATCCAACAAATTAACAAACAATGTCTTAACAAGGATGATTAGAAAGTCATGCTACATTAAAATTTTGTCACATTTTTATACCGCAACATATATACAAACCGATCCCACCTTACGATTATCTTATTTTTACGTATGGTAGGCCTACATGTATTATCATCTTGCATCGATGTAAGCCGGTAAGTAATGCCATGATTTCTCAAGGCAAAATTTTCTGTCCTTGATGCCTGATCGATTATCATCGTTGTCAATCTATAGGAGATAATTCTCGTCTGTGTTTATCAACATAGACGAGAATTAATAGTCGGCCTACTAGTCAAGAAAAGATGCTAGTAACCCTGCAGTCACGAAAAAGTCAGTGGTCCGACTAAAGCCTCCGTTAATGCCATTAACGGCATATAACATAAATAATAAAATTTTGTAGTCATACCTCACTGAAATTCATAGCTGTTCTGACGATGTCGACTGAGTCATCATTCTCCTCGATGAAATGCGCCTTAATCACCATATACGTTGAATTTAAGGAGTCGGTTCTTAAGTCTACTGTGAAGTTAATGACAGACACCTTTAGATTTTGCAGCCGACGCTTCAGTTCATAAACTGCAAGTTGATATGAGCTATCGAGTTCTTCAGCATTCTGTTGACCTCTGCGTCCAAGATATCCTGGGAATGTCAAAAAATGCTACATAGCGGCTGTGTGGAAGTCTACACAACAGCAACTTTCAGTAATAACAGCGTTATTACGTTAGCGAGCATGCTATAGACAAAGGAAGCAGCAATGTCGGCAAACCTGTCAATACGTCCAAAGTGGACGCTCGAGACACTGAGGTAGCAGGTCATAAAATGTCTAAGTACTGTTGAAGTACGAAGCATAAATCCAAGAGATGAGTGTTTACAGAAGTGAGTGGAAATTCATTCCAAAAACTCTGCACAAACTAAAAATCGATACTTTATGTGATAACAGGAGAACACCCATTTCACTCCACACATTTTCAGTAGTAGGCTACACCCACTTCATGTTTGCAGAGATGACATGATAATGACAAATATACATTAGCCCATGATCGCGTCTCAAAAAAAAGGAATTCATGAACTTTTCAAGGAATACGTAAGTTGAGTAATGGCGCTTTTTCCGTGGCTGTAACGCGAAATGTCAATAAGACTAAAATCATGGCCTTCAGAGCGAGCGAAGTGCCATACATCAGAGTGAATGACCCTTTAGTTGGACACTGCGCTAAGTTTCAACTTTCTTAATGCCTTACTGGTTTCAAGTATCTTGGTGCTTTGCAGAATTATGACTAAAGAAGATGAATTGTGATAAGTCAGTCAAGAGTGACATCTTGGTGTTTTCGATTTTGCTAGAAGACCGTATCACATCACCTACGTGCTACGTATTGCGTGTTGCGCTTCGAGTGTCGTGTGAAACGCAAATACGTGCATGTAACCACACAAGAATTTTAAGCACTGCAACGTCCTAACAGTTAAGTCCGTATCACATTACCTACTTGGTGCGTGCTGAAGTTTTGAGCGTCGCATGAAGTGCAAACATGTACACGCAGGCCAACCATGCAAGAAGTTATTGCACTACGTCATAAGTCATAGCAAAGATGTCTATGAATAGTGTAATGAAGAATTCTTCATAATATTCATAGGTCTTCCTGGTCATAAGTGTCACATCCAATCAGATTGTCTCTAGTTAAACTCTTTCAACTTCTGCGTTTTAACAGCTACATTCACATTTCATAATAGTCTCTATGACATTTCATTCTTCTCATCGTGTTGCATGTTCATGTGCGCCTCTAGCTGCTACTCTTTGTCTTTGAAATTTCACCATAAATTTTAATAGTTAATTGACTTACTTGTAACCTTGTAATCCAGGTGTAATTACAAGGTGTATTCCAGGATTTCCAGGGCAAAATCCATTTTCCAGGTGCTTTCCAAGTTTTCCAGGGAGCGCGGACAACCTGAAAAGAGTTGTCCCCTGCTTCACAGTAACTTATCGGTCCTCTTGTCATTCATGACATTGATCGGGTAGAGATCGTGCGGTGTGACGAGTGTGTGTTCTTGATGCACGTTTGAACATCTCGATGAACTCAAAACCAGCAAAAGAACAGGCACAGTGGTCAGTGATGAATCCTAGTTTTGCAAGAGAACGGATTGGCCAACCTTAATACAACTTATAGGCTCCTATATACGCGTTTATTATTGGAGCTGATAATATCAGTTTTCATTCATACCCATGTAAAATAACTGAAATTGAAATATTTGCCAAGATGATCTACAGAACATGAGGTTTCATATGCTGTGAAGCTTGACAAACTTGAACCATGTACTCCACACGAAATTCAAGTTTGAAAATGAGTTGACGTTTTGTGCAATTATTTATGAAACGGTCTTTAAATCTTGTCTTATCAACTATGCGAAAACACATTACCGGTACATTGCAGCTAAAAGATAAATGCTTTACATCACAACGCTCACATTTTCTCTAGTTCTAGAAACTACTTGATAATAATTAGGCAGCTATCAATTGTCAAGGCCTGTTTTAGACAAAACCACATGTCATCGACATGACAGCAACCTGTAGGCTTGCTAAATAGAAATTTATTCTATTTATGTTACGAAATTCATAATGATCAACAGCAATTAAAGTTCAGTTCAATTATGTGCACACTTTTTTCATTGGCAAAATTTTGCTTAATAAATCGGCAATCCAGTTTTTCTTTCTTCTGAAAACTGCAATGTTGCACCTGTGCATGTGATCCGAAAACTTTTGCGATCTTGCATCGACAGCGAAAATGTACATACAGGGCATCACTTGCTCCAATTCATTTGGCAAAGAAATTCTTAATGCGATCACGCAAAGGGGAAGTTCTCACATTTTCAGAATTTATGAGAAACATAATTAATATCAAAAGACCACAATTCTGGTGAAGAGGAAGGTTTCCTTTAAAATCAGATCAAGACACCAAGGTGGAGGCAGTTACTAAACTACATACGATGCCATAAAAAAATTACTAAACCATATACGGTGCCATAGCTCCGTTAATATTAAACATTTCCCAAAACCAAACAAATATTCGGGTTCCTCATGAAGTGACCAACAAGCACACATCATCAAATTACTGAATATCATCGCAGCTCTTCGACAATTTAAAAACAAATCGTATTTAAACAAAAATTCTAAAAAAACACAACCTATACGAGGCCATGGCTTCCATCAATCTCAACCATTCAGCACGAAACTTCACAACGCATATACTACAAGTCCTAATGAACCAGACAATACCTCATTTGAACTCTCTCGATGCCAATAACTCATGTCAATCCCAAAAAACCTCCCTCCACCAATGAAAATTATCAGCATATCCAAAAAACACCTATACGGGGCCATGGCTCCCACAAAACTAAACCGATTCCCTCCAAACTTCACACACGCATACTACACCTCCCAACGAACAGGACAATATCTCACTTCACCAGTCTACATGCACTCCACCTCCGCTGAACTTCAAAAGACTCTGTCCACAAAATTCACCTTGCACCACTAATCAGCACATACACAAACTCACCTATACGGGGCCATAGCTCCCACAGAACTAAACCAATTCCCTCCAAACTTCACACACATATACTACACCTCCCAACGAACAGGACAATACCTCACTTCACCACTTCAAATGCATTTTACCATTTTTACATACTACTTACTAAAACTACTTACAACTATGCATGTGAACTCACCTATACGGGGTCATGGCTCCCACAAAACTAAACCGATTCCCTCCAAACTTCACACACGCATACCACACCTCCCAACGAACAGGACAATACTCACTTCAACACTCTACATGCTCTCCACCTCCGCTGAACTTCAAAAAACTCTGTCAACAAAATTTACCTTGCACCACTAATCAGCACATACACAAACTCACCTATACGGGGCCATGGCTCCCACAAAACAAAACCGATTCCTCCAAACTTCACACACGCATACTACACCTCCCAACGAACAGGACAATACCTCACTTCAACACTCTACATGCACTCCACCTCCGCTGAACTTCAAAAACTCTGTCCCCAAAATTCACCTTGCACCACTAATCAACACATACACAAACTCACCTATACGGGGCCATGGCTCCCACAAAACTAAACCGATTCCCTCCAAACTTCACACACGCATACTACACCTCCCAACGAACAGGACAATATCTCACTTCACCAGTCTACATGCACTCCACCTCCGCTGAACTTCAAAAAACTCTGTCCACAAAATTCACCTTGCACCACTAATCAGCACATACACAAACTCACCTATACGGGGCCATGGCTCCCACAGAACTAAACCAATTCCCTCCAAACTTCACACACATATACTACACCTCCCAA
Organism: Prostheceraeus crozeri; assembly: GCA_907163375.1. NCBI lineage: Eukaryota > Metazoa > Platyhelminthes > Polycladida > Euryleptidae > Prostheceraeus > Prostheceraeus crozeri. Next base: position 258,543 of record CAJQUW010003071.1, read on the forward strand.
CGAACAGGACAATACCTCACTTCACCACTTCAAATGCATTTTACCATTTTTACATACTACTTACTTAAACTACTTACAACTATGCATGTAAACTCACCTATACGGGGTCATGGCTCCCACAAAACTAAACCGAATCCCTCCAAACTTCACACACGCATACCACACCTCCCAACGAACAGGACAATACCTCACTTCAACACTCCAAATGCATTTTACCATTTTTACATACTACTTACTTAAAATACTTGCAACTATGCATGTAAACTTACCTATACGGGGTCATGGCTTCCACAAAACTAAACCGATTCCCTCCAAACTTCACACACGCATACCACACCTCCCAACGAACAGGACAATACCTCACTTCAACAATCTACATGCTCTCCACCTCCGCTGAACTTCAAAAAACTCTGTCAACAAAATTTACCTTGCACCACTAATCAGCACATACACAAACTCACCTATACGGGGCCATGGCTCCCACAAAACTAAACCGATTCCCTCCAAACTTCACACACGCATACTACACCTCCCAACGAACAGGACAATACCTCACTTCAACACTCCACATGCACTCCACCTCCGCTGAACTTCAAAAAACTCTGTCCCCAAAATTCACCTTGCACCACTAATCAACACATACACAAACTCACCTATACGGGGCCATGGCTCCCACAAAACTAAACCGATTCCCTCCAAACTTCACACACGCATACTACACCTCCCAACGAACAGGACAATATCTCACTTCACCAGTCTACATGCACTCCACCTCCGCTGAACTTCAAAAGACTCTGTCCACAAAATTCACCTTGCACCACTAATCAGCACATACACAAACTCACCTATACGGGGCCATGGCTCCCACAGAACTAAACCAATTCCCTCCAAACTTCACACACATATACTACACCTCCCAACGAACAGGACAATACCTCACTTCACCACTTCAAATGCATTTTTCCGATTTAACATACTACTTACTAAAACTACTTACAACTATGCATGTAAACTCACCTATACGGGGTCATGGCTCCCACAAAACTAAACCGATTCCCTCCAAACTTCACACACGCATACCACACCTCCCAACGAACAGGACAATACCTCACTTCACCACTCCAAATGCATTTTACCATTTTTACATACTACTTACTTAAACTACTTACAACTATGCATGTAAACTTACCTATACGGGGTCATGGCTCCCACAAAACTAAACCGATTCCCTCCAAACTTCACACACGCATACCACACCTCCCAACGAACAGGACAATACCTCACTTCAACACTCCAAATGCATTTTGCCATTTTTACATACTACTTACTTAAAATACTTGCAACTATGCATGTAAACTTACCTATACGGGGTCATGGCTCCCACAAAACTAAACCGATTCCCTCCAAACTTCACACACGCATACCACACCTCCCAACGAACAGGACAATACCTCACTTCAACACTCTACATGCTCTCCACCTCCGCTGAACTTCAAAAAACTCTGTCAACAAAATTTACCTTGCACCACTAATCAGCACATACACAAACTCACCTATACGGGGCCATGGCTCCCACAAAACTAAACCGATTCCCTCCAAACTTCACACACGCATACTACACCTCCCAACGAACAGGACAATGCCTCACTTCAACACTCTACATGCACTCCACCTCCGCTGAACTTCAAAAAAATCTGTCCCCAAAATTCACCTTGCACCACTAATCAACACATACACAAACTCACCTATACGGGGCCATGGCTCCCACAAAACTAAACCGATTCCCTCCAAACTTCACACACATATACTACACCTCCCAACGAACAGGACAATATCTCACTTCACCAGTCTACATGCACTCCACCTCCGCTGAACTTCAAAAGACTCTGTCCACAAAATTCACCTTGCACCACTAATCAGCACATACACAAACTCACCTATACGGGGCCATGGCTCCCACAAAACTAAACCGATTCCCTCCAAACTTCACACACGCATACCACACCTCCCAACGAACAGGACAATACCTCACTTCACCACTTCAAATGCATTTTACCATTTTTACATACTACTTACTAAAACTACTTACAACTATGCATGTAAACTCACCTATACGGGGTCATGGCTCCCACAAAACTAAACCGATTCCCTCCAAACTTCACACACGCATACCACACCTCTCAACGAACAGGACAATACCTCACTTCAACACTCCAAATGCATTTTACCATTTTTACATACTACTTACTTAAAATACTTGCAACTATGCATGTAAACTTACCTATACGGGGTCATGGCTTCCACAAAACTAAACCGATTCCCTCCAAACTTCACACACGCATACCACACCTCCCAACGAACAGGACAATACTCACTTCAACACTCTACATGCTCTCCACCTCCGCTGAACTTCAAAAAACTCTGTCAACAAAATTTACCTTGCACCACTAATCAGCACATACACAAACTCACCTATACGGGGCCATGGCTCCCACAAAACTAAACCGATTCGCTCCAAACTTCACACACGCATACTACACCTCCCAACGAACAGGACAATGCCTCACTTCAACACTCTACATGCACTCCACCTCCGCTGAACTTCAAAAAAATCTGTCCCCAAAATTCACATTGCACCACTAATCAACACATACACAAACTCACCTATACGGGGCCATGGCTCCCACAAAACTAAACCGATTCCCTCCAAACTTCACACACATATTACTACACCTCCCAACGAACAGGACAATATCTCACTTCACCAGTCTACATGCACTCCACCTCCGCTGAACTTCAAAAGACTCTGTCCACAAAATTCACCTTGCACCAACTAATCAGCACATACACAAACTCACCTATACGGGGCCATGGCTCCCACAGAACTAAACCAATTCCCTCCAAACTTCACACACATATACTACACCTCCCAACGAACAGGACAATACCTCACTTCACCACTTCAAATGCATTTTACCGTTTTTACATACTACTTACTAAAACTACTTACAACTATGCATGTAAACTCACCTATACGGGGTCATGGCTCCCACAAAACTAAACCGATTCCCTCCAAACTTCACACACGCATACCACACCTCCCAACGAACAGGACAATACCTCACTTCAACACTCTACATGCTCTCCACCTCCACTGAACTTCAAAAAACTCTGTCAACAAAATTTACCTTGCACCACTAATCAACACATACACAAACTCACCTATACGGGGCCATGGCTCCCACAAAACTAAACCGATTCCCTCCAAACTTCACACACACACATGCTACACCTCCAAACGAACAGGACAATACCTCACTTCACCACTCTTAGTGATGAAAATTTTCCGGAAAATTATAGAAAAAATTGGAAAATTTTGGAAAATTTTGAAAGTTTTGATTTTTTCTCGTCGGCACGCGCTTCCACCGCCGAGGCAGCTGCGTAGCAATAAATTGGGTCTAAAACTCATGATTTCATCATTATTTCGATTAAAGCGATCTCAGCAATACGATTTCCGTCTGCGGATTTTTGAACATTCCTTTGCCACCAGTGGCTTGTGCTTAAGTTAGAATTTTTAACTATCACTCAGACACCGTTTGGGATAACGTGAATCTTGCTTTATAATAGGTGTATAATTTCATGCAATGTGAAAGATCTGGAGCAAAAATAATGTACTTCATCTTGGAGTTTGCTAATTGTTGGCTTGAAAGTTAAGCTATATTATGCAGCGTTGATCATAGTGATGCAAACTCTCCATGTGTTGATGAACATGTGATGAAGTATATGCACACAGTCCATGCAGCATTCATGAGCGACCATACTGGAAGATATAAAGACTGTAAACTCGTGAGATCTTTGGAAACTAAAGATATCTGTGATGAGTAAAAGAATGTCCATGACAGCTTCAAACTTCTGGCGCATTGTCCGATATCTTCGTTGAGGATGCACATCTTCCATTTATAGTTCAGATAGTTCCAAATCGATTTCAGATCTGCCCAAATGAATTTCAGATATGATACAGATGAATTGGAGATCTTTTCAAAGTTTAGCAGTAGTGACAACTGCGCCCTACTTGCGAGGGATACGTACATGGATAGGTACATGTATAATTCAGCGTTCTCAATAGGAACATGGATAGGTACATGTATAGTTCAGTGTTATGAATAGGAACCTGTATGACTTCTGTTTTACTGGATAGGTACATGTGTTCGGTACACTCGGTTGAGTACACTGTGTTTCGGAACGTCTATGATCGAACTTGTGTGGTTTGGTTCTGAATACTTGGGTACGTACCGATAGACGTCCGTTGTTTGATTTTGAATGGGTTTGCTCAATTGCGACTATTGTGACAATTATTTTAAATGTAGCACTATTTAGATGTGAAACTTTAATATGCAGTTATGATTTAGTTGCTCCCTGTCGTGTTGCAAATCAAAAAGGCCAGCGTTCCGCGTCGATTCGCTTTCTTATTACTCAGGCAAACACATCACAATGATATAGACAGAAATGTATATCCGACTTTCACTTTAGGTCCCAATTATGCGAAAATATGACGTCATGTAATTTGACGCACGAGAATGGAAGGCAAGAGTGTGACGCCATACATGGGAGACTGGGAGACACAGTAATACCGCATCATAGGCGGCAAAGCCCACATGCACACACGCACCAAAGAGGCCACCACGGCTGAGAAGCCGACAAACACCTACGAGACACAGTAATACCGCATCATAGGCGGCAAAGCCCACATGCACACACGCACCAAAGAGGTCACCACGGCTGAGAAGCCGACAAACACCTACACGCCCCACAGGTCTTAAGACCTAAAAACTGAGAGATTAACAGGCTCAACAAATATAATCGTTCATCCACTCGGGGCGCCTCTTCACACGCACACTTCTACGAGGAATGATGCTATTATCGTTCGCATTGGTTGAATACCCATCTTCCTCATCATCATTCAGATCGAAGTCCTCTATGATATGTTTGTCGCTGGGTACCATACGAAGGTGCGAGACATGCCTCGTAACCCCATCGTCGTTAATAATCACTCCTACGCTCGATTTAATGGAGGTGATTCTATGGGGCCCTGACCAGATGCTTTCACACTTGCCCTCAGGATCACGCATGTAAACTCTATCTCCTACGGTGAACGGATTTCTCTCTGGGTCATAAATGTCGTTATCTATTACGTTCTGCTGCTTTAGTATGTGGTCGATATCACCTGTTATTTGTTGCCGCTGCTTACTGATTCCCGGCTTCCTCGAAGAAGCTGAGAACATCAGCTCGAACGGACTGAGATTGTTTCCGTCCCTACTGCTATTCACCCAAAAAATAGCTTCCTGTATCGATCTAGATGTACGCGCAGCGCACCTTTTAACCGTTCGATGCATACGTTCTATGACTGCGTTGCCCTGGGTCGATATGCACATGACAAAATTTGTTCTATCTACCAATTATCTAAGAGCTCTGCAAATAGACGACTACGAAATATTGTCCCGTTGTCTGTTAAGATCGAGGAGGGAGGGCCAAACTCAGCGATGGCTTGCTCTACATGACTGACTAATTCGGACGCTGATTCATTTTTCAACTCACGCCATACGGTAAAACGTGATGCTAAATCAATTAATGATATGTACGGCTTTCCCTTAAAATGCGTTATGTCCATAGCAACCCTGTCCCATACGATATGGCTAGATATTCTACCATGTTGCCATTTGAAGTTGATGGCGGGATCAATTTTAGAGTAGGTGTCGCATTGCTGACAATTTTTCTAACCATCCTCCTGGAGACTTGAGCGCCCACTTTTCCCTAGCCAAGCGTAAAGTCCTATCTACCCCGAAGTGACACCTCGTATGTATTGACTTTATGTCGTTGATGAGCTGATTTTCTTCTCCATCTTGAACAGCAGCAGTCGCTAATGAAGCAGTCGCGGTGTCATTTGACACTACCAAATCTTGTTCTATTTGCAGCCAATTACGAGGTACACGAGTAAGTTTATCAGCCAAATTTTTCTTTGATTCAACTAAAATCGGTTCTAATTGGAGCTGCTCAGTTTCAATTATTTCTTTTAAAGTATCGAGCCTGCGCCGAATTAATCTCTCCGATAGCGCCCGAGATTTTACATTATGCGTTTTATTAATAGTCGCCTGCAGCCACTTGTATACTGTTGAAGAGTCGGTTCTGATGTACAAGTATCTTCGCCCCCATCTCAGTGCCATGTTGATTCCTTTGACAACGGCGTCCAACTCGCTCAAGTTTATGTGTGCCGAGTCGTCCCGCGGTCTCAACCAAGTCGCGTCCTCTACTATGCTCCCACTAACCTCTAGCGCTACACCTATTGCCAAACCGCTAGCATCTGCCCACACTGTCATCGGAGCGCATTCACTGACTGGCCACTGCCCACGGCACAGGATCGCCTTCGTTCCTAATTTTCTCTAGGATTTCTTTCAAGGGTTTCCTTAGGTGCTCGGAAGCCACGTCATCCCATCCCATCTTAGAGACGGCAGTCAACCGCTGCAAAAAACTGCAGTGGACTCGCAACCAACTTGCTGTTGGGAAGTGGCCCACCAGCTCACCCACTATGCTATGTATTTGCCTCCTGGAGCATTCATCAGGGAGAGTCGGTATTTTGTTGTCTCTTTCCCAAGACAAGTCTTCCTTCACCTTCATGCCTAGCACCCGAACTCCATCAGTGCGACCCAGAGTCAAGGGTTCCTTTGTCACTAATCCCCACGTCAGTAAATGTGATTTTACATGATTAATATCAACTTCTGAAGTATCAATAAATAGATCATCTACGTAACTCGAAACCGCCTTCTTGATCTTATCATCTTGGTCCAATACTTTCTGAACTATAGTGTCATTATCTTGGGCGCGACTGACAGACCAAAACCCAGTCTGGTAAGCAGATAAATATTTCCTCTCCAACGGACAGCTTGGTAAGTCCATAGTGACTTATCAATATGAATTTGTAAATAGGCTTTCCTGAGATCTAACAAAGCTCCTTTCTCTCCTTTCATACGCCACTCTCTCAGCCTATCTGCACAGAGGGGAACCGCCCCACCCGGATAACTCTGAACAATACGATTCAGCTTGCGATAATCTAGCACCGGGCGGACTTTACTCTCATCACCTTTGTCTTGCTCAATAGCCATCAGCGGTAGGTAACCGCGTATCTCGCCATGCCTATTGTTTGAGTGTTTGACAAGAATGCCTTCTCTTACCCATGTTTCTATTTCCTTATCGCAAGCCTCCCGATTAGTTTGCTTAACGTAATTACACGGAAATCTGTGCAGCTCTTTAGTTTCGTCCTCATTAGTCCACTTCCAATTAGCTACCCAATGGCCACTGTTAAAACCTTGCCTCAAAATCACTATCGGAAATAACTGTATCCTTGCTAATGGTAGGCTGAGTAATGGACATTGGCCATATTATCCTCTAAATTAGTGAAGTTTATCATAACATTCCCGTCACGACAACACAGCTCAAGCCTGTTCTGTGACAACACGTCCAATCCTATGACTACGTCTACGTCTAACGGTAGCCTACGGACACAATACGCAGTAACAGGTCCTAAGTCAACACTATCGCTTCCAATCGATTTAAACTCAACTGACCCACTCGTATTCAAAACTGTCCGGTCCATCATTTCTAAGGCAATACTGGGAGAACTACAACGCTTCCACGTACGTGGGTCGCTGATTAAAGTCAAACTGCATCCTGTATCAATAAGTGTTTTCAGTTTTTTACCGTTAATACACATTTCTTTAATTAACGCTTTGTTACGCTTGCGATAGGGGTTAACCCTGTCATATTTAGACGCGAAATTTACGCAGAATTTACCGTCTGAATAGTATCGCTCAAACCCATTCGAGGCCAACACGTCCAGCCCTAGAACTACGTCTACATTTCGAGGTAGACTTGAAACAACGTGAGAACTTACGGATCCTAAGTCAATACCACTATCAGTTACTATAGAACTCAACTCAACCGACCCCCGCGTAAACAGCAAAGCCTTATTCATCATCTCCAACTTCAAAATCTTAGAAGAATTACGGCGTCTCCCATGTATGGCATGCTCACCTATGAGGGTTACACTGCATCCGGTGTCGATCAGAGTTCTCATTGTCCGACCATCGATGCACATTTCCCGGATTAATGCATCTGTGCGGGGGCAGCATGATCCGGCGCAGCCGCCTCCGCTTGACCGTTTCCCTGGGCGTTTCTCCGACAGTCAGGACGCATGTGGCCAACTTCTCCGCACTTGTAGCAGACGGTATTGCATTCTCGTTCGGTATGTCGACTCTCCGGCAGCTGTTGCAGCGAGGTCTGAATGATTTGTCCGCTCTCCTCCGTTGATTGTTAGCATTTGAAATTGTTGCAGCTGAGAGCCCCGCTGTATCGCAGACACTGGTCAACAGTGACTTGGCACAGGTTATCACCGATTGTAGGTCGATATCTTTCTTCCAATTGTAGCCGTACCTGAGGGGAAACTGATGGGGGCAGGGCGTCCACCAAGTAGCACGATACAATTTGGTCAAGTACCATGCTTTTATCGCCACGATAGGATATTGACTTGTAGAGACCTCTTGATTTCATCTGCAGTACATCCACTGATTCACCGGGCAGAGTGTGTGTCTGATCCTCTTCAGGTTCTTGCCACGCTTGCAGACTTCGACCGACCAAACACTCGCCGCAACGCCGCGAGCGCCGTTGCAAAGTTTGGATTTGTCAGCGTCTGGCATTGTTTCCAGGGTGGCATAGGCAGGACCATCAAGAAAGATTGGGTAAAATCTTTGCTAATTTGTCGTCGGTTTTGTTGGCGACATCCTCGATCGTAACGTCCACCGCAACCCGGAACTTGTCTATCCATTGCTCGATTGTCGTCATTCGCACCGCCAGCAAACTTTTTCACCACTTCGATCCAGCTTCATGAGCCGTGATAGCTTGTCGTGTTGCAAATCAGAAAAAGGCCAGCGTTCCGCGTCGATTCGCTTTCTTATTATCAGGCAAACACATCACAATGATAATAGACAGAAATGTATATCCGACTTTCAACTTTAGGTCGCCAATTATGCGAAAATATGGACGTTCATGTAATTTGACGCACGAGAATGGAAGGCAAGAGTTGTGACGCCATACATGGGAGACTGGGAGACACAGTAATACCGCATCATAGGCAGGCAAAGCCCACATGCACACACGCACCAAAGAGGCCACCACGGTGAGAGAAGCACGAACAATACACCTACGAGGGGGAGGGGGGGGGGGGGGGAAAAAAACACAGTCATACCGCATCATAGGCGGCAAAGTCCCACATGCACGACACGCACCAAAGAGGTCACCACGGCTGAGACAGCCGACAAACACCAACAAAACCGTTGACTGACAATTGACAGACATTTTTATCCTACATATCGTCGGTCTTTTGTCAGTTCTTGTAGGATGAATTGCCCACTGAACACCTTCAATAATGATAAAAAGAGAAAAAATGAATAACAATGAATTATAGCTTAAATTTTATCAAAAAAAGCAAGTATTATATTAAATTGTCTCAAAATAAATCATGGTTTAGTGCCACCAACATATGACAGATTGCCAAAAGTCAAGCAATCACTAATTGGAAAAGAAATCAATCAATATGTCAATCAACAGTTTTTGTTTAGTTAATTTGCATACAAAGCATCTGTTTTCGATGTCGGTGGGGAACCTACAAATTCGTCGGAATATCGCAGGATATTGGAGGTGAGACAATCGTCCGGTTGATCTTTGGTCAGTAATTTGTGAGGATAAGTGGTCGTGCTACGGTTTACAAGTGTAGAATGGAGCAACCCTAGTTGAACCGTTTAATTCAAACGGCATGAATTCTGCTTCCAATTTTTCCGTAGTACAAGGCAAATTGCCAATTACGTCAGTTTTGAGGAAAAGTGGATCAAACCTGCCATTAAGCTAATTGTCAAGCAGTTATAAGCACTTCACTAGGAGCGAATCTCAATCCATCCCATTGCAGCATCAATAACAATTTCTTAATGGTTAAATGATGATTTGTTGAAATAATAAGTTCAACATTGCCTAATGCCCCACACATTATGTTGCACATGTCAGAAACTGTAACCTTCGAGCCGTCAAGCGAATTCTATAGATGGCACATTTCATTTACAGGCTTGTGAGTTTCCCTGTCCTCCTCATACCACATAGTGGACTTCTTATAGACTCACGTGAGGTGATTTCCATTCACACAGATTTCACTTTTTTAACCCTTAAGCAGACCCTGGAGGGTGCCATATTTTCTCATTATACTTTTTTCTGCTGAGGATAATTTTCATTTGCTCGCGCCCATGGTAAAATCATCACTTTGGACAATGACTCTACGCGTTCTATATCTTTTCCATTTCAATTGAATAAGTAGAAGTGTGGCGAGATGGCCAAGGGTTACACTGGACCACTCCCCATCATTTGTCAGAGTGTGTAAAAAGCGCAGGTCTCTGATCGGTTTAGAATGGTTTGTGAACATAGAACTTACGGTGACCGCTGCGGAGTGACATTTCTTATCATCAGACTCAAATATCATTCTTCTCTTCTTGATCTTCCCCTCTTTTCTCTTTTCTTCTTCTTTTTCTTTTTCTTTTCTTTCTTATTCTTTTTTCTTCTTCTTTCTTTCTTTTCTTTTCTTGTCTTTCTTGTTCTTTTTTTGTGGTGTCTTTCTTTCTTTTTATTTTCTCCTCTTTTTTCTTTTCTTCTCATTCTTTTTATTATTGTCTCTTTTTTTTTTCTTTTTTTTCTTGTTCTTGTTTTTTGTCTCTGGTGTCTTTCTTTTTCTTTCTTCTCGTTTTGTTTGTCTTTATTTATCTCATTTTTTTGCTTTCTTTTTCCTTTTTGTTATTCTATCATTCTTTCTTTCTTCTTTCTTTTCTTTTTATCCTTTTTTTTTCTCTTTTTTGTTTCTTCTTTTCTTTTCTTTTCCTTTCTTCTTTATTATATATCGCCACCTTTCTTTTCCTATTTTTTTTTCTTCTTAGATTTTCTTTCATTATTTGATGTGTTATGTCTTCTTTGATTGTCTATATATTTTTCCTGTGCATTACCTTCATTTTTTCTTCTTCAATTTTATACGTGCTTCTTTGTCTGTTTTTCTTTTGTTTCCATATTACTCTTCTTTTTTCTGTTAAGCTTCTTGTATTGTCTTTTTACTTTTTCGCTAATTCTTCTTTTGATTATTTTTCTTCTTTTCATTTCATTTGTGTTCTTTTAGTCTTTAATTTGTTTATTTTTCTATTCTTCTATTTCCTTTCATCTATCAGTTTTCACTTTTCTTCTTTTGTTTCTTTTCGTTTTCTTTCTATGTGTTTTTCTTTTATTTTTTTTTTTTATTTCTTTTCTTAGGTTCTTTTCTTTCTTTTTGTTTTCATTTTTCTCTATCTTATGTTATTCTATATGTAATATTTTCGCTCTTTCTTTTTTTTATTCTTTTATTTCTTTATTCTTCCTTTTTTCTTTTTTATGTCTATGTCTAATCTTCTTTTTCTTTCTTCTTTTTTTCTTTCTTTTTCTATCTTTATTTCATGTATTTTGGTCTGTTTTCATGGTGGTCTGGTGGGTGTATCAATTCTATATTGTTTCTATTTTCTTATTTCTCTTGTCTTCTTTCGTTCGATTTGTATCTTCTTCTTTTTCTTGTTTTTTTTGTTGTCTTTCTTCTTTTCTTAGTCATTTTATTATCTCTTTCTATTGTTTACTTCTTTATTGTGTCTTTTTCTTGGTATCTTTAATTTTATATAATTCTATCATGTTCTTTGGGGTATGTAGTTCTTCCTTTCCTCTGAGTAGTTTGTTTCCCTGTTTTCTCTTTACCCTTACTCTTTATACTATTGGTTTGTATTTTTCTTCTGTCTTTTTTCTTTTCTTCTTCTTTTCCTTTTTCTTTTCTTCTTTTCTTATTTTCCCCATTCCTATTTCTTTCTTGTTTTCGTCTTTCTTCCTGTTTATTTGTGTTTCTTTTTCTTTGGTTTAAAGTCTCTCATTTCTTTCTTTTCACTTTTTTTTTCTTTGTTTTTTTCTTTTATATCATCATTTCTTTTCTTCTCATAAATTTCTCCACTAGTTCTCTCATCTACTCCTCTCTTCTTCGTTTTTTTCTTTTTTTCTCTCTTCATTGAAATTCTCTTTTTTTATCAAATTTTTTTTGATTATTCAGGCTTCCTAATTGTCTATTTTTTCTATCTTGAACTCGATTGTCTTTCATAAATTGATCTTTTTTTTGATACTTCTTGGTATTCTTTATTTTTCATTTTTCCATTCCATTGTTACTCATTTATTTTCCTCGTTTATTTTTTTTTTCTTACTATAATTTCTTGTCGTTTCTTTTGATTTTATTTTCTCTTCTTGTTTATCTTTTCCGTCATTTTTTCTCTTTTCTTTATTCATAGATTAATATATTTTTACCTTTTTTTTTCCTCGATTTCTGAGATTTTATTTTGTCCTATTTTTTTCATATTATTCATCCTTTTCACCTCTCTTTTCTTTCTTTTATATTTTCTTTTTTTTTCTATTCTTTCTTTCTTCTTCTTTCTCTCCTTATTCTTTTCTAAAATTTTTTTTCCTTTTATCCTTTTCCTCTATATATTTTTTTATCTTTATATTATTTTTTTCTTTTTCTCTTCTTTCTCTTTCTTATCTATTTTATATTCATTTCTATGTCCTCTTTCTACTCGAAATATTCTATATCTTTAATTCCTATCTATCTTCGACATATCAGTCGAAAACCATGCTTGATGACGATGCACGGGAGGTGATCAATTATCTTCATATTTCGAGCATAAAGCGAAAGCACTCCCTCTTTTTCTATAACGTCTATTGGTTTTGGTCAAAACTGTGAACAAGTTCCTTGCAGGACGAAACGTCAGGGGTACTGCCAACGATATTTTATTTTAACTACAACCAATAGACGATTATAAAAAAGAGGGAGTGCTTTCGCTTTATGCTCGAAATATGAAGATAACTGTAAAACATGCAACGTAATTTATAACAGGGAAATCAATTGAATTTGCTCGAGTTGAAAATTCTATGAAATTAGAAAAAACTTGAACTGCAAATCTTCCAACGTTAGTTACATGCTGATATGTCAGTGCGGTGAATATTACATGACAGACAGGGACTCTTTTAGTCACAGAATGACACTTCACCGCCAGCACATTAATATGGGCTAATTCAGCCATTCTGAAAGTTAGCAGACATATAGCGCCTGTGGTAAAGTATATTCAGCGGCCCCTTTTAATCAACTGTCCCCGAGTGCATCTAAATTAGAACGGGAAAGGAAAGAATCTATGTTCATTGAGTTATTTAGGTCATCTTTGAATTCCCAATGATGCTAGCCTTCAGTTATTGTGTAAAGATATCTTATTTCAGCTTAATTAGAATGAGTTTCATATTATTTGTCTATGTCATGCATCATTTTGATATTTTGTAATTCACTTAATAGCCTTGGCAGGCCAGAAACTGGTGAAATCGATTGGCTGCCTTATTATATCATTTCAGACCAAGTCTAGTGTTTCTTACTTTATCTTATTTCCAACATTTGCCAAAGCTTTTCTTTTTATTATATAAAAGGGGAGGATCCTAAAATTCCTAGAAAATATTGGAGGAAACCAATAGCTTATCTTCCTGAAGAGGAACAAATGTTAAGAGAATCATTGTCAGTGTCTGAATGCAAAAATGAATTCGCGCGAAAATTAAAGCTGAATATGTTGCTAAACTAGATAAAGATGCAGAAAATTGTTTCAGAACTATGTTTAGTAATGAAGTAGCAGCAGGGAAGCTACGAGAATGGAAAACTGAAACGGTGATGGAAGAACTTTTGAGTCACTCGGTAAGCGAAGAAAGGAGCAAATTCTTTTCTTCTGATAAACGTATGATTTCTTTTAAATTGATTATTTAAAATTCCTCAATCTCGAAATAATGAACCAGTAAATTCAACTTATAGGCGTAGATCAAACACTAATCAACTTCAATAGAAACAATTTTCAAAATTTTGATCGTAACCGATATTATAATAGACCATTCTACAATCGCGTTCAATAATAGTTGTGGTCCCCGTAAATTTGGCCAACACACGCTTTAATAACAGGAATTTGGAATTTAGTAATCGTCCTTACTATAATCAATTCAGTAATTTTGATTCATTTAGGTTGAGTAATGCAAGCAATCCTAATTCTTGCAGACCAACACGTCTAAATTTTCGAAATCGTCGAAAGAATTACAATTTCGGTAAAAACAAAAGACCTTGTTATCTAGAGGCTGCAAAGTCACTCCTTTCCCGAAAAGCAATATAAATGATGTCCGTCAGGAGTCAGCTTCTTTTTTGTAGAAAATTACGTCTAATTGATTTTTTTGATAATACTGCTTCCGATGAAACTTCATATCAATCTCTTGCGCGAAATCCGTCTACTTTTGATCCTCCAAGGGTTTTAATAACACTTTGGACTGTTGCATTGAATTGACATCTAATAATGTTAATACACTATCGAATCTTAGAAAAACTGATATAGTAACTTATCATTTCATGAAGGAATGACCTTGAAGGAGCTAAGAGAAGCTGAACAGCTGTACATTATAAATGCTGATAAGGGAGGCTCTTTTGTAATTGTCGATTATGATGATTACAAGCGATGTATACTTAATGAACGTTTGAGTGATGAAACAACGCATACTTCAATTGAAAACTATGTAGCAACTACTGTGAACATCATCAAAAAGTTATGCAATAAACTCAACGGATGTCTTACCAAGAAAACAAGTGATTATTTATACACATTTGATGCTACCACATGCCGCATTTTATGGTTTGCCAAGGTACATAAATTAGGAACATATTTAGCTGCTTCAAAGATAGATCAGTATGGTTATGTGCAAGTTGATTTGCCTACTGAGTTAAAGTTTCGCCCCATCATTTCCATGTCCACAGTCCAACAAGCCATCTAAATAACTTCATAGATGAACTTTTGAAACCACTAGTCGTTCCTTTGAATAGGTACTGCAAAGATTCATGTGATTTCATTTCTAAACTGCCTCAATCAATATCAGCGGAAACAACCAATGTGTCATTCGACGTGGTGTCTCTCTATACAAATATTGACAGTGTATTAGGCATGTCTGCTATAGAATTTTGGGTATGAAAAATAGGAGCATGGTTCACGAACGTTTTCCTGTTGCAGTTATTTTAGAAGCAATGAAACTAGTATTAATTAATAATTACTTCACATTCGAATCACAGGTTTATCTGCAGACGTCAGGTACGGCTATGGGCACTAAAGTGGCCCAACCTATGCTTCGCTAGCCTTAGGATATATTGAAGGAGAAATAATACCTTCACTCAAGAACTTTGCCTGCTTAATGTTATGTATGATCTGTTTCTTGCTTCTTGACTGCGGTACTTAGCGATTGCTTTATCATTTGGTATGAATCGTTTGGTGATGCCAATGAGTTTCTTTCCTTCCTGAACACTTAGATTCAAAAATTAAATTCACTTCAGATCAATTCAGAGAGACTCAACTTTT
>CAJQUW010003072.1:0-39002 GCA_907163375.1 Prostheceraeus crozeri
ACTAATAAGACTCTTGATTATTGAAGAAGAAGAAGATATAATAAAACGGACGGAGAAGAACTTCTGAACGACGGAGAGACCTACAAAACCGTTAACAAGTCCAGAGTGAATCGCACGGAAAACCAAGCTAATAGATATGATACAAATCTACATGTTAAAAATTTTTACTAGAAATCAAATAGAGCGCCTCTATAGCACAGGAACCGAGGCTTGCTCGTTCCACGTGACTATTAAGGATCATAAAGGATAAGGTGGAAGGATCGTATCCCTTTGCGTCCTATGCATCTTGTAGGAATACGCCAACTGAAAAAATAGATTGGCTCGTGACTAAAATCTTGTCTCAATTAACTCAGCTCGTTTACCGTCGCATATCAAGAACGCCGAAGATTTTAAGTTGTTCAGCTGCAACGCCTTAGATATAAGCCTAACTGCACATTCATATCCCTAGATGTTAAAATACCTTTATCCTAGCATCCCCATCTGTGATGGCATAAAACAAGTTACCGATTTTGTCTCTGAAAATGTGGAATAAAATAAATAGTACGGGTTGGATATGGATTCAGTTTCAAAAATGTTAATTTCATATGTAACAACTACGAAATTAGGTATAACAACAAGCACTATCTGCAAATTAAAGGCTGCCCAATGGGATCCCACTTCAGTCCACCGTTTGCTATTTATTTATTTACATAGGTTAGAGACTGTGGCCTTTAAGCGAGTTGGAAAAATAGATTTAATATTAGCCCGGATCTCTATGCTCGCTACATGACGACATAATTATAGGCCCATTTGACTAAGAATTTGACTTTCTCCGTAATCTTGTGACGTTTCAATAGTATTAAACGACACCATTAAATTCACCCTAGAGATTCCAGAGGAAGGAGTTTTAAACTTCCTGGATTTAAGCATTCACATAAAAGAAGGAGAACTGAATTATAGCTGGTTCGAAAAGCCTTTTCACTCCGGTACCTCTTTGAGTATAGGATAGTTACGTTCCTAGTCACGTTAAAAATAACTACCTAAGGAATACAGTAGAATATGTTCAAAAAAGATGCAGCTCGCAAGCTTCTTTTGACAGTGCTAAGACCAAGGTTAAAGAAAAAAATTCCAACACAACGGTTTCTATGCCAACCAGCATATTTAAAAATAAAAAGCACAAGCAAGAATTCAAGTCAAATAATAAAACCAATATCCTAAAAATTAAATACGTGAATGATAGCACCAGCCGTTCCAAATTCGTACCCTCATCAGAAATTATGACTTACCTGTATCATTGGTTGATGTCCTAACTCTAACTTATATATAATCTTCAATGCAAACCTAGAATTGAAAAAGCACGAAAATTGTATTGCCTGTAATGGACCTACCCAGCAAATTACACTTGTTCGAGCAAATTTTTAGTTTACAAGTTTACTTGCAATTTTTGCCACATACGTACGTCGGGCAGACAAGTCGCCCTTTTAAATTCCGCTTCAATGAACACAGTCGGTCTTTCAATAGTAATATCAGCAGTGCCTTGGCTGACCACAGAATTAATTGTTATCAGGTTTTATCAGGTTTCCTCCATTGACGACTTCACATTAGATATCTTGGAAAAATGCAAGAGTTCGGTGGACACTCGGTTGAGTGAAACTCGTTTTATTAAATGCCTGAAGCCTACGATAATCCGTAAACACGAATTGATCGATTTCTGATGTCTGATTCTCACACCCCGCACCAGAACGTATAAAAGGACAACGCTCTAAGATAGAGCGCTCTCCTGTGCTTGTACTGACGATTTTAGCGTTAGGTCTTATCTGTTTTGCCCCTGAGGATGCGTGAACAAGCGAAACGTTGCGGCCTGTACACTATCTGTTTTTAGTAATTCTTTTAGCCAATAAACCTAAGAAGACACCCCTGTTCTTTTGAATCACTTGCGACATGAAAAGTCTTCTGTTATGCGGCTATCATGCTCATCGATACCTGAAGGATTCCATGCAAACAGCGAAAACTAAAGTGGCTGAGAATGTGCAAGACAAGAAACCACAGGACGGATGCACAATCCAAGATGCGCTGGATGCCAATCCCTTCCTTCGTTGTGTGTTTCGTGTTTTCAAAGACTTTACTGTGAAAAAATAATTAAATTAATTAATTAAATCGATACATTGACCACCCCAAAAAATATACGTATAGTTTTTGTTGTTGATGATAAATAAAGTTTGTGAAAATAAATAGAATTTTTTCATTTTTGTTTGGCTAGGCCTACTGGGATTTTATTCTTTTTTACTTTGGAATGCAAGGGGTTAAGATACCAATTAGTAAATGCCAATTACCTTTGATGTCTATTAAGTTTCATGCTACTTATATACACTGTTATTCACTAAGTCCCAAATGAGTACTAGAAAGAATACTGAACCTGATTCACTAACTACGATCAAGAAATGAGTCACACATTCTAGACTCGTTGAGTGTGAAAATATTACTCATTTTAGAACTCTTTGGGTTCGAAAGCACATTGCCTAATTCGTGGCTCATTTAGGTACTCATTTAGTGTAGTTCTAGGGACAAGCACCTCCACTAAATAAAAAAATGCCATTCGGCACATCCAACCCGCGATGTCCCATGCGCACATCCATCCAAGAACTGCTTTGGCAATTAAATACAAATGCACTTGGATCAATAAAATATGCACAAAGGCTCAAAGCGTAGTCGGTGAAATGGGTAAATGTTGCAGGAAAACAGCCTGTCGGCGAGGATGGAGGAAAACGATGTGTGACTCAAAGCGCAGTCGGGGAAGATGGCAGACGCTGTAAGACGCAAAGAACTGTCTAGGAGAGGAGAGGATGGCAAACGTTGGCAGAACTCAAACAATTCGGAGAATGGCAAGCGCGCTGACAGTAAGAGCAAAGCTCATCAAGCAAGCCAACACGAGCAGTGACAATGGAGACGGCGCTGTGAAGTGTGATAAGTGATGTTATGGCCTAAGCTTCTATGCTCTTCCCTATTAATGATTCATTGCTATATTGATTGCTCTATCATATTAGTTTTTTATTATTTTTTTACATATTTTTAGTCTTTCCAATCATATTTGTACTGTGTAAGCATTTTAGTTCTTTGTTTTCATTCACTACTCAGATTTGAACTCAAACAGGACTTTATTATTTACAGTGTAGAAGTATATATAGTAGGTTTATATGAACACCAAAGCAATAATTTTCAAAAATTTTGCTTCTTAAAGAGTGATCAAATAATTTTTAGATCGCAGGAGCGTAATCCTCATACATATGGAAAGTAAGATTTACGAATGCACTCATTGAAAATATCCGTCAATGGAGGTGCCAAACTCGAAGGATGCTTTCTTGTAGAGAACAATTGGAAGTAGGCCCGATCCGTTAGCCTAATAACGCGGATTTAATCTGGACAATTCTCTCTCATCCTCAAGCACAGTCAGCTCAAAGTTCCGTTGACTTCCGTGATTTTCCAAAATGTGTTGAAAAAGATGGATGGGCATATGGGATACAGCGGCCATTTATCGACTGGTGGAAGTGATGGCCCACGCAGCTGCTCAAATGAATGCTCAACTGCTATAATCAGGTGAATTAAGTAGTTACTTTCGAACCCAAATAGTACTTATATGAGTGCATTTTTTCGTGCTCAAATAATAGTAGATTTTGGGACTCATTTCTTTGCCGTAGTTCGGTGCTATTTCCAGTACTCATTTGGGACTTCATGAGTAACAGTGTAGGGCTATATAACAAATATACCGGCATAATCAGAGACATTTGTCTAAGAATATTTTATCTCTAGAATAACAATCATGTACTTCAAAGGAAAATGTCGAAAATTAGAAAATCTATTCAATTTCCACTCATTAAACATTTAAGCATCTACAAATTATGAAGTTAGAAAAGTAGATGAATTCAGGAATCCTGAGTAAAATCCCTGGATTTCGGGATCCCGGGATTCCAATTCTGACAACATACCGATCGACAATCGCATATACACAAAGGTAAGGGGACGATAATCAAAAGTCATGACAGTATTGTTGTTGTTCGAAAGTTCACACCTTGTTTGCTTGTCAAGCTCTGAACTGAATTTTAAAAACAAAACAAAAAGTGTCTCCTTCACGGACAGTACACAGTAGAATATTGGTTAAGCAAGTCATTAGGCATATATCTCGTGAAAATTTCAAGTAGGCCTATTCACAGTTCAATTTTCAATTGAAGTTCAAGTCTCAATTGAAATCCTGATAAGAATTGATAGTGCCTACATCTTTTTATGAATGTCATGCATACATACACAGACTTTCAACTTTTTAGGGAAGTAAGGCGAAGGCAATTCTTTACATTTCGCGTTGACAATCATAACTTTCTTCCCTCAAGGTATGGAAATTTACTACAGTACTACTTATAAATATTTTGACAAGTAAAGTATGTACATGCACATTATAAAATGAAAGTGAATAATGATGTCTAGAAGATCTTTGAGCTATCGACAACCACAAAAATGTTGACTTATCCGCGAAGCAAATATGTCCGATTACGATCCATGATATAAGAGTCTGAATCTTCGAGAATCTGTGTAATACGGAGGATACAGCCAATTTTTTTATTATTGTCTGTGAATACCGTGTATCAGTGGCGTAGCGTGCTTCAAACCGTCACTGATGCACATTGTGCATGATTAAAATATGTTGCGGAATTTGTTTAGAAATAGGCGTACATGCGGAGCACTGCCACGATGCCACAAGGTTACGCTACGCCCCTGCCGAGTATATGTATACATCTTCTCGACATGGAATTCTACAATTTCTACTGGTATTGATCAATGCCTTCATCTTGATTCGCACTCAAATGAATAAGGAAATCAACGCTGCCAGCACTCTCTCAACTTCGTGCCATGTTAAAAACACATTAATTCTAAAATAACGCTATTCTAGTATGAAATTGTGTAAATCTCCTCAAATTTTATATTTGATGTAAATATAGCAGGGTAATCGTGTAAAGAATGGAGCTAAAAACCAGTTTTGTTCATCTGCATCAAATTGCTGGAGCATTCAACAGATAATTATGATCATTCAAGACAAACGTTTTGACGACCATGGAAAGGAACAATATCTTGGCATAGAAATTGAGGCTACTACTGATTTGACTTATTGAGATTGCTTTTCCAATGCTCCAGTTGTTGCTAGGTACTAATTGAAGGCAGGATACGTGTGACATCATTTTATCAACCCAAGCGTGGTATTACTAACATCTCCGTGATATGTCAGCCAAACGATAATTCTGCATGATTGTCTTTCAACATGTCTCTTCACATTTGTTATGTATTTCAAAAGCTCAATAGCTTGGATTTTTGTACGGCACAGGTTCCTCATGGAACTGTTCCAATGACTTAAATACAAAAATTGAAGAATTTTGACACAGTTCATTTGCTATCATGCAACGACTACCTTGGGTAGACATGAACCATTCATCTCCTTCATTGATTCCTTGTGATGTCATCAACATAATACTATAATTCCTAGCATGTTGGGAAATTTTTTACATTCATCAATTGTTCCTTGAATATGATAAGCTTGTATGTTTGGTTCTTTCAAAAGCACAAGTTTTAAATAGGCCTACATCTTAAAATTCAAAAGCAAATTGAATTTTCATACCTGGATAACTCTTCGAACAGTTGCCGCACCTACGGACACAATAGTCGGTAATAGCAGCCTAGCCGATCTCGATTGTCAGTCGCAATTCTGCACAAATTTTTCAAAATCAGATTTTGTTTCCATATTAGGCCGACATTCATGTGTTTATAAAGCGGTATAGCCTACTCCACTGACGTCGGGAATTCAATCATGTTCTGCAAATAAAATCAAATTCATAGTTCACATAGCCGATGCATACCATCATTTCAACAATGTTGACAGTCAAATTTGTAAAGAAATTCTGCATCTAGTCAGCTGAAACTGTCTTTCAGTAATGTTCTCATAAGATTGTGTAGACTAAAAGAATAGTTAAATTTATTCAATGATTGCCTATTAATAAGTTAAATCTTTAATTAAGAAGTTATTGTAAACTATTCTGCGCTTTCAACCTAAGAATGCATATAATCTAATCAGAGGATTGTCAATTAGCTTTGATTGAACATGCGTGTATTTACATTGAAAACATCGCTTGATTGAACTTGCATACAATATCAATTATGTTGACTGTCATTCATATAGTTAAAATATTAATAGTTTCAAGAATTCTTTTATAAGCCTTAATTTGTCAAAAAAAACCTAGGTCACTTGAAATGCAACCCATCATTGCGCAGGGATATCCCTGTCATTGCAAATCCTATTGACTATGATAGGGATAAGCAGAGAATGGAGAGCCAGGCAGGATATTACAATTACAATTTCTACTCCGTTGAACTGCATTTCAATTACTTTGCGATCACATTAGCTTATTGCACTTTAGATGACTGCACTTTTTTCCACCCGCTTCCACCATTTATTTTTTTCGAATGTATTTATTTACAATGGCGTCGCGTGATCCCAGACCACAGGCCTTCGCTCGGCATTGGAATACTATGTATTTCAATGCCAGACATTTTTTATGTTACAACATTGATTTTCATAAAAGATGAATTTTTAATAACAATTTCCCGAACATTTTTTAATGCCAAGTGTGCACATGAGAAGTTGATTGCTCATGTCGCCTAGCCACCTTACTCAAGGAGCTGAGATTACTATATCCCCTCTCTGTCCAGACCACATTTTCTCGAGAAAAGAGGAGGAAGGAAAACAGTTCCTTGTGTTTCTCACGGCTGGTCAGCCACTCATGTGTTCGAACTTTGATGCATTAAAATGTCTTGTGTATTTCTTATTTCTTTCTCTGTGAGTACTTTCAATTTTTATATCAGGTGTTGGCCTACCTTGCTTGACGACTGTCATCTTTTCAGTACATTCCCTTCGGACGAAAGGCGTGATTATGATCTCATCTACAGTACTAAACATAGCGTCACATCAATCACGCAAAAACAAATCATGGAATTCTACCGAATCTGGGTGTTCGAGTCAGATTACTCTGCACTCATTGGCGAACGCTCATCATCTGATCGCAGTCTTATCTGAACGTCAGTCAGCTGCTACTGTTGACGTAGTGGCCTCCCCGACGAGAAACGAAGGACAGGACCAATTGGGTTGCGCTTCCCTTTCTATATTTAGGTACCGCGCCTCGATCAAGAATAATGGAGAATTTCATTGTAAAAATTGGAGAAGGCAAAGCATCATGTCTATCGGGAAAGCCGATAATGGTGTGCATGTCCGCTCAAGTCCTACAGAGTTGCATTTTTCTCTGGTGCCTACATTGATAAGAAAATGAAGTTTAAGAAGAAAAAGCTCAATTTTTCTAGTATGTATTCAACTTAACGTAGCTTTTGTGTTGGTGGTGGACGGATGGTCTATAAAACCAGACTTGTATTGTAATTGCAACTAATAACATTTTTAGACATATAACTGAGAAGTAATTGCAAGTATTTTACAGTCAGTAATGCTAAAGCATTGTTCATAGCGCGCAGTTCAAATTACCTCGTCGAATACATGCTGCCACTTATGTACCGGATGTTCAACCACTGTGAATTTTTTTAGAAAAACTTCACGACGAAACGCATTGGCACAATTAAGTTCCCCCACCCGTGCATCCATAAAATTGCTGATCGGAGAATCTAAATCGAAGAACTAACGTAATATGTCTCTCTAGGAAAAATAAAGGCACAAGAATTCTTCTAGAACCCCAGATTAAATCCTTAGATCAATGAAATTTTAGAATAAGTGTAAGTGAAACTTAAATTTAAGTCTCCTAGAATCCAGAAGCTTCAATATCTCAGCATGGGCGTATCGGTAGTAGCTACATTCAGTTTGAACCTTAGCAGATATGTAAGGTGAAAACACTTAGAAAAAAAGAGGCGGAAATTTAATATCAACACTACAAGCGCGGTCTGTTTTTCAGATGAGCAATCGCTATCAACCTTGGAGTGATTATGTATCAGATAGGCAACTGCGCCTGTGTCTCGGAAACTCTTCCAGCTCCTGAAACTGCTCTACATTCCTGTTATTGACTTTCAGAATATTGCATGCATCTTTGTAATGCCATTAATTGTGTTGATTTTCATGTAATATAAACTTTTTGCTTATAATAAAATTAGTAATTATCATTTAATTATCATAATTAATAATCATTTTTAATAGTATTTCAAAAAATATATTTTTTGTATATATTACATTGTTAATATATATTGATATAATTAATATTAAATGGATTATATTTACTATAATTACTAATTATCATTAATAATTAATTATTCAGACCAAGTGAATGTTTTTCATTCTAAATGCAAGGTGATGAGCTTTGGTAATAAATTGATGTGCAACACTGGAAAACAAAAATTTATTGCCAGAACATTTGAAGTACGTGACATAGGGATTTCATTTGCGGAAAACTTGAAATTTTCATCTCATTGCACTTCAATTTGCAGCGAAAGCCCTTTCATCACCATCTTATTTGCTTTTAAAAAGTTTTACCATTCATGATACCCTTTTATTAATGACAGCTTGCAAACTTTCTTTCATCCAATGTTGGAATACTGTCATCAAATATGGAATCCTGTGAAAGATTCAAAGTCAATTGAAAAGGTTGAAAGACATCAAGCGAAAAGCGTTTATCGGGGTGCTAAGATTCCTTTTACAGATCCCGCTTACGGAGACTCAACATACCTTCATTGGAACTGCGTCGCATTATGTTCGATTTGATTTTCATTTATGAAGTGAACAACAATCTGATCATTTATTTATTGTTGGAAAAAAGACGCCCACACGAAGACATTGCTATAAACTATCGGTCACTGACTGATCTTGCTAATGCGAACGCACGTTGTCATTTTTTCAACCATAGAGTTGTGTCAATCTGAAGCGCTATGCCTAAATCAATAGTGCTGTCTTCTTCACTTCAAGGTTTTAAGCGGACTTATTAACTCAATCCACTAACCTATCACAGTACTGTGCTTGTTTCTGAAATACCTTTATTATTTGTATGAGCATATTATCAAAATTATGAATATTTTGAGTTTATATTGTTGACATTTAAGGGTACACGTTAGCGTTGCTTTGCAACCAGTGATGCATTTTCTACCTTTTATGTAGTACAAATTTGAATAAATAAATAAATAAATAACCAGTGGCGTCTTCTCCGTACCTGCGAGGCCTTCGGCGCATCCTAAATAATAATTTACCAGCATTTATAAAAATGAAAAGTGTCATCATTCATTATATTTTATTTAAATTCGAGCTTCTCGTGGTAGCTGTCGGCCTCAAAATCAGACGCTCAACCTTAGAGTATAGACAGTTTTGCTGCGCGTGCACGAACCACAGCTGTTTTCTTCTAACGATTGCACACACATGCTAGTCGTGTGTTCAGACAGAGCGAAAGAGAGTTGCGTGTGAGGCAGCAAGTGCACGCGTCCGCATTGAAAGTAGTGCTGCGTCGTGGACATGTGCTATTATGGCAGCGGTACCCAAACGATGGTGGCTTCCACTGGTTGACAATTGTTGGGATTCGGTACCTATGATTTGTTCTAAAAACAGGCTGCATTCTAGGGAAAGTTACAAAATAAAAATTAGACAGCAGAACCGTTCTCAGAAGCATTGAAAAATAGACAGGGTGCGGCATAGACAACGTGACTAAATTTTAAAACAGTATAACTTTCTAATTATACAAAAGAAATTAACAAATGAGGTCTCATTTTGAAGCCAATACACATCTTCATTACCATAATCAACATTGCAATGATTGCGTATGAGGATGAGATTATAATTTTCATGCAAAGAAGAAGAACTCGAAAGACTTTGGAAGAAAAAAAACAGGAAAATACTAAATTTCTGGCGTTCGGTTACAAGGCGTTTCTGCTGAAGGTTGTGATTATATATGTGATTATAAATTCTAATTAATTTCCAGTTGCATTTATGATTTCATGTTGACTTGCATACTTTATTGAAGTCAGAAGTTGAAGTGTGCCGGAGTTTTCCACTTAATATGCCCGGGTATATTAAGTGGAAATTAGTGCCAGTTAATATACCCGGTTGTTATTAACGGTTGTCCTGTTTTGCAGGGTCTTTCAGGATTTTTCAATATTCAATCAGCTATAGAAATGTAAATAATGAATGTATTCAAAAGACCTTCCGTGACTTTTCATGAATAAACATATTGAAGCCACATGTAAAGTTTGAACCGCTAGTCATTATTTTTTTTTAATGTTGCGACCTAAAAGTGCTTCACCTGCCAAGCAGGGTCTCCTGGACCCTAGCTGTTATGGAATCCGTCAATTTCTCGATACAATATTCCCTTGGAATATTTATTGATGTGTGAGTGTTGCTAACACTCCATGATGATCAGCTGTTGGCCTAATCTATCGCAGCTCTTTGTTTCTTTTTGGAATAAAGAAACCATAGGTCCATCCAATGTCCCTGTTCGGGGAAAAGGTAGCTAATGAATACAAAGCCGATCGCCATCCATGAGTACATGTATTATCATGGTTAGGATGTTGCGGACAAACACGTGTTTGGAGGTACCTCCGAGGCAATGAAATCTGCAGGACAGACGATTGCTCTATGCTAAAGGCCTAAACGATATGGCAGCATGATTTGCAACTTGGGCCATCCTGATGGGAGCTGGTTACATGAATAACCCTAGTAGCCCAGCCATGGACACAGAATCCATGATCGATGATTCCAATAAATCCATGGAAAATTCAAAATTGAAAATCATTGTTGTTAAGCATGTTTGATGATTGGAAAGCTTATAAGCATTGTCAAAATACATCGATTATCATTATTGAACCAAAAATACGCAATTACAATATCTTAAAAACTTGCATTGATGATTCATGCATAAACCTCGGTTGAACATTGATGACAAATTCGCATTGATAAAATAAAGATTATTCAAAATTGAAAATCATTGTTGGTAAGCATGTTTAATGATTGGAAAGCTTATATGCATTGTCAAAATACATCGATTATCATTATTGAACCAAAAATACGCAATTATGATATCTTAAAAACTTGCATTGATGATTCATGCATAAATCCCGGTTGAACATTCATGATAAATTCGCATTGATAAAATAAAGATTATTATTTTCAATTCTTACAGTATTCCCGGGTTGAAAAAACCGAGATAATTTATCTAATATATGACTAATGGTGACAAATTTTACAAATATTAGATAATTGTTTTATAAAACAATCAAATACTGCATACTTGATATTTTTTAATAATTTTTGATACATCTTTGACTATTATTTGACAAATATTATCATAATCACCTAAATGTTCATATCTGAAACATTTTACAAATATTTATGAATTAATTTGTCGATGTAACAAAAATATTCCTGCATACTTATGTAATTGTTAGCATTAAACAGTGCAGTAAGCGCACTTCTGAAATCATCTGTTTAGCTACATGATAACAATGTTTACGTCAAATGATTGAAAAGTCACAACTTTTTATCACTAGCCAGCAGCTGGTGTCAAAACGGAACCGAATCTCCAAGACAAACACGTGAACAATGGAATTGAACTTGAACAGTGTAACTTGCACTAGCGAAGTCGATGAACATGCAGTTTGATTTCACAGACAAGCACAATAGCAGCACCCATATTTCCCATACTTCATTAATAATTGCAGGTCTACATTAATATGAGCGTTTGTTTCTTCCTTGCATGCCTTCAGTCGAGGACTTCTGTATAATACGATCGAGTGACGTCAATCGAACAACATCAATCTTGCCTTACACGTAGGATCATTGCTTTATAGAGTGACTCACGCATAGTGTGCGCGTGTCCTCGCCCGCCGTCTTTAGCGCGCATTGACTTACTTTGCGTTTCTTTTAACAATGCGTGACCTTATACTGTCTGGCCATACTGCTGCGCTCGTTTCGATATGCGCTCCTCACTCGAACAGAAGGGCTGTGAATTGTAAAGCTTTCACTGGATGTGCCAACGACTTTTCATGCTGATTCTTTACATTGGCAAACTATGATTTCGTGAATCTTCTTCGAACTAAAGGAAGTATGGTAGAAGATGTGTGAATCGAATACCTGTGTGACTCAATTTCTGCCGATTCTCTCAAGTTTACGTGCTGGAGGCCTCGTAAAAGAAGGTAAGACGATCACTCATGCTACAAGCCAAGTTATTATTCCATGAAGTGTGAGTTAAATTGTATTTTAGCTGTAAGCGTACACCTTCATGGTCTCCTTTTTGAAATAATATGCTTGAGATTGAATAAAAATTTAACATTTTTTCTAGACCTACCGGTGCTAAAGTTTTTGATTTAAAAACAATGAATATCTTTCTGAAATTCAATAGGAAAGTTCAAGCGTCGCATCATTTTCAGTGTGATCATTTTTATACTGTGCTTCAATTGAGGGTTCCATTTCTTTTTCTCACTCTGACCCGGGTTTCATTCGGGAATAGATATTGGAGAATGTAACACGGCTGTTTTAGACTGGGTAGGAATTCAAAAACAGCTTATGTTTTACTCCTTGTTCATCCGGTAGATGTAGTGCGTACTAGGTTTACAGCATCAAGGTTTCAGGTAGTATCAGGCAAGGAAACTAAGTAGGCCAATTGATAGAGGGTAACATTATAAATTGGAAATTAGTAAGATTTCTGCAATTTTTTAAGTGTCATGCTAAAATCATGAATTAATGAAATTGAAAAACATAATATTATAATATACTATAAAATGAACCAACACATGAGGTCTTGAAATGAAACCTTATTTTCTCAAGAACTGAACCGAATTTTAATGCGCACATTCTGCGGTCATGACTCAAAATAATTCAGAAAGCAGCGCCACTGTACTCGGTTTATACAGCATGTTTGAGACGAATAGTAGGTAGATACTTACTTTTTTTAGATGAGGCTGCATGAATCCAAATGGTCCATCCCCTGATTAAGAAATAGGGCTCAAGCTAGCTACATTAGACGGTTGACCAAATGGACCTCATTTGTGATTTAGCTGGTTATAAAAGTAAGTCGTTTAATTTTCATAACGACTGATATGTCAGAGCTTCCGAATGTTTTGTAATCTTGGATATTTTGTGGCAAATGATATTGATCGGCAGTCGCGGGTATAATACTGAGTCTATTGTGAAGTACTTATGTTGCATTCTTAATATTTTTTTGAATTGTGTTTGCATGCAATACATTAATAATTATGTCTGCTTCTATTTGTTGAATATCTATTTTATACTTCCTACTTATTGTCAAAGTGAATGTATTTTGAACCAGTCCTCAGTATGTGGATTGTGCCATGTAAGTCATCATGTCATTTGTGTCACAATATATGGATGACAATCATGTACTACCGGTATCTACTTAGTTTGGGGGAGGAGTGTAGTCACAGCCACTGGTTGACTGGATTATCATCACCTCGCTAGAATTCAATAATAATCAATAACTTGATACAGTAATGTGTAATACAATAACTGGAATTCAGTAATATTTTGCTGAAAACACTTTAAACATATTCATCACTCAAAAATTTTTAATTGATAAGATTTCAATACCGCGTTGAACCAGCCCTTGCTCCCAAGACTATGAATTCACTGTCACATATTCAACCAGTATTTAACAGAATTCTGTGGTGACTATTTGGTACCACACATTTTAATTGTCTATTTAATTGCTTTTACTTTGACTACAACCAATTAAGTCTTCTATGAAATCCTCGCACGACGACTTACAGTCGTTGGCAGCTCAGAACTAATTTATAACGAAGTTATCTAAGGATCACTTATCAAAAGTAGCGGGCACTATAACAGATCTTTGGTCTTCATATGCGTCTCTAAATTAGTTTAGACAACTAAGAAGTATCTCAGTCATAGTGAATTTATTGGTCATTCTTATTTGCAAATGATTGTAGAATTTAAATTTTAAAATTAAATACCATGACTACAGCCTTCAAAAATTGATATTGATAGAGAGCATGCAACTTCGCATAACAGGGATGAAAATCTTTAGCGGATACGCGTTTCCGTCAGTGTCCCTTGAAAGGCTATAATGAATTTTTTTATTATGAATTTCTATAATGAATTTCTATTTAGGGCCCACGGAATTCTAGAGGATTCCGTGAGGGCCCTTCAAAAGTTGATTTTTTGTCAGAGCCCCTAACTGCCCGTTCTCATCCCCGCATATATAGGTAATGTACGTTTATGTAGGCCGACCAATTAATTGCAATAATTTTATCCAAAAAATCAAATGGATTGTCAGCTTAATTTCGTCAATTGAGAAATTATTTAATTGCACCTAATTGTAGCAAATCCCTAGCAATTATTTGAAATTAATTTTTTCATTGCCCCTGTTTATCAGTGATGTTTGCGCTCGGTGAAGGTTTCTTTCTTGAAGACCATTATTTATCAGGGTGCAGTCAGAAGTCAGGTAACATCTAAATCTGCTTGTCGTCGGTAAAAGGATAAAGGAGCTTAGCGGACGATAACTGATTTATTGTCTTGCATATCTTTCATATCACCTGTTTTTTCAAGTGAAATCAAAAATATGTAAGCCGTCAAGTTTGGCGGTTCGTCCAAGTAAATGCGGATGAAAACGTCTTAGTGAAAATTTGCTGAGCTTGCAGCTGCTGTCCACAGTTGCCCTCCATCCAGTGCTGGTACGGAGCGAGTATTCAGCTTATGCGCACCGACACACACAAAACTGAGAAACCGTCTTTCACACCCCGTGTTGTGAAGATTGTAACAGTTCACTTAGCTCTTTAGATGATGACATTGACTTGATTGTGAACGAGTGAAGGATTGTTGTAATGATTGGGGCCGTCTTGTTGGCATCTTGTTCAAAATCCTACTCATTGCTTTTATAGGCCCATATTAAGTAAGAAGATGATGCAAATTTGTGTAGAGATGTAATTAAGGAGTTGCTATGTTTAGACTTTTTGCACTAGTAGATTTATTTTTTTAATTGTTTTCTGATTTTCGTTAAATACACGCGTATGTTTTACAGTTTTCAACAGAAATCCTGATATTATTTACATGTAGGCCTAGTTCTTCTTTTTATATTTGTGCCTTCTTTCTGTACCTGATGAGAATATCTGTCAATTTCAGACTGATCAAACCAAAATATATTTGCGTAGCGAGTACATGTGCATGTATTCCAAATTCATGGCATTATCAAAACTTGACATGACTAGACTACCGTATGTCATTGACCTTGAACAGTCCGGTTAACTGAGCAATGCTAACTAATTCAAATATGCCATATCAAAAGGTCGGTTGATAATTTCGTTATATATAGAAGTATCTAAATCTGTATATAATTGCACGTAATATTAAATGGCAGATCTATAGCAGTGGTCGGACCATCTGCGAAAATGTTTAAAAAAATGAACTCGCTGGGAAAAAATTGACTTGGTCCTGCGAAAAATTGAACCTTGTAATTCTTACATTTAAATGAACCTATGTTGTCTTATAGAATAAACACTGGTCTACAGGATGGAAAAGGCAAACTGATAACAACTAATTAGCACGTTATTCATTACGTTATCATTTAGTTAAAGCTTCATTCATATTATTCACAGCGTCTTACATCTTGTAACAGATTCAGTAAAATAAAAGAATTGCAGCAGTAGTTCCGAGCATCTACTGAGTTACTGTGGATGTTGTAACCGCATACGAAGCTGTCAAAGCCATGTTTAAGAAGTTGCCGATAGTTCTATAGAAGAATGATAACCGACTTGATTTCAAATAATTTTTCAATTGATGTATAGACAAAACAAATAAAATTCAAATTAATATGAGTATTGTTGTCGGATATATGCATTGAAATTCATTTTGTACACTCGCTCGATGCCTGAAATTCTGAACGCAACTGGAGTCATTTGAAGCGCTCCACACTTCCTATACGATTTACTCATATTTTTGATATTCAGCTAACGATGCAACGGCTCTTATGGATGCAGAAAACACAATGTCTAGCCTTGTGTTATCAGTTGCATTGCCATTAAGTTGTCCAAAATATCCTCGAACAGCTGGTGGTTTTTAAGATCACCCGAAAAGATCAAATCAAGCGATGAGTGATGTTAAATGAATGTACTCTCATCTTACAAACGGTTCTTACCTTCCATTCAGAAAATTTGAAAGCGCATTCTAAAGACGTGGATGCTGCAAAAAATGTACCACATTTTATACCAGATAGGCAGAAAATTTCATAGCTGACCCTGGAAAATAGACTGTTCTGGAATTTTCTCTTAAATGATGCAAAGTCCATAAAAATGAAATGTCCGAATCTCGAGACATCTGTTTTTGATCAACAGTGTGTGAGCGTTGACCTAGCTGCCGACAATCAGTTCTGCCCATAGAAATAAACTGTTTATCTGAAGTTAGCAATTTTATCTTTTAGTTGTCTGTTTATTGTTGTCAATTTCTATGGTTCTGCCACACGTTGCCAACCACAGACAGTCTTCGTAAAAAGTGTCGTTGGCCAAGCGGCATTCCAAGGCTTGTTTTAAAGAACAAGAGGACAGATCACCATCAAAAAAAGCGGAAAACAGTTACAGCAAAAAAAGGAAAATAATTTTGTGACAATAAATTCGATGCTTCAGAGCACTAAGAGATAAAAGATAGAGGCATCGGACAAAAAGAAACACGAGGGAATGGAAAACATTAATATGATGTAGAACTATCGAGCCGGAGTTGATAATACTGCAGGAAAGCACATTTTGTTCTGCTCGAATTAGATTCATTGGCACACAAGTTTTCGGTCTAAGACCTTCGTCTGTTGCAGAAATAATGTGATCATCAGATTAATGCGACTACCAATTATTCCTGTAATTTCCTGCAAGCAGATGCAAAAATTTTGTTGCTTGTGCAGTCGCCGCCACTGATCGATTTCAGTTCCTCCAGGTGCCTGGAAATTTGGGGTGGACCTATACCCTCAAGCTCGATGCATTCCGAGACAGAGAGAATTGATGGGAAATACCAGTGCAATATTAATGGAAAACCAAGCAAGACAGCAGCGTGAGGAGCAGGAGGAGTCAATGGAAAGAGAACATCATACTTGATCATACTCAGAGACATCATGCTCAATGTTTTCATGTATATGATTGTTGCATCTTTACAAGTCAAGATTTCCACACCGCTGAATTTCTGCATCATCTACTTTTTCTCTTTCGATCCGTAATTATTACTTGTTTTCTTTTGATGAAAACTTCTGCTTTCTGTCAATTGCTGATTGGTTTATCTCCTTTTGTTGTGACCTTCCTGTCAGCGCCTGTTATCAACTGGAACGGATCATGTCTTAAATGACATGTAATAACAAGAATTTTTGTTGTAAAATTTTTGTTGGTGGTTTAGTTGTAAGGTTAGTGACTTTTGACTATATTTGCTACATGCACATGTATGTACTAGCTGATAAGATGGATTCGGTAACAAAATGCCAGTTTTATCTTTTAGGAACCGGCGCTGTGGCCTTGTGGTAGAGTGTTCGCTCTGCGTCCGGGAGACCTTGGTTCAAATCTTGGTCGGGTCAAACCTAAGACTTTTAAAATAGGTACACTCTGCATTCTTGCTAAACACTCAGCACGGAAAAGAATGAAAGTGGTAAATGACAACTCGGCCACATGGAAGAAAGGCTCCGTGCCTAATGTGCTTCCGAGTATAAACGACGTTCATTTATCTATTTATTTTTTATAATTTAGGTAGTTAAGTATTAACAAAATGGCTCCTAAGAAAGAGTAGATGGCAGTAGTAGCAAGTTTCTGAAATCAGATATTTGCGAAAAATCTTTTGTGAGTCATCACTGACGGAACGTAGTTACTTTCGAAAAATCTGGCTTATTACAAGAAAGCACTTATTTGCGGAGATTGCACAAGACATTTTGAAAAATCAGTTTGTCCCGACAGATATTGGGCGTTAGTCAAGTTTTGATAAGAGCGGTGTTTACTCTTCATAATCATGAAATATGATACTATAATTTGCTGGTATTAGTAGGCCTGCGAAAATTTTGTAGAGCTGCGAAAAAAACGGAAAAATCTCTGGCCCGACCACTGATCTATAGATAAAAGTGAAAAACTTAAGTGCATGTATTTTTTTCATTGGAATTTTTGATTTAATTGTGTAATAGTTGTTCTGTAAATGTAAAACTATTATGTTGATCAGTCTGTACTTAATCCCTTCTTTGTAGATGGTTGTTTTCCCATTACACGGATTCTCTCAATTGCATGGGATGTTTCGGGCTTTTCTGCAGCTCAATTAAAGTGGTCTCGTTATTCCTGGTAAGTTGCAATTATTATGATCATTTAACAGGCATTTTTGTGTGGATTGACGTTGAAGGTGGTCGTTTTCCCGGATACACATGTTCTTCCAATTTCATTGAAAGTCATAATTGGTGCTTCTGAGTTTGGCAGCTCATTCTTTACTTGTATATTAAAGTATGTATTTTAAAAGAGGAATCATTTTCAAAATTTGTGGCTGTTTGAAAATGGGATTAGGTCATTCTCTTTTCTCTGCAGCTCAGAAATTCTAAGTCGTTACATGACTTTCATCATTTAGTGTAGCCTACGATGTAGATGATATAAAAGGAGTTTATCGAATATTGATAGATATAAAACACGTGATTACATAATGAACTAGAAATAAGAATGGAAATAAATGATCACTTTAAGTAATCGAAAATTGCCGATGCTGTTGAAAATATATTCCCAAACTTTCGTCTGTCTCAGACCGCGTCAGGGGACGACGAAAATTTGAGAATATGTTTTCAACACAAACAGCATCGGCTAATTTCGATTTTTTATAGGCTGTTTATGAGGAACAATTAAATGATTATTTGAAAATGATATTCTATTCAACTACAATTTGGTCATCTTAAATCAATAAAGAATCTGTCTACTGATCCGCGCGTGTCCCGAAATTTGAAAGAGACAAGTGTGAATTTTTGGAAAATCTGGTATACAGTTGCTATCATGTATTCATAAAAGGTGACTTAATCAGTAAAAGTCAAACATCAAATGCCAATTTTGAGTAAGCCCCTCCCCCTCCTATTTGACGTCAATTGCAGACAGCCCCTACAATGGTTTTAAAATAACATACTTGTAATTTTCGTTTCGTTGCAGGTGGTTAATGCTCGTGGTGATCTCCACATTTGATGCTTTACTTCCTTTGTCCTCTATTAACTTTCGGTACTCGCTGCTGATCACTGCGTCAATGTGTGCAATTGGATTGATTATGGTTGATCTTTCAATATTTCGTGCGAATTGTATGGGATGAATACTGCGAAATAATCTTTTGTGTTTTTGGAATCCATTGAGTTTATGCATGTCATACTTGTGTGTCAGAATCTTCGACATCAAACGTGGCTATCGTTTTATCACTATACATATATGGCCCCTTGAAGTGTCAGTGGCTGTTTATGATGGCAAATTATACCGATGACTTACTGATAATCATTACATCTATCGTGTATATGCATTTTTCAAGTCTTGCAATGTCCTAACGTTATGTCACCATGATTATCGTGAATGCTTCGTGAATTTGTCGTCTATGAATGTATTGCATTTCATATATATTAGACCCAGTATAGCATGGATTATACAGTGAGATTATATCAACTTCATAATACACGCATGTGTCTTGGCGTATCTATCATTTCCGTGTGTTATTCCAGTTCATAGAATCCTAGAGGCCAGCTAACAGGTCTCTTAAAGGCGAATTAGATGTAATTTTTCTGTTGGCTACTGAATTTAATTCTGTTTTTAATTAAGTTATAAATTTTGTTAGAGTAAACCCCAGAACTTTGAATTGGCTGCTGCAGCTGTGCCTGGGATAAAAGTATGTAAAACAATTCAATTTTAATTTTTTGAATTGACTCTTTTGAAGGTTTGTTCTGTTTTTCTTTTATGCAACTTAATTTAGCTTTTATTATCCAACTTCAGAAGAATCTCAATGTTTGTAAAGAGAAAGACTAGCGAACAAGTTTGTTATATGAAGTGAACTTTTTTCGTTATGTTTTGTAGCCTCCATGTTTACACTGATTAATTGTTTTTTGTTATAGATAAAATCTATTCATACCATAATGAGCTATGTATTATTTCCTTAATATGTGAATTTCAGGTAGTTCTAGCATGCAAATCAGATATGATTTACCATGCAATTGATGAAAACGTAGTGGCGCGTCAGGTTGGTGAAATTCATTTTTTGAACCGCATGATCGATCCAGAAA
Organism: Prostheceraeus crozeri; assembly: GCA_907163375.1. NCBI lineage: Eukaryota > Metazoa > Platyhelminthes > Polycladida > Euryleptidae > Prostheceraeus > Prostheceraeus crozeri. The sequence goes on from CAJQUW010003072.1 coordinate 20,250, forward strand.
TGAATTGAATAGAAATATATGTGAAGAACCCATTTGTGATTACGAGCACCCCAGTCGGCAAGTGCAATGAATCATTGCATATTTCTAACACGAACTGGTCTATTCCACACTCAGTTGGAGAATTCAATTCTGTATCGATCGTGCTGTTTAAAAGCGCACTCCACCTTCCTGGGGACCATGGTCAACTTCATCAAGTGCATCGTAAAATCATGCATGATTTTTTGAGCAACATCAAATGTCACATTGATAAATCATTGATACTTAATGGATCATGGATAATATTCATGCATGGGAATGCATGAATCATGCATTCTCATGCATGAATCATGCATGAATCATGCATGAATCATGCATTCCCATGCATGAATCATGCATTCCCATGCATGATTGATTTCTGATACATGCATGAAATCATCCATAAATATCCATGGACGGGCGACTAGGGTAACCTTGCTTCCTCAAAGAATTCGGGTAAAAACCAATCTTTTTGTAGCCTAAATGCAGGCTAAACATTTGCAATTGGTGGCGAAACTTCATGCATATGTGTACAAACGAAGCACATGTCCTAAACGCCCTTGAATGCGACCATGCATGCATGTTGACCTGACCAATACAGATTTCAGGAGAAGACAAAGCGAATTTTCTTTGTCCCCATTGCCTCAATTAGCCAGTGCCGTATGAATATCGTTCACATGCAATGCACGCAATGATTATAATTGAATTCAGCTTGTTCTTGATGAATAGCGCCTCCAGATTTATGTAGGCCTACATGTGTAGACCAAAGTTTGACAGCAATTCTAGTCCAGCAATCTATCAGTTCATATTTGATGCAGTTATAGTGCTCTCATTAATAAAGATCAAGATTTTTCTTCGTTTTTGTCTTCAGCAAATTGTGATCATATTCTAGAAGCAGAGCATAAGTAGGCCTACAATATGTAGCATGTGATGTGGTGTGAACACATGTATACTCACTGGTTGAATGAAGTGAACATTCGCCGAAAGTATCAATTCTAACTCTTGAGTATCACCCAAGATTATAGAAACAATTATATATCATAGAACGATTTTGGTGTGGCCATGCTCAAGATTTGATTAGAGCATGATTCATATTATCATCGGACATATGTACTATGAGACCATGGGAACTTAAATTAATTACTGAGAGATATCTCACTTGTATGCATGCATAGTGCGTGATATCACAATATAGATACAATAATAAATTAAAGTCTTCTCATTGCCTCCTAATGTTAGATCAAATTGTCTCCAATTCAATGTTTTTCATTCCATCAAAAACAATCCCATGCATGCGCATAGAAGAAAAAGTTCGTACCACTGTAGCTTTGGCAAACCTAAAAATGACGATGCGATCAATACTTACATCATCTTTCCTGCGTTTGTTAAACAGCACTTAGTTCAACCATTTAAGAATGAAAATTCTCTTCACAATCAAAGCAAAGTCACTCTCCTTTGATAAATCTCACATTCATTATAAATCTCACACTGTTCATCTATCCTATACGCATGGTACAACATGTTTTCACCTATAAATTATTTCCTGATTATCTTTTTCTGAGGCCATAACTTTAAGATTTCTCAATGGAACCACCTGGGAAGAGGCAAAGTCTGCCGTAAATCAAAGAGGCTTCGATCTGAGGAGAAAAGAAAAACCAGAGAGACGATCTTGATTAATCACATATTCTGACATACCTGTCAAATACATGTTTTCAATACATGCATCTATGTGTTACCTGTCATTCCTTTTGATTTTATAGCCAAGCAGATGCGTTAAACCAAACTAATGCATAACTGGTGCATTCACAGTTTTATCTCTGTATGAATACAATTGGCCAGTTGATTTTTTGTATTATGGAAGATATCAATAATGTTTCGTCTACAAGAGCACACATAATTGTAGAAACAGGAAGTCGACAACCCACCGGAAATCTACAACCACAAAAAATTCTCTAAAAATATTAATACGGACGTTCATAACGTTGACAATAATTGTTTGATTAATGTCAGCAACCATGAGCTCAGTCGCAACTGTAGAATTCAAAAGAGAGCTATTTGAAATTCCTATCATGATCGGATGAAAAACAGGAAATCGACATCAATAATAATTAAATCGACTCTCATATCAGATCATAGAGTAAGGTGTGGATTTCCTGGACGCACACGTTGATTTCAACTATTATGGAGCATTTCAGCATAAAATCAAATTCAAATGGAAACAAGGTCAATCCAGGAGAAAAACAGGCAGTCGACTCAGTTCCGATCAACGAATCCGAGACATTGAGGCAAATAGACACAAGCATGTACCTGAAATGATTTCATCGAGCTGCAGACAACTTCAACAAAAAACAAAAACGCAAAAACGGGAAAACAGCATCAGCAAAAAGAGAAGAAGACTGGTATATACTCATTATGCTACATCAACATAATATTCAGCCCAGGGATATTCTCGACATCATTTGACATTACTTGAGACAGCCAAAGTCTATTTCGAATGAGATTTCATCGAGTTATGTACAACTTCAACATCTGAAACGTGTGAGAGTCGGAAATCAACACACTCAAGACGACAGATAGCTGCATTTTTCAAAGCACTCTACCCCAGCAAAGCATTCAGCTCAGAGATCTTCTAGACATCATTTGAAAATACTTGAGACACACATCAGACAGTCAAAGTCTATTTCGAATGGGATTTCATCGAGTTATGTACAACTTCAACATCTGAAACGTGTGAGAGTCGGAAATCAACACACTCAAGACGACAGATAGCTGCATTTTTCAAAGCACTCTATCCCAGCAAACCATTCAGCTCAGAGATTATCTAGACATCATTTGAAATTACTTGAGACACACATCAGAAAGTCAAAGTCTATTTCGAATGGGATTTCATCGAGTTATGTACAACTTCAACATCTGAAACGTGTAAGAGTCGGAAATCAACACACTCAAGACGACAGATAGCTGCATTTTTCAAAGCACTCTACCCCAGCAAAGCATTCAGCTCAGAGATCTTCTAGACATCATTTGAAAATACTTGAGACACACATCAGACAGTCAAAGTCTATTTCGAATGGGATTTCATCGAGTTATGTACAACTTCAACATCTGAAACGTGTGAGAGTCGGAAATCAACACACTCGAGACGACAGATAGCTGAATTTATGAAAGCATTCTATCCCAGCAAAGCATCTGAAACGTGTGAGAGTCGGAAATCAACACACCCAAGACGACAGATAGCTGCATTTTTTCAAAGCACTCTACTCCAGCAAACCATTCAGCTCAGAGATTATCTAAACATCATTTGAAAATACTTGAGACACACATCAGACAGTCAAAGTCTATTTCGAATGGGATTTCATCGAGGTATGTACAACTTCAACATCTGAAACGTGTGAGAGTCGGAAATCAACACACTCAAGACGACAGATAGCTGCATTTTTTCAAAGCACTCTATCCCAGCAAAGCATTCAGCTCAGAGATTATCTAAACATCATTTGAAATTACTTGAGACACACATCAGACAGTCAAAGTCTATTTCGAATGGGATTTCATCGAGTTATGTACAACTTCAACATCTGAAACGTGTGAGAATCGGAAATCAACACACTCAAGACGACAGATAGCTGAATTTATGAAAGCACTCTATCCCAGCAAACCATTCAGCTCAGAGATCTTCTAGACATCATTTGAAAATACTTGAGACACACATCAGACAGTCAAAGTCTATTTCGAATGGGGTTTCATCGAGTTATGTACAACTTCAACATCTGAAACGTGTGAGAATCGGAAATCAACACACTCAAGACGACAGATAGCTGAATTTATGAAAGCACTCTATCCCAGCAAACCATTCAGCTCAGAGATTATCTAGACATCATTTGAAAATACTTGAGACACACATCAGACAGTTAAAGTCTATTTCGAATGGGATTTCATCGAGTTATGTACAACTTCAACATCTGAATCGTGTGAGAGTCGGAAATCAACACACTCAAGACGACAGATAGCTGCATTTTTCAAAGCACTCTATCCCAGCAAACCATTCAGCTCAGAGATTATCTAGACATCATTTGAAATTACTTGAGACACACATCAGAAAGTCAAAGTCTATTTCGAGTGGGATTTCATCGAGTTATGTACAACTTCAACATCTGAAACGTGTAAGAGTCGGAAATCAACACACTCGAGACGACAGATAGCTGCATTTTTCAAAGCACTCTACCCCAGCAAACCATTCAGCTCAGAGATTATCTAGACATCATTTGAAATTACTTGAGACACACATCAGACAGTCAAAGTCTATTTCGAATGGGGTTTCATCGAGTTATGTACAACTTCAACATCTGAAACGTGTGAGAGTCGGAAATCAACACACTCAAGACGACAGATAGCTGCATTTTTCAAAGCACTCTATCCCAGCAAACCATTCAGCTCAGAGATTATCTAGACATCATTTGAAATTACTTGAGACACACATCAGAAAGTCAAAGTCTATTTCGAATGGGATTTCATCGAGTTATGTACAACTTCAACATCTGAAACGTGTGAGAGTCGGAAATCAACACACTCAAGACGACAGATAGCTGCATTTTTCAAAGCACTCTATCCCAGCAAACCATTCAGCTCAGAGATTATCTAGACATCATTTGAAAATACTTGAGACACACATCAGACAGTCAAAGTCTATTTCGAATGGGATTTCATCGAGTTATGTACAACTTCAACATCTGAAACGTGTGAGAGTCGGAAATCAACACACTCAAGACGACAGATAGCTGAATTTATGAAAGCACTCTATCCCAGCAAACCATTCAGCTCAGAGATTATCTAGACATCATTTGAAATTACTTGAGACACACATCAGAAAGTCAAAGTCTATTTCGAATGGGATTTCATCGAGTTATGTACAACTTCAACATCTGAAACGTGTGAGAGTCGGAAATCAACACACTCAAGACGACAGATAGCTGCATTTTTCAAAGCACTCTATCCCAGCAAACCATTCAGCTCAGAGATTATCTAGACATCATTTGAAAATACTTGAGACACACATCAGACAGTCAAAGTCTATTTCGAATGGGATTTCATCGAGTTATGTACAACTTCAACATCTGAAACGTGTGAGAGTCGGAAATCAACACACTCAAGACGACAGATAGCTGAATTTATGAAAGCACTCTATCCCAGCAAACCATTCAGCTCAGAGATCTTCTAGACATCATTTGAAAATACTTGAGACACACAACAGACAGTCAAAGTCTATTTCGAATGGGATTTCATCGAGTTATGTACAACTTCAACATCTGAAACGTGTGAGAGTCGGAAATCAACACACTCAAGACGACAGATAGCTGCATTTTTCAAAGCACTCTATCCCAGCAAAGCATTCAGCTGAGAGATTATCTAGACATCATTTGAAATTACTTGAGACACACATCAGAAAGTCAAAGTCTATTTCGAATGGGATTTCATCGAGTTATGTACAACTTCAACATCTGAAACGTGTAAGAGTCGGAAATCAACACACTCAAGACGACAGATAGCTGCATTTTTCAAAGCACTCTACCCCAGCAAAGCATTCAGCTCAGAGATCTTCTAGACATCATTTGAAAATACTTGAGACACACATCAGACAGTCAAAGTCTATTTCGAATGGGATTTCATCGAGTTATGTACAACTTCAACATCTGAAACGTGTGAGAGTCGGAAATCAACACACTCGAGACGACAGATAGCTGAATTTATGAAAGCATTCTATCCCAGCAAAGCATCTGAAACGTGTGAGAGTCGGAAATCAACACACCCAAGACGACAGATAGCTGCATTTTTCAAAGCACTCTACTCCAGCAAACCATTCAGCTCAGAGATTATCTAAACATCATTTGAAATTACTTGAGACACACATCAGACAGTCAAAGTCTATTTCGAATGGGATTTCATCGAGGTATGTACAACTTCAACATCTGAAACGTGTGAGAGTCGGAAATCAACACACTCAAGACGACAGATAGCTGCATTTTTTCAAAGCACTCTATCCCAGCAAACCATTCAGCTCAGAGATTATCTAAACATCATTTGAAATTACTTGAGACACACATCAGACAGTCAAAGTCTATTTCGAATGGGATTTCATCGAGTTATGTACAACTTCAACATCTGAAACGTGTGAGAATCGGAAATCAACACACTCAAGACGACAGATAGCTGAATTTATGAAAGCACTCTATCTCAGCAAACCATTCAGCTCAGAGATCTTCTAGACATCATTTGAAAATACTTGAGACACACATCAGACAGTCAAAGTCTATTTCGAATGGGGTTTCATCGAGTTATGTACAACTTCAACATCTGAAACGTGTGAGAATCGGAAATCAACACACTCAAGACGACAGATAGCTGAATTTATGAAAGCACTCTATCCCAGCAAACCATTCAGCTCAGAGATTATCTAGACATCATTTGAAAATACTTGAGACACACATCAGACAGTTAAAGTCTATTTCGAATGGGATTTCATCGAGTTATGTACAACTTCAACATCTGAATCGTGTGAGAGTCGGAAATCAACACACTCAAGACGACAGATAGCTGCATTTTTCAAAGCACTCTATCCCAGCAAACCATTCAGCTCAGAGATTATCTAGACATCATTTGAAAATACTTGAGACACACATCAGACAGTCAAAGTCTATTTCGAATGGGATTTCATCGAGTTATGTACAACTTCAACATCTGAAACGTGTGAGAATCGGAAATCAACACACTCAAGACGACAGATAGCTGCATTTTTCAAAGCACTCTATCCCAGCAAACCATTCAGCTCAGAGATTATCTAGACATCATTTGAAATTACTTGAGACACACATCAGAAAGTCAAAGTCTATTTCGAATGGGATTTCATCGAGTTATGTACAACTTCAACATCTGAAACGTGTGAGAGTCGGAAATCAACACACTCAAGACGACAGATAGCTGAATTTATGAAAGCACTCTACCCCAGCAAAGCATTCAGCTGAGAGATTATCTAGACATCATTTGAAAATACTTGAGACACACATCAGACAGTCAAAGTCTATTTCGAATGGGATTTCATCGAGTTATATACAACTTCAACATCTGAAACGTGTGAGAATCGGAAATCAACACACTCAAGACGACAGATAGCTGAATTTATGAAAGCACTCTATCCCAGCAAACCATTCAGCTCAGAGATTATCTAGACATCATTTGAAAATACTTGAGACACACATCAGACAGTCAAAGTCTATTTCGAATGGGATTTCATCGAGTTATGTACAACTTCAACATCTGAAACGTGTGAGAGTCGGAAATCAACACACTCAAGACGACAGATAGCTGCATTTTTCAAAGCACTCTATCCCAGCAAACCATTCAGCTCAGAGATTATCTAGACATCATTTGAAATTACTTGAGACACACATCAGAAAGTCAAAGTCTATTTCGAATGGGATTTCATCGAGTTATGTACAACTTCAACATCTGAAATGTTTTTCTAAGAATTTGTCTTGCATCATTTTTGGAATATTAAATTCAATTTTTGAAATTCGATTACGCTGCTGAATTCATGATGAGACTTGCGCTTTACATAATTTGCTGTCTTCTGATGACAGCATGTGTTATTAATGAAATGTTTAGGGACATTTAATCGGTGGTGTGGGAGCCTTTTGTTTACATTTTCATGGAGGACCTAGAGGAATATTGACGTTGTGTATTCGTTTATTTAAATTTCACTAACAAACAGTTGGATATTGAATTGACACTAATCACCGAGTTCGAATATACTTTCGTGCGATCCTCGCATAGAACGGAGATTTCCTATGTCGACTGCATGCACTAAATGGCACCGCCGAGCAGTCAGCCATTCACGAATTCTTGGAAATCATGAGCACACGCGCGCGTGAACTCGGTCTGTGATTGGACGAGGAAAGTAATCATTTCTGTAAAGGTTGAATCAAGTCAATGTTTGCGATTGTAAGTGCCATCCATGGGCCAACAATTGAAAAATGATTGAAATATGGCGATAATTTTTGAAAGAAGTGTTGCTGCCCAGAAATTTAGGGGAATCTGAAGTCTTTTAGCGAATTTTTCGAAAAATGTCCTTCAGACATGGTCAAATGTCACACAGCGTTAATTAAAATACAATATTTTTCTTAAAATATCCGCACGTATGTATTCCTTCTGTTACTGTGAGTTTCTCCAAGCATTTTTCTCTGAAGTGGTCTCTACAACAAAACTGACAGTATTTTTACCTACCAGAAGACGCGTGAATTCATGAAATGCTGAGACTCAAAATGTCGAATAAAAGTAAATTTTGATGTGATACGGGATGATATCTGCAGAAAGCTCAATCCCTCTCAGATCGATGACAAGTAGTTATATCCATAGGATGTGACCTTGTCGGATATTGACAACTTATTGAACAAGTGCTGTCTCTTGTATAACAGTCTCCTACTAGTCTTTATCATCTCAATTGCAATTCCCAACCTATCAGATGCTTAAATACCTAATTTACTTTATCACAAGCATCCCAGGAAACTAGTCGTCACACAATGTTCAAGAATGTTCCAGTTTTTAACTAGGAATATACGATGGTCCAAACGTGCCGATTGGGTGACCTTTTATTGTTGCGCTGATGGGTGGAGAACTCAGCTCATACAATAAAATCAAACTCGGCGGATAAGAACAAACCAGTATTGTCAGAGCTAGCATACTATCTCCCTAAAACACAGGGAGAGGAGTAATGATCTCCAGATGCAGTACACCGACGAAATACGCTTAACCCTTTCGCATCAGTTGACAAGGATGCTAATGCATAGCAGATCAATGTGATCGCGCTCCCTAACATTCGACAGACAATATGATTGGCGGTGCCCGTCATGTTGATAATGTTATGCAATTTATGTAACGAAATTGTGTCTCTCAATGCGAAGATTCAGGTTTATATATTTGATTAAAGTTCACTGAGTTGATGAAACTAACAATCTTGTTGCATTTTACTAAATCACTCACTATTTTGATTGAAATGGCTTCGCAAAGACCACGCAGAAATGTATTCATGGCTGCGATTCGAAACTTAGGTTTTGATGATGCGGCTGTCGGTACTGATGATGCTGAAAGCGGTAGTGATGAAATATCGACGTCTGACAGTGAAGATGAGAAAATAACATCATATCTAACTCCCTGACACGGCTGGCATTTTGCGACTTTTTTTGTGAAAACGAAAATTTTTTGATTTTTGTGAAAACAATCACAGACCGGAACCTTTGCCTGAGTTTACAGGATTGACCGGCTTGAATCCGTCGATACAATGTGCAGAAAACGCAGACGACAATCCTTTTTTATCAATCTCTTTTTAACAGATGAAATATTTTCTACTTTGAAACTGTGGTCGAATAATATCGTCAAATTAGCAAGGGCTAACCTTAGGCGAAACACAGTTAATAATGAATTAAATCACAAATCAAACTATTCAGTAAGTAAAACCAATGTGAAAAATAAAAAATAAAACACAAATGTAAATGTTGAATACATTCAAATGGTAGGTAATGAAAAAAAGTACTGTGTAAATATAAGTGAGAAAAAAAAATTGATGACTTACTCGAGAACTCCTGCCTGTCTGCCACACTGTGTGTTGGGCAGTGTAGCAATTGCGGAAACAGCTTATATGTATTGACAAAACTTAATCTGCAGGTCTGGTCGCCCAGCTGCTTGCACATGTCAATTGCGTCAGAATGAAATTAAATGCTTTGATTGAGGAGAAGATGAAGTAGAAGATAACGATAAGTTTTAAGAATTTGATCCCTCAAAAGGACCCATGTGGCGTTCCCTACAGGTTAAAGGAAATAACAACTACAACAGATTACCTAATTGAAAAAATGTGCAATTGAGGTCATCAGCAGGAACTTAGGTAAGGATTCGCGTTTCGGCCCCTACTCCTGAACGCTCAAACTCACCCAAGCGGGGCCCTGCCATATGAAAGCAGCCTCGAAATCAATTAAATCAATGAAAGCACGCACAATTATTAAGAAGCTGCTTAGCAGAAAAATATCCGTATTTCAATAAAGTTTCACTATGCTTGTGCAGCTGCTTCTCAGCACTTTGCTTGAGATCTACGCTGTTATATCCTCTCTTAATGAGAGTAGTAGCTGTACGATTGACTTTTTGGATGAAATCTTTTTCCAATGTACAGATGCGCCCATATCTTAAAACTTGTCCAGCAAACACTCTAGCTCCTGTCCTGTAGGGCATACAGTTTTGCGGAAAGGTTAAAAGGGTGACAGGGAAATTAAAATGGTCGACTTTATGAAAAACAGATGTAATTGTGCCGCAGTCAGTGATATTCATGTTAATATCAAGATATTCTACTTGTTTGTTATTACTCCCACTTCTGCTGGCTTCTAGAATAGGTGGGTAAATCTGTGGTATCAAGGAATCAAACTTTTTATAATTAATAATGCATAAATCGACGATGTATCTAGAAGTATTAGATAATAATCTAGCTAGACCGTACTTCTGATTCTTCATTAAATTAGTCATAAAAATAAATTCACAATGTAAAAGAAACAAATCCGCAAGAAGAGGACTGCAATTACCACCCATAGGAATGCCTCTTACTTGTTGAAAGACTAAACCTCCGAAAGTAACAAAAACTTCGCTTATAATGAACTAAATGGCTTCTTTAAATTTATCCTTAGTGAATACGCTATAACCTTGATACCTGACACCTGATAAAAAACTTTTTTCAAAACCTACACACAAATATTTCCTATTAGAATCGTTGAAAATTAAGTCGAGCAGGTCGGAAATGTGAGTAATGACATCTTTATGATCCAGATTGGTGTACAAAATGGAAAAATCGAAAATTTGTACGTCATATGCTGTAATGTTTTGAATTTTATTGAGGAATTCAGCGGACGATACTATGCTCCAATAACAGTTAATACCACTATTACTATGAATTGCGTTGCAATACTTCCTAAAATGGTCTCTGATAACAGACAAACCTTTATTAATCTTAATGGAAAGTTGCTTAGTAGTACAGTGCCTAGCACCAGCTATAAAGCGAAATTTGAAGGGATTTTTATGTAATTTTGGTATCCAATATAATTTTGGGAGTTTTTCATCATCTTTTCTACAAAGGGTGCTGAATAATTTACTCATAGAATCCTTATGCCCCTTAACTAAATCACTAGGAGACACATCATATGGAATGTAAGTACTATTACCAATAGGGGTTAGTGAGTTAAGATCGAATCCAAGTTCTTGTAATAAGACCATAACGTAAAATTTGCTACAGATGAATGCGTAATTACTATCAGCTTTGTCTACGGTAGTTATTATAAAATGCTGATGATAATACTTCAAATCTCTGCTGAAATTACGAAAAGATTTAAATTTCGTTTGTAAATTATCTACATTTTTATTTTTATGTATTCTATCTTTAGCTAATACTAGTATCCTGTTTTTCCAAGCCTGAAAGTCACTGACTGAAATTTTAAACTTATTGCACATCTTTGTGATGTGCTTATCTATGGATACAGTTATGCTATCTATAACGTCGTTGTGACGAACGGGAAGGGACAAACGGTGCTTAGAGCCTAATGAAAGTAACTCTTTCAGGTCTGGTTGCTCAATAAAATCCAAATCACCAGTAAATACATGTTTGTGATGCTCATTGATGTGAGAAGGGTGCTGACTACACTTACAGTCTGAATGGACAATATTTTGTAAGTTGCTTCTATCCAACTTGTTGAGGAATTTGTTATAGTTGCAAATTTTCAATGAGACAGGGTTATTCAGAGAAAAATAGGTTTTGGGCGGGTACTGTTCCCGAACTTTATCAGGTACTAAACGATTGAGGCTTTTATCGTGTAAAATACTAGAGATGTCAACCTTGTCCATGATTCTATTTTTGAAATCAAAGACAATATTAGTTTTTTGGACTGCAGGCTTTCTGGACTCATTGCTAATCACTTTATTGTAGAAATAAGCTGAAAAATGTAAGCAAACTCGCTAGACACGTTAGTGAGCTTTTGTTTAATGATACGCATAGTATCAAAACTCAGAGATCTCAGACATTGATAAAATTTTGACAAGTCTTTGTTGTCAAAGAAATATTTTAATTTGGTCAAAGTATCATTATTATTATTTCTGTTTCTACTAGATTTCCTAACTGTAATACCATGACTGCGCTTGCGTCTAGGAATTGGACTATTGAAGTAGCTACTTAAATCAACTGTGCCTTTTGACACACATCTGCCTCCTGCTAACTTATCGTTAAGACCTAAAGGATGCAGTGTATTAAGTGTACGAATGTAGTAATCTTCTTGTTTATTAAGCTCCTGTACTAATGCAGCTTTATCATTAACATCCTCGATGACGTCAATAATCTGAATGGACATGTCATTACAAGTATGGCTATCATTGCGAAAATGATTAATAATAAAAGTGCTTTTATTTCCTTTAGAGATGCTATTACGATGTCCATTTAACCTACAATGCAAAGCTTGAGTAGTTTGACCTACGTACTGCAAACCACACTTTTTACACGAAATCAGATAAATAACGTTTTTTGTTTTACAATTGAATTTACCCGTCTTATCGAACAAGAACTTTCCACCTGTACTAAAGCTAGTGAATGAAGTAGATGAATCAAAAGCATTACAACATAAACACCTATTGGTCTGACAAGCCTTGAGAGACGTTTGGTTGGTGGGCGCTACCCAATCCTTCGCACTAACACTATATCCTTTATTAGACTTTGAACCCATAATAAAGATGATTATATTTTGTGACCGAGAAAAGTCAGAATTTGACTCTGAATAGGGTAGGTCGGGGTAATTCGGACCCATTTTCAACTTTAAGCTAAAATTATTCCAAGTATGTCCGCTTTTAAAAAATTGTTTTTAATCTAAGTTCGCAAATGATCATCAGAGAAGCGAAACCCGGTAGCAAAGTTTTGACACTCAGTTGTTATTTAATGCTATTGTAATTTTTTTAAAAAAAGCGCAGTAGGTCCGACTTTCCCGATTTCGGGAAAGTCGGACCTTTCACTTAAAACTAGATCTATACCATATCTCCATTGAAATGTTGATCCATCTTCTGCTCAAAAATGTAGAAGACACAAGCTAATTTTGTAAAATAAAAACTCAGATATTCTGATTGGTCGATTTCCAATCAAAAATCTATTGAAAATAACAAAGAACCAAAATAGAACTAAATGTTTTTAGCATAGGGAAATTCCATTCACCAGGTAAATGGAACCACGTCTGTCCGGGATAACATCCTCACTTGGTATGATTTTCTCGATGTCATTTTGGTCGATTGTTGCCTCGTCGGGTTCTGGTGGAAAAACGAACTTGTTTGAGGCTCCAGGCAATCTCCTCAGAAAGCTGACAGCGATGCCATCTGCAAGGTCGGTGACTTGAGCGACAAACTGTCGCATCTTTGCTCCTGCTTTCAGCTTCACTAGCAAGAAGTCGGACATTCTGGCCTCTGGGAACTGATTTTCATCGGTTGTTTCCTGAAGCGATTCAGGAAGATCAGGTGGACTGGTTGACTCATTGCGCTTGCAGACCCGTTTTTTCACCTCGCGGCGCTGCTGTTCTTCATTAAGTCTCCGAAGTGCGTCCTCGGCAGTCAAGACTTCACCTGCTTCGGCTTGAACTCGTCTTCGGCGGGCTTTTTTGTTGTCAAGAGCAGATTGTGTTTCAGCGCTCGGGTTGGGACTCACAACAGACAGAACGGCATCCTGCAGAGCTTGCGAGGGACTGTTCACGTTGACATTCGAAGTCTTACCATCAATGAGTCGGTGGCTGACCTTGGATTTGTCCACAGGATGCAGACCGGCGCCACGAAATCCTGAGATGGCATGAGTTGGGTCCATCGTCGAGCAGAGTTTCGCTAGCAACGATGGAAATACTGCCTTGTCAACTGCTTGCAATCGGGTCTCACGCTGCCATGTTTTCAGTATATTGGCCCAGTTCCTCTTCAGTGGACCGAAGACTCCGACATCTAGCGGTTGAAGGGCATGTGACGAATGCGGAGGTAGGCAGATCAGTGTGATGTTGGCATCCTTTGCCATTTCAGCTGTTGTGAAAGTCAGGTGAGAGCCATGGCCGTCAAACACAACAACCACTTTTTCGCCGTTGTGTTTCTGCCGTATAATGGGCAAGAAGGAATCACGAAACCATGCCTCGAATGCCTTGGCCTCCATCCAACCGGATTCTGTAGCGCCGTAGACAGCGTCTTTGGGTCCATTTCTCATCCACGTGTCCCAGGGTGCTCCCTTGCCTTTATAAACTACGAACGGAGGGAGGTACTCTCCAGCAGCAGAAGCACAGAAGAGCACGGAATACATCGTCTTACCAGCTGTCGGTGTTTGCATGTAGGCTGACCTCTCGCCTTTAGCAACGAATACCCTCTTGTTCAGAGGATTTGTCGAGAGTCCCGTTTCATCAAGATTGTACAGATGAGTTGGTTGTAAGTCTTTAACTTCCGATTCATACATCTGAAAGAACATATCAACGACGGGTCGGTTGAAGCTCTTGGCTCGAGCAAGAGTAAGGATCTCTGGCTTCCTGGACGTGAGGTTAGCATGTCGCTTTTTGAGATCAGATACCCAGTCGTAACTCGGTAAGTTGTCATCCCAACGCGTCACACGACCAAGTTCATTCAAGTAGTGCTGAACAAGTCGACGGATGTCAGTCGAGTCAAGCGGGGAGAGCCACCTTGCTAAGGTAAATTATCACCTCAACCAGTCGATTTTCTTCGTCGTCGCTTAAGACCCGTGGTCGACCCATTTTGACGGACGTATCTGTCTAACAATGACGTAATAGCGTAGTCTTTGGGACACCGGTGCACTTCGAAACGCGACGGAATGATTCACCAGTCTTGACACGCCGGATGGCATCGTTGAGCGCAGTCTTCCCATACTTTTGGGCCCGTTTTCTCTGATAGTTGCGTGGCATCTGAAAACGATGATTGCCGGAGTTGTGTGAGATAAGTAACCGACCTTGCAGTTGTGCGAAGTGACGAATTCCTAGAATTCCCAGTGATTCTTGGAAACCAGCTGACTTTCTATCTATTCTGTGATTGGACGATTGCAACTCGTGCGCAGGACGGGAACTTCTTAGAAATCTGGCATGACTCATTAGACTTATACATAAGCAAACGTCAAATGGTGAGATCGAAAATTTGAAGAGGCGACTATAGGACATAGAATGACGATCGTGAGGAATAAGGAAGGCCGGGAAAATGCAACGACGACATTGTAGCATGTCATCTATGTCAGACAGAGCAATTAAAACTTATGTATAAAACAACTCAATGTTTGACTCGTGATTTAAATGTGCAGAAAATACATTACGTAGCATAGGTCCGACTTTCCCGACTGTTTCTGCTACGTTAGGTCCGATTTACCCCTTTTTAAAAAACAATAAATTTCTCAATTTAGCTAGCCTGATTCTAATACAATAATGAAAGTTTCTCATAGATATGATATCCATATCCACATTAAATGTGTATTTGAAGACTATCACCGAATTTTTCATGTAGCAAAGGGAGGCTTTAACAAAGATGAAATTTTTGCATGTTTTTTTAAGTGGCATGTTTTTATCTGACACTTCACTAATACAATGGCCATGAGCAATGTTTACGGTCCAATGGTAGGGCATGAACATCCCATAAATGTGTGTGTTTATCGTTGGTATATTGTATTTCTTTCGTTTTCAATTCATAAACTTTTGAAATTAGTAGGTCCGACTTTCCCGATGGTCCGACTTACCCCGACCTACCCTACGGAATGCGTAAAAAAAAAATAACAGGCTAAACTACATGTATGATAAGACTTAGAAAATATTGTAAACACTGCTACTTTAACTGTGGGTATATTAAATAAAAATCAAAACGTGACAAGACCTATAATTCTGACGTGCATGGTAATGTAATAGAAAAGTGGCACAAAATAGTATGCTGGCGTAAGGTAAAGCACAAAAGGACTAAATCCAGCTAGCAGCGGTCAAAAGGCGGGGAACTAGTCCACCTTCAACTTATGACTTGCTATGAAAGTAATCAAATTAGCAAGGGCTAATCTTAGGCGAAACACAGTTAATAATGAATTAAATCACAAATCAAACTATTCAGTAAGTAAAACCAATGCGAAAAAATAAAAAATAAAACACAAATGTAGAATGTTGAAAATATTCAAATGGTAGGGTAATGAAAAAAAGTACTGTGTAAATATAAGTGAGAAAAAAAATTGACAGGGCGTGTTTGACAGACGTACGATGAGGGTGAAGGTTCGATCATGGATAAAGATGCATTACGGAAACAGACTTTACAAAATGCTGCATTTCTGTTTGCCATGGCTCTGAACAAGAAACCGACCATAAAGTCGTGTTGGAGTTTTAAACCCAAGTCTCGTCCTTCGTTACAATACCAATATGGGAGTTGTGACTTGTTGGATGCCTCTATGCATCACTACAACTTTAACAGGAACTCCTGCACATGGTATTACGGATTGCATCTGATTCAGATAATTCATAGAAATTCTTGCATAGTTTACGGCATCCAGGTGGAAATGTGACATACCTCGGCTACACCATCGAAAACTGTCGGTTATTGGATATCTCAAGGTGGTGTACAAGACAGTGTACATGGACCGGTCGTCCTCGTTTAACAGCGGTGCCAGCAAATCCTCAGCTAGATCACTATCCATCAAAAATTACCACACGTGTAGGAAATCCATTAATCTTCCAAAAGATGTCGAGTCCTGTTATTTGAAGCCCTAGCACTGTGCTTGGAACAGTTTCGCTTTTGCCTAATCATGATTGGAAATTTGCATGAAAAAAATACACTTGTTGACGCAGCACCTTGGTTGGCGGCTCTCATCCGACGTGCACTATGGGTCTAATCAATTTTAACTTGATCATCTTGTGTAAATATTGTGCCTGGTTTATTCCCATAGACGGAGAAAAAATAATGCGCAAAGCAGCGGCAAAAGTCAGTAATAATAGGCCAATATACTTAACACATACACAGTAATATGATTAGGTTAATATCCACAAATTACCAAAATTATGGTCTATACATTCTTCAAACGCAGTTGTGGATTATTATTTCTTAATGCACTTGACTGGAAAATTATGTGAAAAAAACTAGATTCCTATAACCATAGATGACAAGAAAGACACATTGCAGGCACTCAACTTATAAAATACATCCGCTCTACTTCACAAGTGATCATACCTACGAAAATATTATCCACAAAACTTGTATTACATGTACATACAGTAGAGTCTACCTACAACTGTTTGTCCTTGAGAAATAATTATCTACAAATGTGATGTTGTGATATAAACCAATCATGTTACAAGCTTGCGAATTAACTCTCACACGATTTTTTTCGCACATTTTTTATACGGATTGACATGGAAAGCCTGAATTTCCTTTATTCAGCAAAAAAATTTCGCGGGAATCTATAATAATCATGAATAACTGATATTCTGAAACCTTAATTCAATACACGAAAACAGCAATTGCGTTGAAAAGTGCAGATTGTTGTAAAATGTAGAGTTTTGATGTTCTGCGATATCAGCGCCAATGCAGTGGGTTTGTTAATATTCACAGATAGTAGTTTCCATACTCGCAAACTGGTTTTAACAAGGAAACAAACTTTGCTTTCAAAATATCGAATACAATCGTAACAAAAGCATCATTTCATGCTCTTTTTAAAAACAATGGAGTCCAAGCATTGACGGTAAATGTTGCCTCTCACTCACTTACCACAGGAAGGAACTAGCATGCTCATACAATAACATAAATCTGATTTAAAAACGGAATGACTCTACTTAAGATTGCTCATGAGTATGATCAAGAAGTCAAGATGCTCAGGAGAATTTCGTAAAAGTCTATAGTTCTCACAATGGTAATAGTATCTTGCTGACAACAAACTGTTGAGTTTAATTCATTTACCGTAATTTCGTGCTCCAATATAATCATGTGGTAGCGATTTCAGCGGAGGTCTGGCCTATCTCTTAACGTCTGATGTGTAATGTGTTTCATGTTCATGAAATGCCAAAGTACTGATGATAGTTAGAATACCAATAATGACAATATCTGTAATCATCTTCTACATGGTGTTTACTAAAAGCATTTACTACTTATGATAACGTGAAGTATGTCCTCTCACACGAAACATTTGCTTAAGCACACAAAAGAAGAAAAAATATCAATCTATATCATATCATCTCCTCAACGGTTTGTAAACACTCATTTTCATGATGGCATTTCAGGAAAACCACGGGTAGTTATGTGCTTATTTGACTATGCACAATTAATAACGATATACCGCGTGAGTTTTCACATTATTGCCCGTACAATAGTATCAATAATTCGGGATTTTGTTTTTTACCGACCTTAAGTCTAAATGCCGTAGTCAAACAATACTAAAATTTGTACGGTTGTCGATTTACTGTACAAAAGTCAACGGTACTTTGCTGCTTTATTCTACATTATTTTTGCTTGAAAGTAACAATTCCCTGGCATAAAAATTCTACTCTCGTGATTGATATGTTGACCTTTGGAAAAAATAAAGTGATGACGACGCAGAAAACTTGATCTCTGTTATCGGGCGAAATCGACACCGGTTGTTGATTTCGAAGTTGTCAATTGTAGGCCCTGATCTTGTAAAAGTTGTAGATTTCCGCTCTTACAAGT
>CAJQUW010003073.1:0-2500 GCA_907163375.1 Prostheceraeus crozeri
TTTTTTTTTTTATTTTTTTTTTTTTTTTTTTTTTTTTTTTTTTTTTTTTTTTTTTTTTTTTTTTTTTTTTTTTTTTTTTTTTTTTTTTTTTTTTTTTTTTTTTTTTTTTTTTTTTTTTTTTTTTTTTTTTTTTTTTTTTTTTTTTTTTTTTTTTTTTTTTTTTTTTTTATTTTTTTTTTTTTTTTTTTTTTTTTTTTTTTTTTTTTTTTTTTTTTTTTTTTTTTTTTTTTTTTTTTTTTTTTTTTTATTTTTTTTTTTTTTTTTTTTTTTTTTTTTTTTTTTTTTTTTTTTTTTTTTTTTTTTTTTTTTTTTTTTTTTTTTTTTTTTTTTTTTTTTTTTTTTTTTGTTTTTTTTTTTTTTTTTTTTTTTTTTTTTTTTTTTTTTTTTTTTTTTTTTTATTTTTTTTTTTTTTTTTTTTTTTTTTTTTTTTTTTTTTTTTTTTTTTTTTTTTTTTTTTTTTTTTTTTTTTTTTTTTTTTTTTTTTTTTTTTTTTTTTTTTTTTTTTTTTTTTTTTTTTTTTTTTTTTTTTTTTTTTTTTATTTTTTTTTTTTTTTTTTTTTTTTTTTTTTTTTTTTTTTTTTTTATTTTTTTTTTTTTTTTTTTTTTTTTTTTTTTTTTTTTTTTTTTTTATTTTTTTTTTTTTTTTTTTTTTTTTTTTTTTTTTTTTTTTTTTTTTTTTTTTTTTTTTTTTTTTTTTTTTTTTTTTTTTTTTTTTTTTTTTTTTTTTTTTTTTTTTTTTTTTTTTTTTTTTTTTTTTTTTTTTTTTTTTTTTTTTTTTTTTTTTTTTTTTTTTTTTTTTTTTTTTTTTTTTTTTTTTTTTTTTTTTTTTTTTTTTTTTTTTTTTTTTTTTTTTTTTTTTTTTTTTTTTTTTTTTTTTTTATTTTTTTTTTTTTTTTTTTTTTTTTTTTTTTTTTTTTTTTTTTTTTTTTTTTTTTTTTTTTTTTTTTTTTTTTTTTTTTTTTTTTTTTTTTTTTTTTTTTTTTTTTTTTTTTTTTTTTTTTTTTTTTTTTTTTTTTTTTTTTTTTTTTTTTTTTTTTTTTTTTTTTTTTTTTTTTTTTTTTTTTTTTTTTTTTTTTTTTTTTTTTTTTTTTTTTTTTTTTTTTTTTTTTTTTTTTTTTTTTTTTTTTTTTTTTTTTTTTTTTTTTATTTTTTTTTTTTTTTTTTTTTTTTTTTTTTTTTTTTTTTTTTTTTTTTTTTTTTTTTTATTTTTTTTTTTTTTTTTTTTTTTTTTTTTTTTTTTTTTTTTTTTTTTTTTTTTTTTTTTTTTTTTTTTTTTTTTTTTTTTTTTTTTTTTTTATTTTTTTTTTTTTTTTTTTTTTTTTTTTTTTTTTTTTTTTTTTTTTTTTTTTTTTTTTTTTTTTTTTTTTTTTTTTTTTTTTTTTTTTTTTTTTTTTTTTTTTTTTTTTTTTTTTTTTTTTTTTTTTTTTTTTTTTTTTTTTTTTTTTTTTTTTTTTTTTTTTTTTTTTTTTTTTTTTTTTTTTTTTTTTTTTTTTTTTTTTTTTTTTTTTTTTTTTTTTTTTTTTTTTTTTTTTTTTTTTTTTTTTTTTTTTTTTTTTTTTTTTTTTTTTTTTTTTTTTTTTTTTTGTTTTTTTTTTTTTTTTTTTTTTTTTTTTTTTTTTTTTTTTTTTTTTTTTTTTTTTTTTTTTTTTTTTTTTTTTTTTTATTTTTTTTTTTTTTTTTTTTTTTTTTTTTTTTTTTTTTTTTTTTTTTTTTTTTTTTTTTTTTTTTTTTTTTTTTTTTTTTTTTTTTTTTTTTTTTTTTTTTTTTTTTTTTTTTTTTTTTTTTTTTTTTTTTTTTTTTTTTTTTTTTTTTTTTTTTTTTTTTTTTTTTTTTTTTTTTTTTTTTTTTTTTTTTTTTTTACTATTTTTTTATTTTGTTTTTTTGTGAATATGTTAAACAAAAACCCAATCATCCTTCCATATTTTTTTTTTTTTTTTTTTTTTTTTTTGTTTTTTTTTTTTTTTTTTTTTTTTTTTTTTTTTTTTTTTTTTTTTTTTTTTTTTTTTTTTTTTTGTTTTTTTTTTTTTTTTTTTTTTTTTTTTTTTTTTTTTTTTTTTTTTTTTTTTTTTTTTTTTTTTTTTTTTTTTTTTTTTTTTTTTTTTTTTTTTTTATTTTTTTTTTTTTTTTTTTTTTTTTTTTATTTTTTTTTTTTTTTTTTTTTTTTTTTTTTTTTTTTTTTTTTTTTTTTTTTTTTTTTTTTTTTTTTTTTTTTTTTTTTTTTTTTTTTTATTTTTTTTTTTTTTTTTTTTTTTTTTTTTTTTTTTTTTTTTTTTTTTTTTTTTTTTTTTTTTTTTTTTTTTTTTTTTTTTTTTTTTTTTTTTTTTTTTTTTTTTTTTTTTTTTTTTTTTTTTTTTTTTTTTTTTTTTTTTTTTTTTTTTTTTTTTTTTTTTTTTTTTTTTTTTTTTTTTTTTTTTTTTTTTTTTTTTGTTTTTTTTTTTTTTTTTTTTTTTTTTTTTTTTTTTTTTTTTTTTTTTTTTTTTTTTTTGTTTTTTTTTTTTTT